>PVKU01000027.1:931619-961783 GCA_004027475.1 Anoura caudifer
CCCCCCCCCCCCCCAAGTTTTTGTCCATGTGTCCTTTATACTTGTTCCTGTAAACCCTTCCCCTTTTCCCCTGAAATTCCCTCCCCTCTCCCCTCTGGTCACTGTCAGCCTATTCTCAATTTCAGTGTCTTTGGTTATATCTTGCTTCTTTGTTTGTTTTGTTGATTAGGGTCCTATTAAAGGTGAGATCATATGGTATTTGTCTTTCACTGCCTGGCTTATTTCACTTAGCATGATGCTCTCCAGTTCCATCCATGCTGTCGTGAAGGGTGCGGAGGGGCTCTGCGGGCAGAGCCCCCTCCATCTGTCACAGATGAGAATAAAACTACCAAGACATGATCTGCTTGGGGAAGAGAGGTGGCCAATCTCTCAAAGGAGAAGGGCCAAGAGCCCCCTCCTCAATGGATTTTATTAGGTTTATAATTCACAGGAATATAGGTGTGTCAGGCGGCAAGGATCAAACAATGGATAACATTTCAAAGAAATCTGAGGGCTTAATCTGAATCAGTATCTGTCAGGTAAGGGGGTTGCAAAAACTTTGGGAGACATACTCATTTCCTCCTCAGACCCTTATCATTTAAATGAGAGCACTCTTAGCAAAGCAGGTTTCACAGGACTTTACCAATTCTTTCTTATACCCGATCACCCAGGGAGCTGCTCTGGCCAGCACAGGGCTGCACCACCCTCCATCATAGTTTCAGGCTTAAGCAGATTAGAGCCAGGAAGCAAAAGATAAGGAAGACTTCTCCCAGATGGAAATGGGGACTTGGGCTATGTCAGAATAGCCAGGGGACAACGGTCCATCACCCCTTCTTTGCTGCAGCCCCCCCCCCGAGTCCTTCCTTGAAGGCCTTCCAAGTGGTTGCGCCTGGCTTGGGCTGCCCCTCCCTTGAGGGGTCTTACCCATCATTGGCTAACCGACCAAGCACTGGGACCAGAGATGGATGAAGCAGAAACAACGCTCCTGCCAGGGAGATAAGCTTTGTCTCCTTAGTGGCTCAGGTCCTCATGACAGAACAGACCCAGATAAACGGGTCCCCTGGGCTCTTACTCAGCCTAGCCATGGGGTGGGGGTTACATCTTCTGAAACCAGGCCGAACGGTTCCCAACAGAAGGATAGGAGCTCCTTCTTTCTTTCTGCTGCATAGAATTCCATTGTGTAAATGTACCATAGTTTCTTGATCCATTCATTTACTGATGGGCACCTAGGTTGCTTCCAACACTTGGCTATTGTAAATTGTGCTGCTATGAACATAGGGGTGCATAGGTTCTTTTGAACTGGTGTTTCAGGGTTCTTAGGATATACCCCTACCAGTGGAATTGCTGGGTCAAAAGGTAGATCCATTTTTAGTTTTCTTAGAAAATTCCACACTGTTTTCCATAGTAGTTGTACCAGTCTGCAATCCCACCAACAGTTCACTAGGGTCCCCTTTGCTCCACAACCTCTCCAACACTTGTTGTCTGTTGCTTTGTTTATGATGGCCATTCTGACTGGTGTGAAGTGGTATCTCATTGTGGTTTTAATTTGCATCTCTCTGATAGCTAACGATATTGAGCATCTTTTCATGTGTCTCTGGATCCTCTGTATGTCCTCCTTGGAGAAGTGTCTGTTCAAGTCCTTTGCCCATTTTTTAATTGGGTTGCTTATCTTCTTAGAGTGGAGTCGTGTAAGTTCTTTATATATTTTGGAGATTAAACCCTTGTCTGAGGTATCATTGGCAAATATGTTTTCCCATACACTTGGTTCTCTTTTTATTTTAATACTGTTTTCTTTAGCCATGCAGAAGCTTTTTATTTTGATGAGATCCCATTTGTTTATTTTTTCCTTTATATCCCTTGCTCATATCAGTAAAAATGTTGCTGCATAAAATATCTGATATTTTCCTGCCTATGTTCTCCTCTAGGACTTTAATGGTGTCACGGCTTATATTTAAATCTTTTATCCACCTTCAATTTATTTTTGTGTATGGTGTAAGTTGGTGCTCGAGTTTCATTTTTTTGCACGTAGCTGTCCAGTTTTCCCAACACCACTTGTTGAAGAGGCTATTTTTACTCCATTTTATGTTGCTGCCCACTTTGTCAAATATTAATTGACTGTAGAGACTTGGGTTTATTTCTGGGCTCTCTGTTATATTCCACTGATCCATGTGCCTGTTTTTGTGCCAGTACCAGGCTGTTTTGATTACACTGGCCTTGTAATACAGTTTGGTATCAGGTATTGTAATCCCTCCTACTTTGCTCTTCTTTCTCAAAATTGCTGCAGCTAATTGAGGTTATTTATGGTTCCATATAAATTTTTGAAGTGTCTGTTCTATGTCTGTGAAATATGCCATTGGTACTTTAATAGGTATTGCATTGAATTTGTAAATTGCTTTGGGTAGTATGGACATTTTGATGTTAATTCTTCCGATACATGAACACAGTATATGTTTCCATTTGTTTGTGTCTTCCTTGATTTTTTTCTTCAGTGTTGTGTAGTTTTCTGAATACAGGTCTTTCATCTCCTTGGTTAGGTTTATTCCTAGGTATTTTATCTTTCTTTTTTGCTATATCCAATGGTATTTTTTTTTTCTTGATTTCTGCTTCTGCTCTTTCATTGTTGGTATAAAAAATGCCTTTGATTTCTGGATATTGACTTTGTATCCCTCTGTTTAGCCAAATTCATTTATTAGGTCAAGCAGCTTTTTGGCCAAATCTATAGGATTTTCTATGTAAACTATCATGTCATCTTCAAACAATGATAGTTTTGTTTTCTCCTTTTCGATTTGGTTGCCTTTTGTTTCTTTTTCTTGTCTAATCACTGTGGCTAAGACTTCCAATACTATAATGAATAGAAGTGGTAAAAGTGAACAACTTTGTCTTTTCCTGATCTTAGTGGAAAAGATTTTAGTTTTTGCCCATTGAGTATGATGTTGGCTGTAGATCTTTCATATATTGCCTTTATTATGTTGAGGAATGCTCCCTCTATTCCCACTTTGCTGAGTGTTTTTATCATAAATGGGTGTTGTACCTTATCAAATGCTTTTTCCGCATCTGTTGATATGATCATGTGATTTTTGTCTTTGCTTTTGTTTGTATGATGTATTACATTTACTGATTTGCGAATATTGAACCATCCTTGCATCCCGGGGATGAATCCCACTTGGTCACAGTGTATGATCTTTTCAGTATATTGTTGGATGCAGTTTGCCAATATTTTGTTGAGGATTTTAGCACCTATGTTCATCAGCAATATTGGCCTGAAGTTTTCTTTCTTTGTTGTGTTTTTATCTGGTTTGGAGATTAGGATGATGCTGGCTTCATAAAGAGTTTGGAAGTCTTCCATTATTTCAATTTTTTTGGACTAGTCTGTGAAGGATAGGGGTTAGCTCTTCCTTAAATGCTTTGTAAAATTCTCCTGTGAAATCATCCAGTCTAGGGCTTTTTTCTGTCGGGAGTTTTTTGATTACTGCTTCAATTTCATTTGCTGTTATTGGTCTGTTCAAGCTTTCTGCTTCTTCTTCATTGAGTTTTGGAAGATTCTGTTTTTCTAGAAACTTGTCCATTTCACCTAGGTTTTCACATTTCTTGGCATACAGTTCTTCATAGTAATTTCTTACAGTCCTTTGTATTTTGTGGTGTCAGTTGTAATCTCTCCTCTTTCATTTCTGAATGTTTTTATTTGGGTCCTCTCTCTTCTTTTCTTGATGAGCCTGATGAAAGGCTTGTTGATTTTGTTTATCTTTTCAAAGAACCAGTCCTGGATTCATTGATCCTTAGAATTGTGCTTTTAGTCTCTATGTCATTTAATTCTGCTCTGATCTTGGTTATTTCCTTCCTTCTACTTGCTCTGGGCTGTCTTCATTGTTGTTCCTCAAGTTCTTGTAGGTGTAGGATTAAGTTGTTTGTTTGAGATGTTTCTATCTTTTTTAGGTAGGCCTGTGTCGCTATGAACTTTCCTCTCAGAAATGCCTTTGCTGTGTTCCATAAGTTCTGGGTCATTGTGAGTTCATTTTCATTTGTTTCCAGAAACCTTTTGATTTCCCCAATTTCATTCTTGACCCATTCATTGTTTAATAGCATGCTATTCAATCTCTATGATTTTGAGGGTTTGGGGTTTTTCCCCTTGGGTTTGGTTTCTAGCTTCAGTCCCTTGTGGTCGGAGAAAATGCTTGGTATGATTTCAATTTTCTTGAATTTGTTGAGGCTTGTTTTGTGTCCTATCATGTGGTCCACCTTTGAAAATGTTCCATGTGCATTTGAAAAGAATGTTTCTTTGGGATGAAGGGCTCTATATATATCAGTTAAGTCCATTTCATCTAGAGTGTTGTTCAATGCCACAACATCTTTGTTGATATTTTGTTTGGAAGATCTGTCCATTTTTGACAGTGGGATGTTAAAATCCCCTCCTATAATTGTGTTGCTGTCAATATCTTTCTTGCAGTCCTCTAAGATTTTCTTTATGTATTTAGGTGTCCCTATGTTGGATGCATATATATTTACAATGTTTATGTCTTCTTGGTGGATTCTTCCCTTGAGTATTATGAAGTGACCTTCTGGGTCTCTCTTTATGGCCCTTTTTTGAAGTCTATTTTGTCTGATATGAGTATTGCTAACCCAGCTTTTTTTCCCTGTCCATTTGCTTGGAAAATTTGTTTCCAGCCATTCACTTTGAGTCTGTGTAGGTCTTTTGTCCTGATGTGGGTCTTTTGTAGGCAGCGTATGTGTGGGTCACACTTTTTTATCCATTCAGCTATTCTATGTCTTTTGAATGGAGCATTTAATCCGCTTACGTTTAAGGTTATTATTGATAGGTACTGATTCATTGCCATTTTCATACCTGTGTTCCTCTCTCTCTCTTTTCCTTCCTTTCCTTAAACAGTCTCTTTAGCATCTCTCGCAGAACTGGTTTGGTAGAGGTGTATTCTTTTAGACTTCTTTTGTCTGGGAAGCTCCTTATTTGCCCTTCTATCTAGATTGAAAGCCTTGCTGGGTAAAGTAGTCTTGGTTGCAGGCCTTTGGTTCTCATTACTTGGAATATTTCTTGCCATTCTCTTCTGGCTTGGAGAGTTTCCACTGAGAAGTCAACTGCTAATCTTATCCGGGTTCCCTTGTATGTTACTTCCTTTTTCTCCCTTGCTGCATTACAATTCTCTCTTTGTCTTGGAGTTTTGCCATTTTAATTATGATCTGTCCTGAAGTAGGCCTCTTTGGGTTCCTCTTTATTGGGACTCTCTGTGTTTCCTGGATTTGTGTGACTTTTTCTCTCATCAAATTAGGGAAGTTTTCCATCATTATTTTTTCAAATAGGTTTCCTATCCCTTGCTCTTCTTATTGTCCTTCTGGAATCCCTATTATATGGATTTTATTATGTTTCATATTGTCTTGCATTTCTCTTAATCCCTCTTCATTCTTTCTGAGCCTCTTTTCCTTTTCTTGCTTTTTCTGCGTGTTTTTTCTATTTTGTCCTCCAACTCGCTGATCCGATCTTCTGCTTCATCAATTCTGCTTTTCATTCCTTCTACTGTGTTCTTCAGTTCAGAAATTGTATTCTTCATTTCCTCCTGGCCCTGGTTGATAGTTTCTATTTCCTTTTTCATGTTGATATAGTTTGCAGTGAGTTCACTGTAGCTTCCCTGTAGTTTCTGGTAGCTCACTGTGAGCTCATTGAATTTCCTGATAACCATTGCTTGAACTCAATATCTGACAGTTGAGTTGCCTCTGTTTCATTTAGCATTCTTTCTGGGGCTTCCTCCTTTCCTTTCATTTGGGGATTATTTCTTTGTCTTCCCATTGTTTGTGAGACTCTTCTTGGTAGCCTCAGCTTTTTAAATTGATCTGTTCTGGCTCCCTGGGTTTATGGTGTTATGTGAACTTCTGTGGTAGAATACCTGTGAAATTCAGTGGTGCATTCTCCTTTGGGTATCCTGGTATTCACAGCTTCCACTGTCTCAGCTTTTGGAATGCCCTCTCTTTGGGTCTCCTTCTTTGGGTACAATTCTGGTTTTTTCACAGTTCTGGGTTTTTTGGTCTCACATCTGATTTTTCAATATCTGCTACAATTTTTGATCTCCTATTTTTGTGTATGCTGTTGTACTGTTGGCTCTTTGCTCTCTTCCTCCATAGATCTGCTAGGTTTTTCTCCCGTGTGTAAGGGGAAGTGGAATCTGATCCCTCCTCCCATGCTGCCATCTTCCCTCTCTCAGGTGTGTAGGTTTTAACAGAGGGTGGACAAAAGGTTTTGAAGGCAGCTTCCAAATGTCTTCCTACAAATAAACTTGATGCCACAAGTAGCTGAGATCAATGCCAGAATTTTCATGATTGTGGTGCTTTCTCATTTCCTGTCCACATGTGACAACTTCCCTGACACTCAGTTCTCCCACTCCTCCATTGGTTTCATAAGCCTCTAATTCATGCATTAAATCTTTCCTGCTTGAAGTTCCTCAGGGGTTTCTGCATGAACCCTTACTGCATGCATGAATTCTTACTATCTACATCAGGTCATATGAGCTGAGACTGAAAGTTGGCATATCCACAAAACAAATCTTGACTTGTTAATAGATAGGACAATGAGTGGGGAAGATATGGAAAACAAATTTTTACTCCACTTCAACAGCATCATCCTCATCTATTCTATACATCATAAAAATTGATGTTTGAAAACACTCCCTCCAAAAAAAGAAAACACCGCATCTCATGAGTTAAAAAACTGCAGTACTCCCCCTTTATCTACCAGTTAGATGCTCCAAGGCCCTCAGTGGATGCCTGAAACTGTAGATAGTACCAAACCTTGCATTATGTTTTTTTCCTTTATATATATATACCTATGATAAAGTTAAAATTCATAAATTAGGCACAGTAAGAGATTAACAACAATAACAATATAACAGGTGGGAGGTGGGGGTGGCTGGGGTGTGGGAGAGTGGTGGGGGGAAAATGGATACAACTGTACTTGAACAACAATTAAATAAGTAAATAAAATAACAATAAAATAGAAAATTATTATAATATTCTATAATAAAAATTATGTAAATGCTCCATCATTAAGTACACTAAGGGTTACTTGAACACAAGTATAGCCATACTGTAATAGCTACTAAGTGATTAATGGGCAAAGAGCATCTACACTGTATGCTGGAAAAAGGGATACTTCACACTCTGAGCAGACAGAGCAGGGTGGTAAAAGATTTTATCATGCTATTCAGAATGGCACTCAATTTAAAATTTATGACTTGTTTATTTCTGGAATTTTCCAACTTATATTTTCAGACCATGGTCAATCGTGAATAACTGAAACTGTAGAAAGTGAAACCATGGATAAAGAAGACTAGTATATGGCATTTTCCATTGTTTACAAAACTAGAAAAAGAGATCTCAGCCTCTGCCTCCCAGCCCTTCATAACCAGGTCACAATGACCTCTGCATCATGCCTTCCTTTCTGTCATTCCTACTCTCCAGCCTCTCTGGTTTAAGATTTCTATATGCCCTACATGATTTTTTCACATGTCCCTCAAACTTCACATCATCTAAATGGTAACTTCTTGAGTGTAGAATATTCAAGTCTCCCTCTTTTTTTAACTTCTGAGGCATAGTTATTGGATATATGGATTTTGCCCAAATGTCTTTCTATCAGGATGTTTAAGGATACAAACCCCACTGGAAGAAATACAAGTTCATTTCTAAAGGCCAAGCCAGCCTCCCAACAGCATCACCTGCGATGAGTGGGTGGGTCAGGAAGTCTTAGAAAGTAAATGCCTAGAAGACAAGAACCTATACAATGTGCATCAACTACACACAACTGATATAGTGTGGGGACTTTTTAAAAATATTAGCTTACATTGTGACTTTAGCATGCTGAAACAATGTGTGCACAATGCCAAAAACATCCAGATGGAAGTGGGGAACTCAGCCGCCACCACATGCTTCATCTGCACCGATGTCTTATGGAAGCAGCCAGCATGGATCTCTGGGGCCTGGAAGAGTTGCCGGGCAAAAAGCCAGAGGGGAGGAATGTTGCCAATATATGTTTAAATTAAATTAATTAACATTTATATAACTCTCTACATGGTATAAAGAACTTCTATCAAATATAGTGTCTCATTTAATCAGAATAACCACCCTATAAATTGGAACCATTATTTGCTGCATTTTACAGATTAAAAAAATATGAGTCTCAAAAATGTTTAGATTTTGTAGCTAATAAAGAGTAGAGCCAGTACTCGAACCCTTATCTTCCCATGGAGCCTATAAGGGCTCCCATGGAGACTGAGGGCTTACCATGTGCCAAGAACTTCTGATGACAATGAAACCCTATCCTTATACTATAATTAATGTCTTCTACATGGATGTATTATCATGGAGAGGTAGGGCAAACATAAATGGTTTGTATTGTATTATACCTCTGGATTATATCTTCACTTTTCTATGTTCCTACAAAGTTCTAGGAAGCAAAGAAGAAAAGTAACATAAGTGGAGGAATAAATTGGACCTACTTGGAATTCAGTGGATTTTGTTCCTTGAGGCCCTAACACCACAAACACGAGCCCAGACAGGTTTTACATACCTTCTTGGATTATCCACACCTAACGAGGCATATGCTCCAGTGAAGGCAGATCATAATAATCCAATATGTTTCTAAGATTCACAAGTTGACAACGTAGGGCAAGTTGCCAAGTTTGCATTCCTGAAAATTATTCTAAGTAATGGTCCTAGTTTAATGGTATTATGCTCCAGAAAAAGAGTTCTGGGTTTATTCTTGTTTCTAGAACCATCCAGATCGATACAATCCTGTTTACACATTTTTTTCACCAATATATTTTTCTTCCCTCTAGATCATAAATAGTTATCCACAAGAGTAGCTTAATTCTGGGGGCAAAAGTAACGATATACATAGAAAACACAGCACTGAGTTTGGAATCACCAGTTTCTATAAAGTAAAAAGAGAACCAAAGTTTCCTTCAGGAAGGAAAGAAAAGCGCTATCAGATCAGTGATACCACAGCCAGGTGCGGTGAGTTTCCGAAGTCTCACGGCCACTAGGAGATAAAAGTGAGTGGCTGTGTGAAGGATGTAGCCATGTACTTGTGTCCTGAGGCAAATGCAATGTCCTCAAACCTGTTATACCTCAAAGTCAAATCTCATATTCATGTTCAGGCTGCTCACTTCTCCACTACAACTTATACCTCCACCTACTGTAAGATGATTCTTGATGTCAACAGATACTCACCCAGAGTATGGGTGAGCATGGGGTCTCTACCCAGACTCCAGGCAGGAATTCTATTTAGTTTCAGAAAACAGATTGTAAGTTACACCCAAGCAATCAGATTTGGGGATGATTATGTATTCCCTAAACTGCAAAGTATATAACCTAGTAACAACATATGAGTCACACCCTAGATACACAAGCATTATATTTTTAGTATCTAATGTAATATAAATTACACATGCTAGAATTTCATAATTTTATATAATCATGCGCATGAAATAGGTGCCCAATGCCCTTCATAGAATTTTTTTTCTACCCACCAAAAGTTTCCATGGTAAACACTATTATTATCTTTACATACCTTAAAAACATGATGTTTTCCTTCAGGGTCAGCAAATTATGGCCAGTGGGCCAAATATAGGCAGTGGTTCAAAGAACAGTTTTATGGTTTTAAGTAACTGTTTTAAAAAATCAGAAAAAATAAGACTTTGTACCAGAAACCACATGTGGCCCACAAAGCCTAAAATACTTACTAGCTGGCTCTCCATAGAAGGAGTTCGGTGACCTATTTTAAATGATGAGTTTCAAATAAATATATTTTATTTATTTATACATTTATTTATACATTTATTTTAATTTTCTCTAATGAAGTATATCAATGCCACACACCTGAGCTCAGGGATGGAGCTACTTCCTAACTGCGATGTACAGAACTCTGAGGCTGCCCTCAAGTGAGGCAGAGAAAACGCTGTTATCAATTAGTGAAATCTCCGTAGACATAGGAGGGTAAAATGGGGGTGCAAGTCCCACATATTTGTCTCCTAGCCTTACCTGCTAGGGAACGATGTTTTATTTATATACATAATTAAATATGTAAGAGTAAGAAACAAACTCACTAACAATGCAAGACTATAGGAGTGAAAAGCCAGTCCTGGCCTGCAATATATCATGCTACATGTTTACTGGGTAACTGAATTTACTTTACGGAGTTGCATAAATGAAATATTAATCCTTGCACTCAGATGTTAAGATCATTTTTTTAACCTGGCATCTCCCCAAGTGTGGGTTGCAGCTTAGGCACTCTAGAACCCCAGAGAATTTATACTTGAGCTTTACAATCAAGTACTTAGATCGCTTTTCAAATATTCATAAATACTGAAGGCATGCTATGATAGCCAAGCATGGCCCGGCTGGCTGCTTCCTTATAGCAGATTATATATTTTCATGTGCCAATTTTCTTCTTCCACCTATGAAGGAATGGTAACCAGCCTCCAAAGGAAAAGGCTGCTTCTCGGATCTGCAGTTATGGTTTGAGACTGGGAAATACACTCCTAACTCTGACAAGGACATAAGCCAGAAGCACAACCTTGCTGTCGTACTTCAGTTTCAAAAGCACAGCATGTGGCATTGCTTCAAAATGTATTACCTCATCAATTCATTTCTGAAAAAGTCAAAATAGTGGAGGCAGTCTATTTTGCCAACATTTTGAATCAAAGCTGTTTTGAGTTCTTCAGGCACCAAAAAGCAGCGTTGCTTAATAAGCCACATCCTCACCCAAAACTGGTGCAGCTTTGGGGTCGAGAGCAGCACATAAGGTATTCATTCACCTGTGCATTCATTCAACAAATACGCACCGAGGAAAGACTAGCAGACACTCTACTCAGCTCGGGAGGCACAAAAGTGATCAAAACACAGTTTCTGGAGTTAAAAATCTGAGAGGAGAAGTAAATGGATAAGCAAACAATTAAGGGGCAGTGTGGAATGTGCTGTGAGAGGAAAAGTTTAAGGTTCCATGAGGGCATGTAGGAGGGACACCTAGCTCAGACCTGTGGGGACAGGAATTCAGGAGAGGCTTTCCAGAGGAGTTGAAGTCTCTGATGAGCTCTAAAAGATGAGAAACTGGACAATAGGACTTAACTAGCACCAGCACCTGCATGCTCAGGATGTAAAATGGATTGGACACCGTGGATCTCCAGAGGGTAACGGGGACTGAAAGGCAAACCCATTGTACACGGATGGCTCAGGACTGGAGACAGCGGTGGAGCAGCAGGGACTGAGTCATACCCAGGTAGGTAGGGCCAATCAACTTAACAGCATACTTGTGTATACTGTCCTCAACAGACTGAATTTTAGGGTTGGGGTATAAAGACAATTGCATGACATATAAGACTTATAAAGACATATAAGACTATGACAAGTTTTGGGGAGAGCATGTTCCAAGAAATCCATCTATAGTAGTTTGCTAGGGTTTTGTAATCAAGTGCCACACATCTGGTTGATTAAAATGCAGAAATGTGTGGTATCACAGTTCTGGAGGCTAGAAGTCCAGAGCAAGGTGGTGGCCAGGTTGGTTCCTTCTGAGAACTGTAAGAAAAAAATCTGTTCTCTCCCCCAGCTTCTCCTGGTTTGCTAGCCATCTTTTATACTTCTTGTAGATGGTGTACTCCTTGGGTCTCCACATCAGTTTCCATCTGCACATGTCTTTTTTCTTCATATGATGTTCTTTTCATAAGGACACCAATCATATTGGATTAGGGCCTTTCCTACTCCAACATGACCCCATTTTAACAATTATATCTACAGTGACCCTGTTTTCAAATAAGGTCACAATCAAAGTACTGGGAATGAGACCTACAAATATGAATCAGGGGTTTGGCACAATTCAATCCATAAGACAGAGTAAGAGAACTTCCTTCCTGCTGCTCTCCACAAAGCAGCAGCAGCAGCAATGACAATTTAATGACACCTTCAAGTAAAAGAGATTGGGTTTCAGCCCTTGGACCCAGGACCTCCAGGTGCCAGGGTGGTAGGGACAGGAAACAATGGGAAAAAGCCCAGCATGAAGATGAAAATCTCCGCATTTCAGTTCCAAGTCTTTAAGTCATCAGTTCTTCTGCCTTGGCATTTTACCTGTCCTCATCACTAGACCACAAAAAATAGAATGAGGTCCCCTGGAGGTAAACAGGTTCCCGTGTGCCCCTGTACCCAGCAATGAGGTCAGGAAGCCCTCCTTAACCATGCAAACTGGCTCTCTGCTGTTGTCAGGTCAGGGAGCACAAAGCTGGACACAGGAAGCAGAATCTCCACCCTGCGTGAGGAACGGAAAGGAGGACAAGGGAGGAGGAAGAAAATCAAAGGTCACCTGGTTGTGTCCCGTTTAAGAGGCCAGAGCCCATAGCCAAATGTTATTTTAGAATTTGGTATGTCGCACCAGCACAGCATCACCTGCCTGAGGTCACTCTCCTACCAGTGGGGGAATTAGGCTAATTATGTCTCCAGGCAGGTATTCCCCTAGTTTTGGGAGAACAGAGACCTAAGTAGGAAAGTTGCTGTGGAAAGCAGACTAATTATGAGTGAGTAATGAATGAATGCCTCAAAATCCTGTCTGCCCCAAAGCCCTTGCGTTCACATTTCACAATGAACTTCCAGACACAGCAGAACAGAGGAGACCTCAAATGGGGTCAGCTAGGAGGCCTGCAGGTCACAGTGTCAGCTCCTAGAATCCCAACCTCCTTACTTCACGCATAGGGAAGCTGAGGACTTAAGACATAAAGAGACTTCTCTAAGGTCACCCAGTGGGAGAATAACAAAAATCACCCTACTGCTAAACTTTCCATTCAAAGCTCTTTTCACAGCATCGCTGTGCCTCAAATTGCTTGCTGCCCTGTATTATTAGTTCACTAGGGCTGCCGTAACAAAGTGCCACAAACGGTGGCTTCAGCGCCCAGAAATTTATTTTCTCATATTTCTGGAGACTAGAAGTCTGAGATTGAGGTGTCAGCAGAGCTGGTTTCTTCCGAGGCCTCTCTCCTTGGCTTATAGATGGCTGCCTTCTCCCCCCTCTTTGCAAGGTACTTTCCTCTGTGCCTGTCTGTATCCAGATCTCCTCTCTTTATATAACCCACCATATCTGATAAAGGCCTACCCTAAAGACCTCAGTTTAACTTAATTACCTGTTTAAACATCCCATCTCCAAACACAGTCACATTCTAAAGTACTGGGAGTTAGGGTCTCACTATATGAATTTGGGACCCAATTCAACCCAGAGCCTTTTCCCAGGAGTTATGCTCCACAGCTTGCTTTGCTGGTGCTGGTGTCACAAGACCCTGCCCTTTGACAAAAACTGAACAGGGCCCAGTGAGCTCCTGGGCTTCCATCTCCTGGCAGCCCAACAGCCAGAAAGTTGTTTGTTGTAACATATCTGCCCGGTAGGGACAATGGGGTGGGCCAATTCAGGCTCTTTGGGGCAGTCTGAGTATAAGACATGGACTGAACACTGAGCAGGGTCTTGGTGAAGCAGAAGCAAAAAGAGCAGGTAAGGAGAAGCTGCGGCTACTGGATGGTAAGCTCTAGAACAGAACCACAGTGCCTGCGCTACTGAAGAGAGACACACACCTGGACTCTAGAGCCAGGCTGGATTATGGATGAACTTGCGCAACCACACTGCTCAGCCTTGGTGAGGTGCCCACGCTGCACCCGGGTTTTGAAGCTGCCAATGTATGATCTTTCTTTTATTCAGGAGCATCTTGATGTTAAACACCAATCAACAAATAAGCATAACCAATACCTGAAGTAACCATGTTGAAAGGCTTTAGAGGCAAAGCCACACCAACAATAGCTGACGTGATGCTGCAGGGTTAGCTGAGCAAATATATCCGGTATCACCAAAAGAACCCTACTGTAGATAACTCTTTTTTTTTTTTTTTTCTCCTGTGCTAAGAACTGCATGTGTCCTCTGGCAAAGAAAACACTTGAGCGTATGCTTTCTTTTTTCTCAGAGCCCGTGACAGTCAGCAGGGGTTGAAGCAGAGCTGCAAGGGTCTTGCTGCTCCCTGAAACAGGAGTCAGCAGAAAGCAGGAGCCTGGAAAAGCAAAGTCCACAATGGTCACGGCACAGGGGGCTGCTTTCATTCTGTTTGTACCTTGAGTTGTGTATAAGCTAAACCTGATTTCAGATGCAATAGAAAAGAAAGAACGGAAGGAATGCGATTCATTCAGCAAAACTCCCATGAATGTTTTCCTCCCAAGTTGTACTCCTCACTTCCCTTTGGAGTACATTTCAAAACAGATTAGTTTCAAGAACTTCATGTCATTTATCTCATTGCTCCTACTTCTCATCCCTTTACATGGTATTGAATCACTTATCTGCCCTCTTCATGATATTACTTTTAAATTTTTAACAGTTGGATTCCATCTTTTGCCATTACCTTCAAAGGAACAACTCCTTTTATTTCTTTATCTTTTTTCACTTTAAATTAAGCCCTCTTTTCCTTTGCTCATTTCCATTATTCACTCTAGACTTATTTCAATTTGTCTTTATCTTCCTGATAGCCATGATCCCCAAATACACAACCAGATTTCAGAGTCATTAGTGGCAAGCCCCTCTGGGGTGGAAATCAGGTCCTTGGATTTTGCTTTATTTCTCCGCTGTGTCTGAGCAGTGACCCTCACACAGGAGGTGGGAACAAATGTTTCCTGATGCATTCCTTTATCAGGCTATCTGTGGCAGGAGGGCCATTCCTCCCTTAGGGCACTGGGAATGTTCACATATCTCACTTAAAAACTAGGATTCTAGCCCTCTTCTTCCTTCTAAGTGATGATTAGCTACATCAGTATCTCTATCTTCCCTTGTTGACCAAAAGCCACACTGAGGCTATCTATTTACTTGTCATCTCTGAGTCTTTCCATCAGCTCTAGAAGAATCCAAATATGTAACATAAACTCTTCTCTGACCCTAAACTTGCCCAATTGTCAACACAGGGACTAGAAGTTGGTCCCCCAAAAATTGTAACCTTGGTACTATTGCCCCCAGCAACTTAGAGATCCTGAAACAAGCTTTCCTTTTTAGAATTAATAATTTCTTGCCAAGAGATGGCCCAAAAGGCTCTAGAGGCAAAGCCACACTGACAATAGCTGACACGATGCTGCAGGGTTAGCTGAACAAATATGTACAGTATCTCCAAGGGCTTGGGGGAGGGGGAGAAGCCTGCGTGCATTGGAGGGAGGGGGAGAAGGTGACTTATTTCTAATCATGCCTAAGTATCCTTTTTTTGTAAAACAGTTGAGCTGTTAACTTCTATGCTAAGGCACGTATGCACTTTGGAAAGGTAATTTGAAAGCGAGTTGAGCCATGACAAATAGGGACAGCTGGCCTAATTGAATCATTTGATCTAAGACAGCTCAACTTGGTTATCCTCACTGCAGCCCACAACTGATATTAGCGAGTGAATCATTAGCCATGAAATCATGTCTACTTTCTCAACTGCAGCATCTTGACATGACAGCGATCACAACCCGCCTTTCATTATAGCCTCAATAAGTTCTTTAGTCTGTCAGGAACCCAACAGAGCAACTTAGAGAACTTTTAGGCTCAGCCTCAGAGTCATTTGTTCCAACGTGCCACAAAGCACATTTCAAAGAAAGATGGTATGAGTTAATGAGAGGAGCAAGCTAGGTGCGCCTAAGCTCAGTTCTCCCAGGCTGGGTGCATTCAAGCCTCTCTGCAGTTAGGAGGCAAGAGCAGCGCTGTTTTGTAAGCACCAGTTTGTGGTCACTTGGGGAAAGTGGGAGCTAATGGAATAAGGATAAATACTTTAACACTTGGCCTATAGGCACTCCTATAGCAGGTGAATTTGAAAAGCAATGACAGAATTTTCTTAAAATAAATATTGAGTTGCAAATTCCCCCTACCCCAACACTGTAGGGGTGTGTGTGCATGCATGAGAACAACGATCAATCTGAGTCACTAAATTTCAGAGCTGGAAAGCAACTTGGAAGTCATCCGTAGTATTTCAGATGAGAAAATCAAGCACTCCAGATTCCACTGCTAGGCAGTAGTAGAGTGAATTTCTGAACCCAGACCTTGCTTCGCTTGTGAACTTGAACCACAGGACCAGCTACACCATCCTATGGGAGCATGGCACACACAAGTGAGAGTGATTTCATATCTAGAACCTGTCATTTTCTAACACTCCACTGTTCTATAGGACAAAAAATATTTTCATTGTAACCATGACACAAAACAAATAAACATAACAGCCCGAAAAGAGTTGCAGACATAGAAAAAATTGTAATATACTGCTTAATTATAATTATGCCAGAAAAAAATGATAAACTTTCCATTTAAATTAATATTATAGGACAAAGAAGGGAAAAGTTGCAACTATTTATTCAATGGTTTTTAAATATATCCAACAATTTGAACTTTAATGCATTGGTTACAATTTGATATAATAATATTTTATGTAAATCATTGTCCAGTAACTATTTTAAAATTTTTAATAAAACCAAAAGGTATAATGTAGGTATTATTTAGCAGGGCAACAGGTAACTTTTTATTTTAATAGTTCTAATGTGACTATTTTTATTTTTGATCATTTTTAGTATAATTTATTGCATATTTGGCTAACAGAATAATAGTTATATTTGTGTATTTTTTCATTTATTTTTCTTGTATTCTTTCCATTACCATTTATCCACCTTACACCCTCTTCCACCTCCACTCACCTCCCTCCCCTGACAATTACCTATTTTTAAAGAATATATTTTAATTTTAAATGTATATTTCAATTCAGTAAAATATTTCATGCAGAGCTAAAATTTGTCTTTACCAACAAAAATCTTGCACTTGCCATTTGCTTTCAGTTTTACTGTTTTAAAATTCAAATGCTAATAAAAACTGTAAATAGTCACATAGAATGATAAAATTAAAGAAACATTAAGTTTTTTTCTTTATCGTAACACCAACTACATTATCGTTGTTTATTTCAGGACAACTCTGAATGAAAGGTACTTTCTCCTGAAATGAACATGTTATAAAATCCATGTGTATTGGGGGTCAACTGCATAACCAAGAATTCTTTAAAATAACTTCTGTGTAGAATACTATATTTACCAAAGAATAAGTAACAACAATACCCAAGTTAAATTAAACTCAACAGTAATCCCAACAGTAGTTAGAATTTAGATCACAAATGTTTTTTCTCAGAGTCCCTTGTCACTGACTTTGCTTAGAATCATTGGCAAAAGGTGATGATAAAAAGCAGACAGGGTTTTGGTCAGTTTTATGATTGTTTGTGAATTCTCTGCAGATTCACCCCTTATTGCATGCTCTGGCGGCCTCTGTATTGCAAGCACCATTCCTGAACCCGGTTATCGACCAGCCTGACAACGGGGAGGCTCTGGTTTAAGAGCACATGGTCCTTGAGGGCAGGATCCACGCCTTGCTCTTCTCTGCATGTTTTATAACCTTTGGCACAGTGTCTCGCATGTGGTAGGTGTTCAAAGATGAGATATCATTCAATTAAACTTGGAAGGTTATGTTCCTTCTTTGCAGGGCCTGGGCTCCCCCCAGAAAACAACACTCTAAAGGCAGCAAAACTCACAAAGAGACATGCATTTTATGTTTGGCTTATTCAGATGCACAAGTGTAATGTAGAATCCCACTCATTTCTAAAGCACAGAATATGTTTATGGGGTAGTGTAATTCTTCCAGGAATGGGCCAAAATTATGCTAAAAATCCAGTAGAGAGAAACAACACAGCATGGTCTCTACCATGAGGAAACCAGGCTTAAGGAAGGAATCCTATTTTAACGCTGATCTTAAAATGCTACAGCAGAGACCCAGCTCCATGCAAAGTGAAATGCAAAGCTATTGCTATTGGAATAAATTTGGAAAAGTCCTTCCATCAGGCTGGTGCCCTCTTTCATATTTAAAAGACAACTAATATACTCACCCCATTCTTTCTAGGCTCTCTGGCTGGCTTCCTTTTGTACTGTAACAGGTCTGTCTGAAAAAAAGCAAACTTTTGAATCAAGATGCTCTAGATTGGATAGCTGTGTTCCCCAAGAATTCACTGAATCCTAAGGCCCAATGCAAAGGTTTAGGAGGCCTTTGGACACTGCTTAGGTCTCCAGGGTGCGGCCCACAGGAATGGGTTTATTGCCTTATAAAAGAGGCTCCAGGGAGGTCCCTTGCCCCTTCCACCACCATGTAAGGGCATAGCCAGAAGGTACTGTCTATGAACCAGAAATCACCAATGAATTTGCCAGCAGCTTGATCTTGAACACTCTGCCTCCAAAACCACAAACAATAAATTTCTACTATTTATAAGCCATCCAGCCTTTGATATTTTGTTAGGGCAACCCAAACACATTAAGATACAGAGAGAGCAGTAAGGCTTCCATACAAGCCCTTTAAAAGCTGCATCACTAACCAAAAGTTAAAAATAATGGAATCCTTGGCAATGGGACCAGTGGCTTTCAAATTTGTGATTTTGTTTCCATTTCTCACAATATGAATACTCCACTGATTTTTCAGGGTTAATTGAACAATTTGGAGGAGAATATGACTACCTTTTCAAATATGTCCAATGTTTTCCCAAAATATCTCCATTCTTTATTCTTCCCTGATTTGCACATCATTTTCTCCTGAGCAGACAGCATGCTAAGTGCCAGCTGGACCTGGACTATAGTAGGTTTGTTTCCAAAGTAGATCCATGTCTAGAGCATTGATAGAAGACCAAAGTAAACTGACCAGAAGGAGGTTTTCTAAGAATGTGAAGCAAAACAATCCGAATATGAATTGTCATTGTTATACAATGGGAGGTGAAAAAATGTTTACAATGTCAAATGCAGATACCCTGTGTCTACAGTTTTTCAACCTACTATTTCCATACATCTATGCCCTTACTCACTACCTCCTAAAAGAGAGAGAGAACAAGAGGGAGGGAGGAAGGAAGGAAAAAAGAGGTAATTTGCGAAAACCATTTTAGATAAGACCAAGAAGTCCTAGTTGAATCCCTGAATCTTCACAGCATGTTTTAGACATCACTGTTTTGTAGTTAATAATGAAGAACTTTCCTTCAGTGAACAATACAAAATACTCCAAGCATTGTCAGAGTCACTGTTATCTGCTACCCAACTCCTATAAAAAAATTCTGCTGTTAAAAGTCATATAAACACACAAGTAAAAAAAAATCATCTGAAGTCCACTCAGAGATCTCCTCCTCTTGTTCCGTCCTTCAACCTCTGAGAACTATATCATGTAAGTTCTTCACAGACTTGCTGTTCCTGTGCTGTGGTTTCCCAGTAAGGAAAATCCAACCCCACATCTGTCATTAACACTGTATTGCAGGGAAGGGCATTGTCCACTCTTGCATGTGGGCCCTCTGCCTGTGCAGTGGTCTCCTGTGAGTGGTTTGCTTTGAATTCAAGGGAAATAAAAGCTTTGTTTCATTTGGGGATCAATTCTGGGGAATTCATGCTGGGGAAGCAGGTTGATGAATGAGAAGTCTGATTACACTTCTGATCTTTGATGGCTGACAGCTTTTAAGATTTTCCAGTCCCTCTGCCTTTTGCTTTGTGCCCACATCGGGACAAGATGATAACAAAGCCCCTTCTTTGGTTCCTGCCAGAGATTCAAACCACACAAGTGGCCAGGAACCTTCACCCAGGCCCCATGCCTATCCATAATCAAAAACCCAGGCCAGGTTCCTCTCCTTGCTCCCTCTCAGGCCGCTTCTGCCCAGCTCTCCCCTAATACCTCACTTACGTGAGTCACAAATCTTTTCATATCCTCCATGAGTCTTGGCATTCCAAACAAATTTCAGGTTGGAGTTTCCTATGCTTTGGCAGGGTGAGCATAACCACTACCTTCTTTCTTAAGTAAAAACTAGGTAATGTCTCCCTTTTGATCTGGACTGATAGAAACACCAAGTCATTATAGCTGACCAGTGTGGTTGCTAATTTGTGGACACCTCCAAGTCAGGTGGACAGGCACCTTGTGGTTATTGAAATGAACCCCCAGCCCCAGCTGGAGGCTCCTTATTCAAGCCCTTTTAGCGTCCTCTAATCCCTTGCCACAGGTTTGCCCTTGTGACTCTCCACTAGACTGGAAGTTCTCTGAGGGCAGGTGTCTACCCATTATGTTCACCACAGCATTCTCAGCACCTAGCGCTTAGGAAGTGTTTGATCCATGAATAATTGAAAAAATGAAATTAAGGTAGAGTACTGATTTGCATAGAGGAAGTGATGTGGATCCCAGCTTGTGAGGTCCAAGACATTGTGGATGAGATCGACAAATTCACATGAACTACCGGGTCCTGTGGAGGAAAAGGGATGACACAGCTTCTCTCTCAAAAGGAGAAAAGCCTCGGAGCACTTTGGCCACTCTCTCAAGGGGAGAGTGGCCCGAGCCCTGCCTTGACAAGCTTTTGTTTCTTTTCCAGGCACATTACATGATGGTCCTCATTTACTATGCACAGGTTTGCTTCAGGCGGTTACCTTTTACAGAAAACAAAGGAGAGGATGCTGCTAATCACATCACAGAAGAAGGATATTTGCAAATGCAAAGGGAAAAGCAGTTGAACTGGTTACACTCATCCTGGGAAGGTTTAGCATAGATTTAGGAAGTTAATTTAAAGATATGCAGTAAACATTTGCTAGCTCAATTCAAGGTGAGGGAGTTTTAGCAAAAGCAAGTCTCATAGCAGTCTAGGTACAATCCAGGCCTGATTCCCCACAGGAGAACCTATCTGTGGGCATGGGTCCTGTCTGGGCTCATGCCACGCAGAACAGTCTCCTTTAAGGAAGGGCAAGGATTAGTGTGCCACAGGGGGGAAGAAAAGGTTTCCTCTGTAACTTGGAAAATGAGAAATACCCAACAGAAACCCTACCTATGACATTCTGATACAGTTAAGCAGTCATCTCAGCCATCTGCATTGACATACTGGTGCAGATCACAATTTACTTCCTAAAAGTTAAACTTCATTAAGTATTAGTTTAATTTAATGTTTTCCAGATTAATTTAAGATTAATTTATATCCAGGTATTTGCACAGCCCAAGCAGTATCTCTCTTTTCTGTCATTTGTATCAGCTCACGGACAGCAAAAAACAGGGGGAAATGTATGATTAGGAAGCTCTATGATAGAGTAAGTAGGGGGAGATTTAATTAAACTATTACATATCTTTTACTTGAATGTGAAAAAAACCCATAAATTTGCCAGTGAGTAGAGCGGTATGCATATCAGAAAGCCTGATACACAAATCTTTGCAGATATGAAAGTGGTGCTTTCAAAATGACTTGAGCTGAAAATCTGATACTGTGTTTAACCTTACATTTTCTTCTTGTCTAATAATGTGTATTTATGCCAAAAGAATCTTTTATCTCTTGTTGCTATAATTTGTTTTCAAAAAGAATGAGGAAAAAAAGAAAAGATTCCTCATAAATATTCAATAAGTCTCTTTTTGTGCATGACTGTCTTTTCCAGAATCATAGGATCTTCGAGCTCAAAAGAACCCTGGGGAAAATCTACTCCCATGGAATTTACACCTATTTAGCAAGGTGCCCTCAGTCAAATGACATCTTATATGGAAATCAGTGTTTAAAACAGATCAAAACAAACTGGTGCGATGAAACTGGGGGTGGGGAGTCCGAGTCTTCCCCCCAGCAGTGGGATCAAAGGAGACTTCTATGGCTTGCAGGAGAGAGAAACATAGCCATGGTACTAGGGAACCGCCTTTGTAGTTCACTGTCTTTCTTATTCCTAAGACCATGGGTAAGCCCCCTCTCAGTTCTGAGCTCTGCTTTCTTTACAGTGGACGCATAGTCTAGTTTGCTCTCCAGTTCAGGGCTTAGCAGGTCAGCTGGAACTGGTAGAGGTTCCATTTGGAACCAAGTTTCTAGCCCTTAGTTCCCTCTGCAGTCCCCCAGGTGTTTGGAATACCTTTCCCGAGTCCCAGTTCTCACTCACTTGAGTCTGCTGACTTAGTGATCCACACTGGGAATTTCTGGTGGTGCTCACAGTCTTCTCCTGGCCTTCTCAGTCCACAGCAACACCTTTTGGTTGCTGCGGGTATATTAAGGTGCACATGTTTGTCTGTCTTGTTTTATGTAAATAAAGACTATACTAGCAGGGATCTCAGAGGCTAAAAAGCCTCAAAACTGGTTGATATGAACCAAGCACTTTAAGGTTCAGTGCAGTCACTACCTCAAGATGAGTCCTGATAGGGTAAGTTGGTCACTGAATGAGTTAGATTGACAGTAGGTCACCTGACAAACTCAGGAAAATTTCCAGGCAACAAACTACACTACAGAACACCCAACAGTTTCCAACCCTGCAGCACGTTCCTCTTAGGTATTAGCTTGGCTTTGAGAAACCCAAAGGCCCAGTTACTGGAAATGGGATCCTTTAAATCCAAAGAATTGGGCACACTGCTTTCTGGCACACCTGCTTATTTTATGTCTGAATATTATAGTCCCAGAACCTGCAGCTAGCTAACAAAATGGCAAAATCTGACTAAAAAAAAAACCCCTAGAATTACAATGGCTATTAGGGGAATGTTCCAATTAGACATATCATTCCTTTAAGAAGTAAACTTAAAGGCAAAAGATCCCAAATTAAACAAACAGAATCGTTATCTATTTTAATTAATATGCAGAAGCTTTCAAAAGCAAGCTTCTAAAATAGCTTCATTAAAGGGCTCATTGCAAAAGGCTAATGAAAAATTAAAGACACAAGAAATACCTGAAACAAAAGATGGTAAGACTGACATGAACCCCCCATCCTTTTTCACTTCATAATCACATTTTAGTAATTCTCTGTATAAACTGCCTTTCTACTCTGAGCAAACTATTAAACAGTTACTTTTTAATGTTTGCAGATAAACCTCAGGTATGCTTTACCCCTTGGTCAAAGACCAAACTAATAGTCATAGTTAAAGAATTGCCTAAGCCTAGAGAGCAACTCCAAAGATTTTTGAAGAATTTAGAGTCATTATGGGGGCCTATGACCCCAGGCTGACAGATCTTTATCAGCTTGTACGCATGTTGCTAGGACCTGGTAAAGCCCAAGAATAGATGCAGGAAGCAAGATGGCAAAACCCCAAACATGATACTCAAGATCCTTGATTTTCAGTATCTCAGGTACGAGAAAAAGCTCTCAAAATGTAACAGGGTGCAGCCAAGAAGGGTGTCCCAAATAAAGATTTGGAATGGGGTCCAGAACTCAAGGTGTCCAGGAAATATTAGAAAAGTATATAGAATGTCTTCACTCCCCACCCTCGCTCCCCAAGTTTGAGCTGGGGGAGGAACACATGGAGCAGGACCTTGCAGAGCTGTTTTGTACAGCAACAGCTTTGCAGCTAACCTCTGGCATGGTCATTTAACATATCTACAACCTTTAACTGGTTTCATAGATATGTTAAATAGCGGTGGCTGTGCTTTGAACCAGGAGGATGGAAGTGATTTCCACCCAAGATATAACTGGGAGACAACCCCCCTAGTTACAGCACCTGTGTGAGAGCTTGGAGAAGATTGGCTCCATACCATGGGGCCACACCTGCCCAGATTTAGGATGACAGCCCAGTAAAGCTGGAAGAATACAGGAATGCTGGCAGGTGTAACCAATGGTAGGAGGATTCGGAAATGGGGCTGCAGAGGAAGATTGGCACAAGGATTTAAACCCTGGGTGAAGCAGCCATTAGGGGGAGAACCACTCAGCTTTGGAAGAGTGGGGACTTCTCAGTTTTGGCGAGAGAAGACCATGAGGCTGGGCAGTAGAAAGGAGAACCACACAGCTTTGGCAGAGTGGGGACCCCGTGGCTTTGGGGTGCTCCCTTTTGCCACATGGTTTAGGAAGCAGGAGAGACTTTGCCTGGAAGAAAAGGGGTGAAAGGACTCTTGCTGGTGGACCATGAGAAGGTTCCACGTGGCTTTGGATTAACTGGAGATCATGGCAGCAACACAGCTGATGGTGCTGGGAGCCCGAATCATGGACTTCTACTTCTTTTCCTGACATACAGTACCCCAGACTAGGGCAGAGGGAGAAGGAAGGACTGTGTGTGTGGGTGGGTATTCTAAAGGACTTTAGCCTGTATAACTTTTAAATAAATATTTCCTTCCCTTTTCACAAATCTCTGGCATTGAGAGATGATGTCTTTCCTCTGGTGGCGGGAATAGGGAACCTAGTGGGGAGTCCTTTTGGTAATAGTGTATCGTACACTCCCCTTGAGTCTGTTCCATAACAAAAATAGCAAATGAATGGCCATTTTTTACAAGCCATTCCTAGAGACTTCCTTGCCCCCACCAATCAGTCTATTATTGCTTGTTTGTAAACAAAGATGCAAAAAAACAAAAAATAATACATGAATCTGGGGCTGACTTAAAAACCCATTTGGAAGCCCTCTTTCTATAGTATTCAGGGTCCCATACAATAAATGAGGTCACTCAACCGGCTCCTGCTGCCCTCTTTGTAAGTGGATTCTTTCCTGAGATGAGTGGATTGATAGAGGCAGAAAATAGGATGAGAGGCTACCGGCCTGACTTAACCTTTGATTATAGCTGAACGTCTTTAAAGGACTGTGGAGCAAGACCACAAAAAAAATCTACCAGCTACAACAGCTCCAAGGCCAGAGACCTAAAATAACACACAAGCCTCCCATATCACATGCCCTGGAGGCCATCATCAAAAAGCTGGTCCAGAAGCCAACGTCTCAATTGTAATAAATTGGGCACTGGAGAAAAAAGTTGATCTCCAAGACCCTATACATACTCTTCAACATTCAATCAAATGCCCCCAAGGGACAGTCCCCATATGGGGCTCTCCCAAACTGATAGAGTTTCTAAGGGTTCTCTGGTAAACTGTTACCAGCAATTCCTTTAAACAGCTAAGGGAAAACTAAAATTAAATTTAATGGGAAACCTTGTCAAATTTTAGTTGATATTAGAGCTATACTTCCTGCTCTAAACCCTACTCTTATAGTACAACAAATCCCTCAGAGGGGAGAGGAGGTTTCCATTGTGGGGATGTCTAATACAGTTCAGAGAGAAATTATATCTCGATTAGTATAAATAACCTTGGGACTTTTACTGAAAAGCATTCTTTTTTGCTATATGATATTGTCCCAGTCAATCTATTAGGTAGAGATCACCTTTCTAAGTTAAAAGGCCTAGTATGTTTTGCTTCTAAAGGAGACCACACATCAGAATTTTCTGACCAACCTGAACCTGATCTTTTATGTTCTATACAATCTGACCTTGATATTAAAGAGGAAGAATTCCAACAAGTCCCCTAATTTAATTGAGGTGCCAAAAAATCTGTGGGCTACTTCTAATGCTGACATTGGGAGAATACAAACTACAGAATCTGTAAAAATTCAGATATACATAGCTAAACCTCTCCCTAAATTACCTCAGTAGCCATTAAAGCCTAAAGCCATGCAAGGCATCACACCAGTCATAGACTGCCCAATCGCCCAGCAGTTAATCATCCCCTGTGTGAGCCTCTGGGACACCTCGGTCCTGACAGTCTGGAAACCTAATGGGAGAGGATGGCAATCTGTCCAGAATTTAAGAGCTATTAACATTTCCCAGGTATTCTAAACCCAAACACCCTTTTGCCACAAGTCCCACCAGATTCAAATTGGCTCACTGTTCTGAGCCTTCGTGCAGCCTTTTTCAGCACTGCTGTGGACTCCAACAGTCAATACCTGTTTGATTTCATTTGGATCAATCAACAATATAACTGGACAGTCATGTCGCAAGGGCTCAGTGAGACCCCTTCTTATTTTTCCCAAGTATTCCACCAAAATTCAAGTACCCTCCAATTCTCTGGGAAAGTGATCCTTTTACAATATGTAGATGATTACTGATTATGCTCAGTTATCTAAGAGACATCCATCAAAGATTCCACTTATTTGCTACAACAGTTAGCTGAAAAAGGACATACCATTATCTCTAGATACTATTTATTACCCAGGTCATTTTCTAAGTTGCTGGAATTCAACAATCTCCAAAA
Organism: Anoura caudifer; assembly: GCA_004027475.1. NCBI lineage: Eukaryota > Metazoa > Chordata > Mammalia > Chiroptera > Phyllostomidae > Anoura > Anoura caudifer. The sequence goes on from PVKU01000027.1 coordinate 957,600, forward strand.
AGAATTAAACTAACCCAAAAACGACACAGGCCCATACCTAAGGGACAGCTTCATAAATTGCTAGGCCTAGCTGGCAATTGCTAATTGAGTCCCTAATTTTTCTCTATTGGCTTCCCTACTTTAGAAACTTACTAAAACTTTAGTCCCTGAGCCCCTTCCTTGGGAAAATGAATCTGAGCAGGCCTTTAAAAGACTAAAAAAAGCCTAGAGGAGCCACCTGCCCTAGGGCTAACTGTTCAAAACAGTTCACCTCATTTGTACATGAAATAGATAACTAAGCCCTGGGAATGCTCACACAATAACAAGGCAATAAACATAGGCCCATTGCCTATTGTGGCACAGAACTTAATTCAGTTGCTCATGCATATCGAGGTTACCTTAAGGCTATAGATACAGCTGCAAACTTAGTAGAAGCCTCAGCAGAATGATCCTAGGAAATGACATTTATTTACAAACTCCTCATGCTGTCCAAAATTTTCTTAACTCTGAATTGACTCAACATTTCTCTGCAAGCCTGCTGACCTTCTGTGAGATCCTTCTGCTTTCACCACCTAACCTACTACATCCTAAACATTGAAATGTCCTTAATCCAGCTAAGTTACTACTTTTGCCTAAAGAAGGCAACCTCATATGGGGACTACCACATCCTGATTTACAAGACACCCATTTGACTAATCCTGATTTAATGTTGATGGATCATATTGTAGAAATGAAAAAGGGGATTTCCAAGCTAGTCATGCTATTGCTACTCAACAGAAACTACTTGAAAGACAAAACCTCCCACAAGCTAAATCAGCCCAACAAGTAGAGCTCCATGCTCATACCAAAGCACGCTAGTTATCAGAAAGACAAATTGTTATTATTTATACTGACAACAGTGTGCCTTTTGGGTCATCCATGATTTGCAGATGTTATGAAAACAAAGTGATTTTCTTACATCCTCTGGACCCCAATCAAAAATGGGCAACAAGTAAATGACCTTCTTACTGCTATTCTCTTGCCTTCTGAAACTGCTGTCATGAAAATTAAGGCTCACACTAAAAGAATGGAACCTGAATATCAAGAAGATACCCAGTAGCTGACTCTCATGCAAAGGCAGCAGTAACAGAATCTAAAGATTGAAGCACATATGGATGAAGTACATTCTGCTTCCGCAAAAATTAACTGCTTGCAACCAGACCTTGGCTACTCTAATGTCCTTGCAACATGGCAACCGTTTGCTTGTGAATCAGAGAAATTAAGATTGGTAAACAACAGTTGGAAATAAAATGAACAATCAGGCTATGGAAAATCCAAAATGGTCACCTAGTTCTTCCAGGCTCCCCAGCAAATGCCAATTTTTGGTTTTTACATGCCTTCACCCATCATGGTGCATTTAAGATGATTCACATTATACATAAGCACTGGTGGAGAGACATCTATAAAATTGTGAAACCAGTTTACCACCTAATGTCTGACCTGTCAGACCCATAATTGTAAAAAAACTATTTTTGTTCCCAGAGGCCTCAAACTCCTTCCTCTGAACCCTTTGAATGCCTTCAGCTGGACTTCATTCAGTTGCCCCCCAGTAAAGGTTATCAATATGTTCTTGATATGTTCTCCAGTGGTTGAAACAATCCAATCAAAAAATGGACAAAGGACCTAAATGGATAGTTTTCCAAAGAAGACAGATGGATGGTCAACAGGTACATGAAAAGATGCTCGATATCACTAATTATCAGAGAAATGCAAGTCAAAATCACAGTGAGATAATCCCTCACCCTTGTCAGAATGACTATTGAAAAAAAGAAGAAGGAAGGAAGGAAGGAAGGAAGGAAGGAAGGAAGGAAGGAAGGAAGGAAGGAAGGAAGGAAGGAAAGAAAAGAAAAGAAAAGAAAAGAAAAGAAAAGAAAAGAAAAGAAAAGAAAAGAAAAGAAAAGAAAAGAAAAGAAAAGAAAAGAAAAGAAAAGAGTGTTGGTGAGAAGGTAATGAAAAGGGAATGCTTGTGCACTGTTGGTTCAAATGTAGGTTGGTACAGCCTCTATGGGGCACACTATGGAGGGTTTTCAAAAATGAAAAACAGAACTACCATTCAAGCCAGTAATTCCCCTTTTGGGTACTTATCTGAAGAAAATAAAAACACTAATTCAAAAAAAATATGTGCACCGCTATTTCACTGCAACATCATTTAGAATAGTCAAGATATGGAAGTAACCTGTGTTCACTGATAGATGAGTAGATAAAGAAAATGTAGGTGTGGATGTGTGAAGCTCATATATTTTTATAGCTGAGTAATATACATATATATCACTCAACTATAAAAAATAAAATCTTGCCATTTGTGACAATATGGATGGACTTTGAGGATCTTATGCTAAGAGAAATAATAAATCAGACAAATACAATATGATTTCATTTATATGTGGAATCTAAAAAACAGAGATAAATAAAGACAATAAAACAGAACACATAGATACAGAGAACAAACTGATGGCTGCTAAGGGAGAGGGATGTTGAGGAGTGCATAAGACAGGTGGAGGGGATGAAGAGATAAAAACTTCCAGTTATGAAACAAACAAGTCATGGGGATAAAATTATAGCATTTATATCAACTTTGTATGACACATGATAACTAGCCTAATTATGATGATTTACTTCATAATGATATGTGTCAAATCACTATGTTGTATACCTGAAAATAATATAATATTGTATGCCAATTATAGTTCAATAAAAGTAACAATACATAAAGCTAATTCCATTTTTCCAAACCCAGGCAAAATTAAGCAATACATTGCTTAAAGGTACATACACTCATATAGAGTGAAACTATAAAGAAAAGGAAGAGACTGATTCACACAAAATTTATTACAATGACAACTTTGGGAATGAGGAAAGAGAGAGACGTGATTTTAGAGGGGCATGTGGTGGGCCACAGAGGAACTGGTAATTTTTTTATTTCTTAAGCCAGGTAGGGGGTAAATGGGTTCTTATTCCTTAAAGTTCATATGTTATATATACTCCTTTGTATATAAAATATTTAAATTTCATATAAAAATTATTAAATTTAGACTTCTGGCCAAGATGGAGGCATAGGCAGACACACTGTACCTCCTCTCACAACCAAAATTGAGGACAACAAAGATTTAGAAACAAGAAAACAACCAGAACTCAGAAAATTGAACTGTTTGGAAGTCCAACAATTCATCCAGACTGGCAAGAGGGGCGGAATCTCAGCAGGAAAAAGTAGAGGTGCGGACCGGGCACACAGGCAGCAGCGACTGGCAGATCCCAGGTGCACAGGTGGTGGCTAGCAGGCCCCAGGCCTGGGGTGACAACTGTGCAGACCCAGTGAGGCCACACAAGGCAGCTGGCTGATCAGGTGGTCCCACATTCACACGCAGATAATCCAGGCAAAGGGGAAGCGGTGGAAGGGACTGGGATCCGAGAGAGAGCAGAGCAAGCACCATTGTCTCCTCTCAGACCCCACCCCCACATACAGCGTCACTACCCAGCGACTGGGCTGTCCCACCCTGGGGAACACCTAAGGCTCCACCCCCTCACTACGTAACAGCCGTGACTAGACCCAAAAAAACCCAGAAATAAAAATGGCTCAAACTGGAGAACAAATCAAAGCCCCAGAGCCAATTTATCTAAGCAACGAAGAGATTGCCAACCTATCAGATGCACAATTCAAAGCCCTGGTGATCAGGATGCTCACAGAATTGGTTGATTTTGCTCACAAATTAGATAAAAAATGAAGGCTACAATAAGTGAAATGAAGAAAAATGCATGGGGAACCAACAGAGATGGGGGGAAAACTGGGACTCAAATCAATGGAGTGAACCAGAAGGAAGAAAGAAACAACCAAACAGAAAACAAGGAAGAAACAAGAATTCAAAAAAATGAGGAGAGGCTTAGGGACTTCCAGGACATCTTTAAACATCCCAACATCCAAATTATAGGGGTACCAGAAGGGGAAGAAGAAGAGCAACAAGTGGAAAACTTATTTGAACAAATAATAAAGGAGAACTTCCCCAATCTGGCAAAGGAAATAGACTTCCAGGAAGTCCAGGAAGCTCAGAGAGTCCCAAAGAAGTTGGACCCGAGGAGGAACACACCAAGGCACATTATAATTACATTAGCCAAGATTAAAATGAAGGAGAGAATTCTAGAAGCAGCAAGGGATAAGGGGACAGTCACCT
>PVKU01000028.1:0-468033 GCA_004027475.1 Anoura caudifer
TTCTAGGGTATGGGGGTTAGATGAACAGGCGAAGCACAGGGATTTTGAGGGTGGCGACACTACTCTGTACGAAACTGTAATAGTGGACACCTGTCACTATGCATTTGTCAAAACCCATAGAATTGTATAAACCTTAATGTAAACTATGAATGTATCAGCATCGGTTTCTTAATTGTAACAAATGTATCACACTAATGCAAGATGTTAGTAATGGGAAATGGGAGGGGTGAGGGTGTGGGGGATAGAGGGGGGTATGGAACTGTATGTAATGTATGTCCAATTATTTTATGGATATCAAACTGTACTGGAAAATAAAGTCTATTAATTATGTGAAAGACAAACTAAAAGCAGAGACCAAAAGAAAGAACTTTTTTTTGCCTCTAAATACAAAGGTAACATATATGCCTTTATATCACGTAAGAGTGATTTCAAACAAATTAATACATGGAAAGTATAAAGTTTTTATTGTATTAGACTTTGCTACTCTTTTTGACCTTAATATAGCCTTAGGTACAGAGCAACAGGTTCAGTTTGTAAACAACAAAACATATCTCATTAAAAACCATCCACTAATACATACTTACAGTTCCCTTTGAACACTGGCAACTCTAAATGCCTTCTTAGAAATGCCACGTCAGCCATCTTTTTAAAGTTTCTAGAATGTATGTTCTCCAGTGTTTGGGTCTGATGGATCTACCTAATGGAACTATGGTGCTCTGGGATGTGTGCGCAAGTCCCGCGTCCCCCACTTCCACAAGCAAGTAACGGCGCCGTTACCTCCGGTCTTCACGCTGCTCTTTAAGTTTGCGGGCACAATTTGGCTCCATAGGCATGGGCGGTAGTGCAGGTCTGACAGGTAACATCAGCATCAGGACTGAAAGTCCCAGGACTACAAACCACTGCAGAGGAAAACCCATTGAGGAAATGATTGTAGTTTCAGTTACAGGAATTTTATACCAACAATATCAATCTGCCTTCAATCTCACACCTTTTCTATACCTAGGATATACTTCCTGAGTGATGTTCAGTCAGTTAAGTTGTGGAGATTAATTTTGAGTTTCGAACACTGTGATTAATGATGTTAAAGGCAGGAGAGAGCTAGAATCTTGTTTGTTTGTTTGTTTGTTTGTTTTTCATTAAGATCAGGATTTTATAGGATCTTCTGCGGTGCCTGGTTTTTGAGTTTCTGTTTCTGGTTTTCTAGCTCCTGTTTCCAATTCTCCGTTCGCGAAGTGGTGCCGTTCTGCTTTCCTTCTCGGTACGGCAGCTTAGGTCAGAAGACTACGGAGATGTTTTGTGTATAAAAGAGTGCATTAGGAAGAGTTAACACACATGAAGATAATTACATTCGGAAACATGGTCTTTGAATTTTTACTTCCCTTTAGCTGAATATAACATTTTTGTAAGAGGATCACTCTACAGATGCAGTTCAATTACGATTCACCTACTGGTATTCTTCTGACTATATACCTTAAATACTTGTATATCTACATATGTTTTTTAAAAATTTTATTGGATTTCCTGGGGTGACGTTGGTGAATGAAATTATGCAGGTCTCAGGTGCACAATTCTATGACACATCATCTGTGGGTATTGATATTTAATAATTACCGCAACACGTAGCACAGTTACTATGCAGACCTTCGCTTTTCCCAAAGCCCGGGCGACAGCTATCCATACGTGCCATTTCGAAGCTGTGGTCCACAAAGTGCATGGCTGGTAGAATTTTATCAGGATTATGGTAGAAAACATATGCTTGCCTCCGGAAAAATTCTGCTATTCGGTCTCTTGCCTAGATTTTAAAACACCAGTGAGAAGGACCAATGACTAAACTGTGAACCAATTTCTCCTCCTGCATCAGAGGCAATGAAATGTACTACGAACGCACCCATTCCATCCAGGTTTTACACAACAGATGAATTCCTGAAAGGTTGTATATTTAATACAAAAATTAGTATTGACCTTATCAATGATTGTCAATTCATATGTACAATGGTTAAGAAAAATTAAAGATTAGTAAACACTTATTTTGAATGATTTGCAACACATTTATTCCATTTGTAGATTTTATTATTTCTAATTCCCAAGAGCCAAGTAAAATGGAAACTAAAAGTTTTCTCTAATCAGCATTAGAAACTAATGATATAGATTTTATTTTAGTTTTTTGAACACAGAGTTTAATAACGGCTAATATAAACTCAGTGCTTTCCTTTGCCAGTCACAATATAAAGGGTATGGGCTCAGGAACTAGACCAGGAGAGGGAAAGGTTTTGTTTTTGTTTTTTTTTAAGATTTTATTTATTTTTTAGAGAGGGGAAGTGAGGGAGAAAGAGAGGGAGAGAAACATCAATAGGTGGTTGCCTCTCATGCGCCCCCTACTGGGGACCTGGCCTACAACGCAGGCATGTGCCCTAGACTGGGAATCCAACTGGCAATCCTTTGATTCGCAGGCCAGCACTCAATCCACCAGGATTGAAGGGACTGAAGGGACTTTTTAAGACTATGTCCTTAGCCTCTGAGGACAGCAGCAGAGATAGCAACTACTATGATCATCATAGATACAGTTGTTAAAGAACCACTGATTTAACTTATGATGACCTGACTGTGAGTTGTTCTTCAAGCCGCTGCTTGGTTAACATTTGGGGAACAAAATCCAGGGATCCATCCCTCTGCCATAGAAAAATATATAACGTTAACCTGGGGAGCTATGTAATATTCCACAGGTACTATTCCAAAACAAAGCATCTTGAAACGGCCAAGACTCTCACTGTCTTAGTTTAAATAACCAGGACCAAAAGTCCATAATGCTTAATATTTAGTTTTTTTAAATAAAAGCAAGTCGTTATTACTGATACATAGTCATGACATGGAAAAATCTTTTTGAGGCAGTTACCAAAAGTTTTAAATAACAAAATAACAAAGAAAATGAAATAGTTAAAAAAAATTTGAATAGCTTAATTGACTATTCAAATATTTTCCCTGACAATGAAATTCTCACCTGAAGGATATTATGATTAGTAATTTCCTCACAGTCAGCAGCGTTTTGGCACGCACTTTTCCACTGTGGTGCAAAAGGGTTAACTGGAGAGGGAAAAATGAGATCCTCACAAAAGGATTCTGAAAAGTTCCAAACATTCCTACAAAGCTCTAAGTGCTGAATTCAGTATGAATGGGTGCATGTGTTTAACCTTTCTAATCCCAGTAATAAAGTTGCATGATTTGAATAATTTATACATTATGATTTTACTCCATCTGGGGGCTAATGGAAGCAACTACAAGGCTTTAAAATAGAAATAAAATAAATAGAAAGGAGTTTGGTTTGGGTCCTCCCTTTCATTAAGTTCTCCAAAATACAATTTAAAATTCTATTTAAAAAACGATGTTAAATATTAACTGCATAGTTAAAAGTCATATTTATAAAATAACACTGACATCTAAAAAAATGAGCAACAGTATATCACAGTTGAAGGTAGATAATATATTCACTTTCTTAAAAGATTTTATGTATTTGTTTTTAGAGATATAGGAAGGGAGGGAGAGAAACATTGATGTGAGAGAGAAACATCAATCGGCTGCCTCTCCTACACGCCCTGAATGGGGCAGAACAGAAACCCAGGTATGTGCTCTGAGTGAGAACCGAACCGGTGTCCTGTAGCTTTGAGGGACCAAGCCCAACCACACAGGTCAGGGCGATGTTTTCATCTTTAAAACTATAACCAGGCTAAGACCAAAAATATACTTCAGTGCTTAGCAAATATTTAAGTCCTACTATTTGTAAGAGAGCTCACATTAATCTGGTAATTAGGTTTGTAATCTGTCATGGTTCAAGATTAAACTCATAAAATCAAAGTTAAAAAAATTTTTTACCTTGAAAAGCTATAAATAGCTCATATACAAGGCCATGTTTTGGAAGTTTCACAAAATGGCATTTATATGATGATTCAATGACACGGCACGACAAATCAGAGATTAAATTATCCAAGACTCTCTTCAGCACTCTAAGAAACATGTCATTATAACTTCCTACACAAGATTTTGTGGTATAACGTACAGCCATCTGATATGAATAATCAGGTTCCCGATAAGCTTTAAAAAAGATGAGAATAAAATTGTGCCTAGCATTAATTTTTTTTCAACAATTTTCAAATCAGCACAGAAACTTATCCAATAAAATGTTTCATCAGTGTGGTCTCACAAAAATATACAAAACTAATAACTTTAATGAAAAAAGGTTATTTTCAACTGATATACATTATCTACTCAGTGCCAGTAAGGACCTGGCTTCTGTGGGCTGGCTGTAGAGATAAGTTAACAGTATCAAGGAAAAGTAAGATTTTCTGGAGGGGGTAGGGTCTTAATTGGCAGAGTATCATTGCTGTCAGAACAGTCCAGTGAAAAGGATCATTAATTTGCTTTTATAGGATTAAATATCTGTTTTTAAGATACCTGGCAAAACTGTGACAAAGCAGATTGCAAACCTAAACAGTGGGAAGTGGGAGGCTGAAAGGGGATTATTTAGGATACACCATCCATCTTGACATTAATTTAAGAGTTTGCCTGGTCAAAAACACCCAAAATACCCCGTAAGTCATAATGATTACATACAACAGACTCATTTTCACAAGAGAAACCATACACTTAATTCTGACCTAAACTAAATAAATTAAAATGTGCCTATATTCTTACCAAACATCATGAACTCATATGTCTGCTTTACCGTCTTTTCTGTTCGGGTTCGTGCTTTGATGATCTTATAAGAAAAAGTACATGTGTAAAGTCCAGACAAAGTCTCCGGAAAATCTTTCACCATCAGCTTTCCTGTTTGAGTTATATTTACTCGATAATTTCCTAAATAGAAATGGTAAATTACTTGGTTATTTAAAATATAACAATTCAAACATTTATTTAGTAAACTTGGGGTTACAAATAAATACAAAAATTTAAAAATTAGTGAGCTATTTTAACCATAAGAATTTCACAAAATTATAATTCTGTCATATTACTCTATGGAGAACCACATGAAAAAAGTAGACCTTCAAAATAAATTTTGGTTTTCTTTCATTCATTTCTTTGTATCTAATTTCAATTAGTTTATGCCAGTAATTCAGTAAATGAAATTACACTGCCCCGTAATACTATAAAATTTCTTCACATAAAACAGAAATTAATGTTTATAATCCAACTTCTAGTATCATTAACAATTACATATTAGATACTTCATCTCCTATTACAGGTGCTACAAGGATAAATTTTAGTTTTTATAAAATTTAAAAAATATATTGATTGATTTTAGAGAGAGAGAGAGGAAGAGAAGGGGGGAGGGGGAGAGAGAGAGAGATCCATTTGTTGTTCCACTTATTTATGCATTCATCAGTTGATTCTTGTATGTGCCCTGACTGAGGATTGAATCTGCAACCTTGATGTATCAGGACGATGACCTAACCAAATGAGCTGTCCAGCTAGGGCCTTACAAATTTTTTTTTGAACTAACACAGCTTTGAGAGGAAGGGTGAAAATATTACTGCTTCAGTTTTTACGTAAGGAGAAAATAAGGCACAGACCAAGATATAACATGATTTGTCTAAGTATGGAGCAAGTGAAACTGCGATTAAAATCAAATTTTAATTTGCGCATTCCAATAAGTGACAGTGCTTTTCTAAAAAATGTTCACATCAGCCCTGGCCGGTGTGGTTCTGTTGGTGGGAGCATCATCTGGTAACTGAAAGGTTGCAGGTTCAATTCCCAGTCAGGGCACATATCTACGCTGTGGATTCAATCCCTCAACCAATGGATGCTGCTCTCTCACATGGATATTATTTTCTCCCTTCCTCTGTTCCTTTCTCTCTTTTAAAAAGCAATGGAAAATGTGTCCTCAGGTGAGGATAAAAAAGATGTTCACTTCATTTAAAAAAGAAGGTATTAAAATCAAGTGATTTACCTTTTAATGGCTTTTCATTAGGCCCAATCCATGAGTAGGTGGGGTCCACTGTTTCTTTTTTAGCATGTTTTATATCCATACAGACAAGGAATGGGCTATTGTGATGTAATTCTACATATACCTTCACTGTGACAAAATAAAATAATATATAGCTACATTATATAGAAAAATTAATAAATGCACTTACTACCATTTGTCCCAAAAGATAAATTCTTTTTGGAGTTCACTATTTAAAAAATCAGCAAATATCACTCATTATGACATTTAGAATGCAAGTCCTTTTTGCTTCTCCTCGTTTTTAAAACTCTAGTCTACTAGTCAATTTTTTCCTTTTTTCTGTGATATTATAGTTTTGTTTATAAAAATGTACACAATACAATGTACACATTCATAATTCACTGCAATCATAACTTTTTGAAGGGTAGTGAAATCAATTTAAAGATCAGAAAAGGACTTGCTTGAAAACTGTTTTAAAGATGATCATTGTCACCCTTCAGTGAAACTTGATATTTAACTATAAATGTCCTCTGTTGGGAACAATAATTAAGCCTATATAGGGCACACAAGGGCGTTTTTCTGCAATTACCTTATTCTGTTTCAGATTTGATGGAAGCAACAATAATCTGCTTGGAACCAGTGCAGCCCAACATACTAATTTTAAAGTCTACTGAATGCCATGTTTTGAACACATAAAGAAGACATTGTCCTACAATTCGGTGGTGGCGGGAAAGGACAGGGCTCCAAAAATTGAGGCATTCCAAACCTGATAAATACTATGAACCAGCCCAAAGTTATGTAAAGTTAGCAATGTGACTAATTTTCTTTGGGGAGGGTGGGCAAGTTTCATTACAGTGATAAAGGGCATTTGAGCTGAACCTTAAAAGATGTGTAGGAGTTCTTTTACTTAATGAGGGGAGAGAAAAGGGCGTTCCAAACAGACAAACTTCCAGTCCTGGAAATTACTTCTCTGGGTGGGCCTGGCACGTTGCAAAGCAGCAGAAGCCTTTGGAAGTGAGGTGGCATCAGAGAAAGAGATCTGGATGGAATCCTAGCTCCCTACGAGCTGTGATATCACAACTAAGGTGCAGAAGGGTGGCTGTATGGATGAAACGATGCAACCTTCAGAAGTGCTGAGCACACGGTAGACGGTCAGTAAGCATTCGCTGCCTTTCTCTCCACGGGAAGAACCTTAGCAAGACCACGGCACCCTGGCTCTTCTGATAGACTGTGCAGATGCAGAAGTCCTTAGTACCTGTGTGCGTTGGCTTGCCATAAATGAAGCCTTTTTTAGTGACTTCGGAAAAACGCTGCCATCCAGCTGCAGAGGAAAGAAACCACTGACATTGTAGGCAGAAGAGGAGCTAGGGCTCAGAGAGGGGCAGGGCGGGGCGAAGCGAAAGACTTAGGACCAGCAAGAAGGGAGAGGCCTAGAGGCTGGGCGGGAGGATACCCACTTCGGGGGAAGTACCAGAGCACCGCGGCAACTAAGACCCATGCTCGCATCGCGGTTCAGGGACTAGTGGAGCGGGAACCGTCGAGGGGCAGGGTTCTTTCTTCCTATCCCAGCCCCACCCAACGCCTCCCCCTGTCTGCTCCACTGAGCGGAGCAAACCGCCGGGGGTCACGCCCCGGGGCGGGGCTAGGGGGCTGGGGGCGGGAGGCTGGCGCCCCGCCCCCTCGTGCGCACGCGGTCGCCGTCACCGTCGTGTGGGTGCTTCGCGGCTCCCATCTGGCGCCATTTTCCCGCTCTCTCGGTGTCTTAGGTCCCTGAGCAGACTCTGCCAGTAGAAAAGGGAGGACAAGCACCCAAGGCTTGGTGCTGCGGTCACGCTCATAGTCTCGGGGTTGAAGAGGTCGACGAGGAGAACTCCCGAGGGTGGCGGTGTGGTAGGGTGGGCTGGGGGTGCGATTGTATTAGGACCCGGGGCAGGGAGAAAGCCTGTGAGAACTTCCTCCTCACAAGAAGCCCAGAGCCCCGCGCGGGCTCTTTTTACTGGTGAACCCGGTCTGAAAGCGTGTGCACAGCAGTTTTCAAACTCTGACACCCAATTTTTTTCTTTAACCGAACGGCATTCTTCTACCCTCAAGAAGAACCGGACGAATCCCACCGCTGCGGGCGCCGACCAGGCGTCTCCGGGCCTTCCCAGCCCGGAGGAATGTGTAACCTTCCTTCTCAGTTTCCCCAGAGACAGGTGGGGCCCCGCAGGCAGGTTCGGACAGGGTCGAGGAGCAACGTGGAAAGGCGAGATCCCCCCATCTGGCCGTCCTGTGTGGACGGGAAGGTCAAGGGCAGGGAGGCCACGCCCCAGCCTGCCGCGGCTCCTTCCGGCCTGTTGGTGCGGTAGCCTGGAAGGCCCTGCGTGTCGGTGTCGTGTCGTCTGTCGCTTAGCAGCGGCGGGGCACCCTCCGTCGTGGTTTTGAGTAGGCTGGCGGGTAGGGAGCCCAAGTTCAGACAGGGTGCAGAATGATTATTTGGGGTGAGATCAAGAAGATGGGTTTTTTTTTTTTTTTCTTTCTTTCTTTCTTTCTTCTTCTTCTTCTTTTTTTTTTTTTTAGTTTTATTTCCTTCCAGCCGAGTCAGTGCTTGGACTCTCTCAGATGGTCCGGGAGCCACCTTCGTCAGTGATTTCATTTTTAGTCACCGTTAATTTTACCCACAGAGCAGAAGCCGTGAAATGCGAGGCAGTGAGTCAGATCCACCCATGGCAGTTACGGCGTCTGGGCTCCTGCGCGGCCTCCCCAGTTCCTTCTTGAAGGGAGGATCAGGAAGACACGTTCGGGCGTTGTCTGTGATTTTCTAGAAGTTTCTCCTCCCAGTTTTAGTCAAAGGGTGTCAGAAATGCGGCGTTGTGTTAGCTTCCTGGCTGTGAGTCGTCTGTCCCTGTAAACCTTGCGGGGTCGATTTGAATACTATCAGAAGGGATGCGGCCCAGTGAACAGTGGCTGTTTGTTCAAAGTGCCCGTCCGCTTTAGAACCATTTTACATCCAGAGAAAAATTGCCAAGACAGTACGATGGAGAGTTCTCGTGTACGGCCACCAGGTTGTTCCTACCATCAGCATCCCACTGAGTCGGGTGCCTTCCCCACAGTGAGCCAACCAAGATCGATGCGTTACTATTTTTTAAAAGCCCATCCTGTACTCAGATTTCCTGCGTTCTGAGCCAGCGTCTGTCTTCTGCTCCGGGATCCTACGCGGGATCCCACATTACGTTTAGTGACCACGTGTCTGTAGGTTCTTCTGGCTCTAACAGTCTTTCAGACATTTCTTGCTTTTTTGATGATCTTGACAGTTCGTGACAGTTTCGATGACCCTGACCTGAACTGAACCGGTCGGGAACTCTGCGGAATGCCTCTTCCTAGGAGTCCGATGTTTCTCTCTGGGGTGGGTTGTGGGTTTAGGTGCGGAAGAGGTCAGAGGTAGGATGCCATTGCCGCCGCGTCCTGTCAGGGGCACGTGCTGTCCCCGCGCCTTACTGCTGTGGACACTGCCTCGGTAGCCCGGCTGAGGGAGTGTTTGCCGGGTTTCTCTGCGATGAAGGCGCCCCCGTCCACACGGTGCTTTTTGGAAGGAAGACACTCGCTACGTGAAGCCCGCACGTAAGGTGTGTGGAGTAGCTACGTAAGTTATTTCACCCATTTACTTTTTATCAATCCCCTTGGGTATCACTCTCTGGAGTCTGAAACACTGGATTCCGAACTGTTTAGAGAGTAGTAACACATTCCCATGTTAAGTATAAAGAACATTGCCCTGGAAGACAAAAGTGGTTTTTATAACTTTTTAATAACCAACTAACTATTCATCCTGACACCATCCCTGTGAAATTTTACAGTTCCTCTTCTGCTGCTTTTGATGTGCTATTTTTGTTTTTAGAAACTAACAAACAACAAATTTCCCCTTTCGATACTAAAATTAGACCTGGTGTTTAGAGTATTTTTCTGAATTTGACATTATCCTGTAGAAATCCAACCCATGCAAGCTGTAGAGATACTGCCAAGGTACTGAGATCTTCAAGTCAATCTAAGGCATTCACTCACTTAAAAAAAAAAAAAACAACAACCCACCCACACATACACAGATATGTGCATAAATATGCATATGTATATATATGTTGACCTCCTATACCAAGGCATATTTAAAATAAACTGAAGTTCATTAAATTGCAAGCATACTGACCTGACTCGTGTGTCTCAGTGGATTGAACATGGGTCTGCGAACCAAGGGGTGGAAGGTTCGATTCCCAGTCAGGGCACATGCCCAGGTTGTGGGCCAGGTCCCCAGTTGGGGGTGCCGGAGAGATGACCACACATTGATGTTTCTCTCCCCCTTTCTCCCTCCTTTCTCTCCTTTCTAAAAATAAAATATTTTTTAAAAATTGCAAGCATACTTTAACTTGTAGGGGTGGGTTTCTTCTGATATGGTCTGCTGGTGCACAAACCTCTAACCTTAAATCTCAAATATATTTATAAACACCAACAATATAAATTTACACCAAGGATGGAAGTGGCTTTTTTGAGAATCGCTCACATGTTCAAGTCAACACACTGGGTGTTTTTATAAGGACTCACCTGAACAATGTCCCTTAGCCTTTGGTATGAAGAAAAACACTGCTTTTGAAAAACTAATGTGGTTACTTCCCCTTTCCTCCCCTACAGTCAAATATGTGCTTTACTTTTACAAATTGGGAAGGGTATTGGAAAAGTTTACTGATACATCTGTGTACCAAGGTCTCTGAGTTAATTTTACTATCTTATCACCCCACCCCCCCAAAACACCAACCTAACTCTACGGTTTTACACTTACTTTTCTGATACATTATGTATGTGTTTTTGTAAGCTGTCTTAGGTCCTATTTGGCAGAAGGCAAGGTAGTAGAAAATTCACACAGAGTGTGTAGTATTTTGTGAGTGGTGGCAAGTAAACCAAGGTAAGCAGTTCCTAGAAGGGAAAACTAAAGTGAGAGAATTGCTTCCAAAAATTAAAAAGCTGAGTTGATAAAAGTGCCAAAATGCTTTTGAACTGTCTTAGCACTTCCTGCAAATTTGAACCAAGAACTTTGATCAAGTCATATGATTGATAAATGTTCTCATTAATATTTATGGATGTTATCCCTGAATCTAGACCAAAAGTTCCAGATCCTGCCCAATTTGAGACAAGCCTCTTTGAACTTACACTTGCAAGAAAGCCATCCAGACTCCTTCGCCCCTCGCCCAATGTGATAGAACTCTGCCATCCCTATCCTTCTAAAATAGACATTTTGAGACAATCTAGTGATGCGCTATTTCCATCCTATGAGGGTTCTCCGGTTTGACATTCAAAAAGGGGATGGAGGAGCGGAACCTCCTGCGCTCCTCGGCGAGCGTCTTTTAAAGCCACCACCAGCCAGCGCCGCTGTAACCCCGCGCACCGGCGGTCGCTGGCTCCTGCCCTTTTAGATCTGCGCCGACGCCGCGGCGGATCCCGGGGACTCCCCGCGCCGGGAATCTCCCGCCAGCTGCGCGCCGTGTCCTGGCGAGGGCAGGAGCACGTGGAGTGGCGGGGTAGCAAGAGCTGCTGCTCCAGCCGAGCCCGGCGGCGAGATGGAAGGTGAGCCTCCAGCCCAGCTTCTTTCTAAGGGGTCTTTGAAAAGCTCGACCAGGGCATGCAGCAGAGAGAGTTCCTTCTGATCTCGGTTTTGCTTCTATTTGTTTCTTGTGCAAAAGTAAACGAGGCATTTCAGAGGGCAAAGCGCGTCGGTTCTCATACATCTCTCATATGCCTCCCCGCCACCAACTTTGGAAAGTGGTAACTTCTCTGAAATTTTATTTTTTAGGGGGTGCCAAGCAGGAGGGGTCAATTCTAAGTATACAAAGGAAAAGTATCAATGGGGTGTCCCTGAAAAGGCAGCAAACCTGGTTTGGAATAAATAATCCTTTTGGGTTTTTTTTTTTTTTTTTCCATCTATAGCCTCAATGTCCATTGGAATTAGGCTAATCTAAGTAACTTGTTTAGAAAGAAGGGTGACTTTTTTTCTTCTAAGAATAACTGCTGTCATATGGCAAAGGTACATGTTAAAGTGGCTGGCACTTGCTGGTCCCTTGGAAATTGAACTTGTAATGATCCTTCTCTATGCAAAGCAAAAACCAGGCTCACATTGAGTTTCACTTGAATTAATTTTGAAAGTTATAAAATTATCTTCGCTTCTTAAAATAATTTTAGTATGTACTTCCTTGAGATAACTAAATTTTCACAGTACTTTTGTAAACTTTTCAATAGCCTTTCCAACAAGTGCTTTGAAAACCTTGAAAATGGCAGATGCATCTCAAGTTGGGAGAGGTGGTGATATTTAGAAAATCAGAATTTATGAGAAAAAATCAGTATTCACCAATTAATAAATTAGATAATGACACCTAAGTAAAACGTTGATTTGATGAATATTATGAATAGCATGGATATTTTCTTCATAAAAACCAAAGGTTCTCTTATTGCCAATGAAACTTGGTCTTTGGCAGCTTTAGGTCCAGAATATATGAAGTTATTAGAGTAAATACTTTGGGACATGAAAATAAATACGCTAAAGCTTTTGTTTCACAATAAATTGGAGTGCAATAGTGTGGTCCTAAATCCTCAGTTGGTATACGGGCATGTTAATGTTTTTAACTGCCTTGACCCAGGCTCACATTTTTTTCTCTAGAATGCCAAATAAGTAGTGAACATTATGTATTTAGTGTGTGCATAGAAACTTTAAAATGGACATTATTAAATTTTGCTTCAAGCATTGTATGAAAAACTATGCTTCTGAAATTTTAAATTATCAGGGTCTTTTAAATAACTAAAAAATTGGCACTTTGAGTATTTTAAAAATGGTTTATGGAGTGTAATTTTTAACATGTAAAGATTTCATTGTCCAAGGATAGGAAAAAATTATGTGGCTGTACACTGTGAAAAATAATTTTTAAAACTTTCCTGGTTTATTATAAGTGAATTGCTGAATTTGTTTTTGTTAAATTACAAGTCAGTACTCCAACACTATTTTTTCCTAGTCTTAACTATTTTACTTTTCAAGAATAACATAGCGGAGTGTAAATCCATGGAAACGGGAGCATTTCTCTGTACATGTTAATACTACCAAATTCATTTATTTAATGTGACATAAAGAAATTATTAAATAAATAGCATAATTTAGAATATTAATGTCATAAAGATTTTTAGGCAAGACTGGGTGAAGGTGGTCTGAATAAGGAAGGACTAAAAACTTATGTAGAATTTAATTCAAAATGTACAGACTGTATATGGAAAGAGATACAATACAGAATGTAGATCAGTGATCAGTTGTGAGTTTAGATGACTAAATTCATAGGTCCATGGAGAGAGATGGTATATAGTAAGCTTAATGTGAAACTTCAACACTTAAATCAAAAAAGAAAAATTTAAAAAAGTTAATGATGTGAATTGGGCTATTCTAACATCAGGTCCTTGAGGACAAAGTACTTAATGTAGTAAAATATCCTGTTCATTTATAGCCATCCAAGATTGACTAATATGACTTATGTGTTTGATATTTCACATAAAGTATTTTTATATTATTTTTATATTTTGGTTTCAATCTAGCATAGAGATTTGACCTATGTTGAATATCTTTCATTTCTTGACAATGTGAGAAAGTGGAATACTTTATGGAAATACCTTTTTTTTGCCTAATTTGTTGGCCAAATGTATGTGCTACGGTTTAATTGTGAAGTGTGAAGCCATATAGTCAGCCATTCCTTTAGCATATAACATTTTCTAAAATTCATTCACCTTTTCATTCAACAGACATTTATTGAGACTTTCTATGTGTGAAAATGTCAGGTGAAATAAGCTTTTGAAATAGAAATCATCATGTAAAAATAAAAAAAGTTAATGCATATAATAAATCAGAAGCTATGAATTTTTTCTCACAATCTGTGATCCTAAATATTTTCTATCCAAAGACTCTTTATGTTGCTAAATTTTGTTATTTATGCTGTAATAATATCCCTTCTATCTGGCATGGTTGAGAAATGAGATTGTTCACAAATATGAATTTCCCAGGTATTGGCATGTTTGTTTAATGTAAAACCTCTCTATTTAAACATTATTGGATAGAGATCTTTCTAAGTGTGTTATTATATACCCCCTGCTTTATAAACAAGTACACAAGAGATAACTGTATCTTGGTGACCCTGGGTCACTGTCCCGGCCATCAGGTAATGCGTTGTTCCATAGTACATTCTCACGCGAGTTTCGAACTGCGCAGAGCTGAATGCCCGCCCCCCCCACACGGAATGTTCCCAGGTTGTTGTGCAACTTTGTCTCCTTCTTAATGTCTTCCTCCACTTTTTACCACATTGCTTTTGTGGAAGCCATTTTTCATTTCAACATCCCTTTCTATGCTCTGGATGATTGAGATTTACACATGCAGCTTTTGAATGGTGGAGTTTACTAGCCCTCCATTATGAGCGGATGAAGGATGAAATGGTGAAGTTCAAAGGAACAAAAGCCACAGAAAGGCCATGGAGTCCTGGTAGAATGTAATTCTAGAAAATTTCCTATAGTCCAATAAATATACTGTTTCATACTTCTATGTCTGCTAAAATTTCCACCCCACTGTTTACCTGGTTATGCCTCTTCATCTTTCAAGACTCTGCTCAGGCGTCATCACCATGATCTCCTTCTGATGACCTTCCCTGGTGCCTTCTGGTACTTACCCTACCCAGTTCCTCACCTCCCTGAGCTAGGCTGGAAGTCTTTCCTTTCTGCACATACTTCTGCCAATTGTACCATAATTGCTTATTGTTTAAGTGTTTATTTCTCCACAGGTCTTTAAGCTTCTTATTTTTGTACGTTCAGTGCCAGGAACAGTTCCTGGTTCATAAAAGACCCTCGGAGTTTGTTGCATTCTGTTAAGAAAATAGTACTGTAAAGTAATTTTCATTATGTTTATTATGATGCCTTTTATATATTTATTTGTTTTATTTTATTTTTGTTTTTATTGCATTTTTCTCCATTACCATTTATCCCCCTTATACCCTCTTCCACCTCTACCCACATCCCTCCCCCCATCAGCACACTGTTCTCCATAATTAATTTTTGTGAGTAGGTGATTGGTGCTAGCAATTATTTGACAGAACTCAGAAAATTCTTATAAAGTACTTTATTAAATGGTATAATAGAAAAAGGAAGCTTAGAAAACAAAAATGTTACTATTTATTTATTTATTTATTTATTTATTTATTTTTGGCTAGACTATCACTTAGAGCCAAATCTTATCTATTTACCTTAGCAGATTTCAGGATCACATATTAGTCCATTCAAATACAGATCAAATATGAGCAGAAATTTGTTTCCTCAATTGGTAAGGTATAGATGATACCATAAAATTAGCATAAAAATTTCCAGTGATACCTTTTAGATACCTTATTATAAACTTGCCACTAATATATAAATGTATGTATGCCTATACTTATTTAGGACTAAAAGATTATTAGTAGATCTTCTATAAGACATCCAATATTAACTGGCTCCTGATTCAGGCTAGAGTTCCTAGACCATGTAGAGAACTGAGTAATTAACACAGAAACCTGCATGTAGTAAGTACTCAGTAAATCTTTTGTTGTGCTAAGGATTAATTATTGTGAAAAGAGACCTTTGGCATCACAAGGGCATATAGTACACTCTTCTCTCTAGCCTTTTACAAATACAACTCTCCATTAAGGGGTACATTTAGAATAATTAAAAATCATAAGGATGATCCCAAGGCCTTTTAAATCACTAAAAACAAGTGAAATAATATAACAATAATTATAATAGATTCCTATAATATGTAGATTATTTGAAATGTGATCTATGTGTCTATGTATAACTCTATTAATTACTAGAATGTGGCATTACAAAATACTGTAATCCCCAGGTTATGAATGAGATAATTTTTTCAGCTTTAGTTGAAATCTGCTTTTTGCATCTGGTTTTTATAGTCTAAAGTGGTGTAGAGTAAGTTAAAATGATATGAAGTTGATACCATATTATATTGGATATGTATCCCATCTAGGAGAGATTTTTTTAAAAAGTGTTAATGGATATGAAACAGAATAAAATACACTTATGGAACAATATTCTTTACTAATTGACAATAATCTAAATCAGCTCACCTCCTAACATTTTATATCAATGAAATTGGCAACACAGAGATACATATCACAAATCATATTTATTAATGAGTGTTTTTAGAAATGAAATTTTTGGTGCATCAGGTTATTTGTGGGTTTATAAAGGAAACTTTTTTAAAATAAGAGAAATAAAAAACATTTCAGTAGCATCATAATACAAAACTATATTTTCTACTCTTGACTCTTAATTATCTAAAGATTATTTAACTAGATTTCTTCCTTATTTTGGTCATTAACACAACTGTAACCCCTTCCAAGACTGTCAAGTTCCAAGGTATAAGCACTTTTTAAATCATCAATGATAACCAGTCCCCAGCCCAGTCCCCAGCACACAGTAGGACTGCAGTCATATTTATTGAATAAATTAATGAATGAGTTGTTTGTGTGTTTGGTCGTTTGATTACTTGTTTGACCTTTAGGGAAAAGAGAGTAAGGAAAAAAGCGGCATTGGAACTAGTTACTTCTGCTGGTTAATTTGTCAGAGGCCCTGTTAAAGGTTTGGTAGAAGAGTGTGGAACATGTATCAGGGGTTAGCTTGATTTAAATTTCATTTGACTTTCATGTGTATCACTTACCAAATTTTAATTCATTGAAGATTTTCAATGTATAAATTTATACTGTAACCTCAAAATAAGACTTAAATTTTTTAAAATTTATTTTTAAAAGAGAAGGGAAGGGAGGGAGAAAGAGAGGGAGAGAAACATCAGTGTGTGGTTGCCTCTCACACACCCTCCACTGGGGACCTGGCCTGTAACCCAGACATGTGCCCTGACTGGGAATCGAACCAGCAATCTTTTGGTTCACAGGCCAGAAGTGAATCCACTGAGCCACACCAGCCAGGGCTCAAAATAAAACTTTTTAAATTAACTCTTTGAAAAATATTAAAATGTTATAAATGTGACTTGAGTAAGATTATGGTTCTGGTATTTTTTTCCTGTGCATATTTGCTCACATAAAATTATCTAAGATTATCACTAACTCTCCTATTCTATGTATTTAATTAAGTGCCTATAAAAGCTTAGGCTAAGGTGCTTTTGTCACAGTATAGTATAGTAATCAAGTGCTCACTAACAAGAATTTGTGTCATGATACGTCATGATTATATATTATAAATGTTTAAAATACTTATTGTAAGGTTGGTGTACTTCTTGCCTGATTTTTAGGTTCAGAATTAAAGAATTTGTACAGTTAGCTATTTAGTGATCCAACTTTGAAACAAAGATTACTTTCCATCCTCACGTGTTCAAGCCAACATAAAGTTACAACTTTCATCAATAATTAGAGATTTTCAGTCTTTGTTTATTAAAACAGCTATATTATTCTTATTGTTTGACTTTTTAATAATTATTTAAACTTAATATAATTGTGGACTAAGATACCTCTTTATCTGTTTTATGTATAGTAATTCATAAATTGGAAAAAATGAAATGCTTCTTTAAAAAAAGTTTAGAAACTATTGGCATATTGTAGCCACTATGGAAAACAGTATAGAGATTCCTAAAAAAATTAATAGAATTATCATATGACCCAGCTATTCTACTTCTGGGTATTTATCTGAGGAATACAAAAACACTAATTTGCAAAGATACATGCACCCTTATGTTCTTCGCAGCATTTTTTATAATAGCCAAGATATGGAAACCACCTAAGTGTTCATCTATGGATGAGTGGATAAAGAAGATGTGATATATGTATATGAACATATGAACAAAACAAAACAAAAACAAGCTCATAGATACAATGAACAGATTGGTGGTGACCAGAGGGGAAGGGAGTTGAGGTGCAGGCAAAATGGGTGAAGGGTATGCTGATGGATGGTAACTGGACTTTTGGTGGTGATCACTTTGTAGGATATACAGATGTCAAATTATAATATACACCTGAAATTTCTATAATGTTATATACCAATTGTGCCTCAGTAAAGATATAAACAAAACAAGAAAACTGGTATACAAGCAGACACTTTCCTTTTAAGTAGTCTCTGGAAGCCAGTATTGTCTAAGATTCATTCAGCAAGTTCTGTGGAAATTATGACTTAGAAATTAAGCCCCGGTCCCTTTGGTTATATTACTTTCTTGTAAGACCGAACTTCCTAATTTGACTTCTGTACTGTGGATGTTATGCTGTACCACTCAGACTTGGGGAAATAGGTGGCCCATTGGACTACAAGAAATATTCATGTAAAGCAGCCATGCGCCAGTGGATTCAGGAGGCCAGGTGAGATAAATTACTTATAACTTGTGCAAACCATATGTTCTCAGATTCTCTTGGTTTGTGAATTGTTTCAGCAGGACAAAAGAGTTTATGGTCCATCCTAACCACACACTTCTGCTTGCAACCATAAAATTTCCCATAATTAATAGCAATATTTTTGTAAGTGGACAGAATAATTAGAATGAGACCATTTTAATATTTTGCATGCAGCCTAGAAATGAAATTGTGAACTTGTTAGGTAAACAATAAAATAGACCTGCAACCTTTAGGAGTATAATCTGTTATTTTGACTTTTTGTGAGTGACTCTGAAGGAATACAACAATACATGGTAGTTTGTAAATGTTATGGCTTTTATAAAGATTTAAATAAGACAATGAATATAAAAGTCCTAGCTCAGATTTGACTTAGTAGGACTGAGAGACTAGAGTACATAAGCAAGTATATAGCTTCTAAGTTAGCCAAGCCAACATCATCTGTGCATATCTTAATAAATGGAATTTATTAAGTCAAAGGACCCTACAGATATCTGTTATAAACATGAGTGACCTAATGTGATCCTACTTGCCTCAAACTTAAACAACTAGAAAATTGTTTCAGGTAATCTAATTTTCACATTCTATAGAGAGGTGGGCAAAAGTAGGTTAATAATAATAATAATAATAAATAATATTATGTAATAATAAATAAGTAATACAAGGATAGACTGTATTTCAGGTACAACTGTAAACCTCCTTTTGAGTACAGAGTTTATCTTGTGTATTATTTGCTTATTATATTATTTATTATAATTAACCTACTTTTTGCTTATCCTTGTGTAATAGGCCAAATAATAATTAAACAAAGTGATATTAAAATTTAATGGTGCTTATAAATCATTAGCTCTTACTCTGTACAATGGTACTTGATGATTGTATGATGACACCTTGAGGTATTCCATGGTCAGTCTCACAAGAGTTAGATGAGACATAAAAACAAGACAAAATTTTTTGTCAACAGAACACACTTTTTATGTCAGCCCTGGCTGGTGTGGCTCAGTGGATTGAGTGTCAGCTTGCAAACCGAAGGGTTGCTGGTTGGATTCCCAGTCAGGGCACATGCCTGGGTTGCACGGGTCAGGTCCCCAGTTGGGGGTGTGTAAGGGGCAATCATTTGATGTTTCTCTCCCTCTCTTTCTCCCTCCCTTCCCCTCTCTCTAAAAATAAATAAAATCTTAACAAATATTTATTGGACGCCTGATACATGCCGTGTAGGCAAAAATACTGGAAACACAGTGGTGAACAAGACAGACAGTGCTTTTGCCCTCATGGCATTTATAGTCAGCTAAGAAAAACAGGCCCCCAGCCCTGACCAGTGTGGCTAAGTTGGTTGGGATCATTCAGAGAAAGGTCACTGGTTCAGGTGACCTTTGATTCTGGGTCAGGGCACAATGCCTGGGTTGCAACCTATCGATGTTTCTCTCCCTCTCTTTCTCCCTCTCCTCCCCTCTTTCTAGAAATAAATAAATAAAATCTTCAAATGACAAAAGAAATAATTAAAACTATAGTGTGTACTACAAGAGCTAATGTGGAGAATAATAGTTGGGGACAGGGTGGGTGAACCTCTCTTCTAAATAAGAGGTCTGGTTAGAGATAGAAATTTGGTTATTCTTTATTCTCAGCACATAAATGATTCTTAATGCCACATTAGTAAATAGTATCACCTAATGAGAGCAGGGGAGAAGGGGAGTTGGGATTGAACCCTGAAAAATATCTTGTTTAGGCACTCAGACAGAGGAAGAGGCGGTGGCAGAAGAAAGCAGGAAGGCAAGACAGGAGGAACACCAGCAGAGCAGGGTTTAACGGAATTCAAGAGTGGAGTGTGTCATGAAGGAGTAGGTCGTCAGTTATGTTGAATGTTGCCAAAAAATCAAGTCAACTGAAGACAAAAAGTGTGGGTTGGTTTTGGCAACATAAAACCTGCTAGTGACCTTAACAAAATCAGTTTTTGTGGAGTGATGGGAATGGAAATCGAATTGAAGTGGGTAAAGCAGGAGTGGGGATAATAGGAAACAGAAACATTGATCCAGACCATTTTTCCCCAAGAAGTTGAGCTAGAAGGTGAGAAGCAGAGAAATAAGTGGGGTTGGTACTGGAGAGAAATGTGAATCAAGAGACTTTGTTTTTGATTTCCAAAGATGAATGACATCCTGCCTGTAGCCTACGTTTATTGAAAAAAATTAAAGACCAAATAAACCACATGATAAAACATCTTGAAATCTCAATTCTCAGGGACGTTTGGAGAATTAAGTATCACTGGAAATACCTTCATATTTAGTTGTCACATGACATGCAAATAAATTTCATAACCATGAGAGTTTTTAAGATACATGGTGTCTTTTCAGTGGATGGTTAGTGCAGATATAATCTATAAAGATTATGGAAGAATCATGAAAAACCCTTGAAATTCAAACTTTTTGCAGAAGTGGGAAAATACTTCTCTAATTGCATTTCTAAAATTTTGATTTTTAGATATGTGAAGATGTTTGACTGTTTTAACAGATTCTTAAAAAATTAAGGAACAACTTATACAAAAAGTACACATCTTATGTATATAGCTTGTTTAATTTTTACTGTATACACACCTTCCAGATCAAGATATGGAACATTTGCATCACCCCGGAACTTTCCCTTGTGCCCATTTATAACTAATATACCCTCTTTGCTCCAAGTTAACCACCATTTGGACTTACATGATCATAGATCAGTTTTCCTGTTCTTGAATTCCATATAAATGGAATCATACAGTATGAGCTGTTTTTAATGTCTGGCTTCTTTTTGCTCAACATACTTTTGAGATCCATCTATACTATAACATTTGTTAGTAGTTCATCCTCACTTATTGTTGAGTTATGTGAATATGAGTACACCACAATTTGTTTATTCTGCTGTTGATGAACATTTGATTGTTTCCAGTGTTTGTATTATGAACATTCTTATGCATGTCTTTAGGTGGATGTATACATTCATTTCTCTTGGGACCAGTATTTCTGGGTCACAGAGTAGGTATATATTTAGCTTTAATACTTATTGCCAAACAGTTTCCAAAGTGGTTGGGTCAGTTTACGCTTCCCATGAGCAATGTCTGAGAGTTGTAGTTCCACATCTTGCCAACATTTGCTATTATCAGTCAGTCTTTTTAATTTGAGCCATTTTGGTGGGTATTTCATTGTGACTTTAATTTACATTGTTCTGAGGAGTAATGATGTTGAATACCTTTTCATATGTTTATTGGCCTTTTGGGTACCTCTTTCCTGAAGTGCCTGAATAAGTTTTTTGTGCATTTTTAAAAAATCGGGTTATTTGGCCCTGGCCAGGTGGCTCAGTTGGAGCATTGTCCCATACACCAAAGGATTGTGGGTTTGTTTCCTGGTCAGGGCACATACCTAGGTTGTGGGTTTGATTTCTGGTAGGGGTGAGGATGGGAGGTAACCGATTGATGTTTCTCCCTCACATCAATGTTTCTCTCTCTCTTTCCCTCCTTTCTTCTCTTTTAGTCTAAAAGTTGATAAACATGTCCTCAAGTGAGGATTTTAAAAAAGGTTGGGTTGTTTGCATTTTTAATTAGTTTTGTAGGTATTTTAAAAATATCCTGGAAATGTGTACTTGGTCAAAAGTGTATTGTAAATTTTTTCTCATAGTCTGTAACTTATATATTTTCTTAACTGATAACTAGGATTCTTAATTTTAATGAAGACTAATTTATCAGTTTTTTTCCTTTGGAGATTAAGCACATCTTATGTCCTATTGAAGAAATCTTTGCCACTCCAAGACCATGAAAATATTCTTCTGTGCAGAAATTTGATTTTTAAAATTTTTACATTTAGGTATATTACCCGCTCCAAATTAATGATTTTGTTTTTGACCCCAGTTATTTTATAACAAAAGCTAGGCATTTTACAGTTATAAAATGAAAATCTTACTAGGAATATGTTGGATTTAGTCATCTTAGCACAAACATTTTTAAAAAGTAGCAATGACATGAAATGCACATTCTTCCTTTTCTTTCTATATGTTCATTTACTGGCATGTGATATCCATGGTAAAATATATCTGAAATATATCTGTCTACAACTTCAGAGTAACTGACCTTTCAAAGAAAATACCACTAGATGTTAAATTTGTTGTTTTAAACCTGGATAAGTTTAAAACAGTCTATAATTTCTTTACTAGACATTTAATCTAGGAGAAAATGGAATACTTTATAAAAAAGGGCAAAGTAGGGGGAATTGGAATAGTAACATGGGCTGTATTTGATCTGATGTTAACCTTCACCTTGATTTAAGGAAGAAAGGAAGTGTTTCATGGTTGGAGGGATTACTCTCATTTTAAAACATTCTCTTTGCTTTTATGTCTTCCTTTCCCCCCAGTCGGAGTCATTTGAGGTATTTGAAATTAATTGAGTCTAAAATATCTTCTATTTCTGACCTTCTTCTAAGTTTATAATCTATATAGGAAAGCACTTTAAAACATATAAATTCTTTGAAACAAAGGTGAAACTCCAGAAACTGATCCTGCTTCTCTCCTTAATGTGTCGCTGACATTGTACCTTGGACAATTAAGTGACTGTATTTTTTTGTCATTTTTTGTGTCTTGAATTTTGTCTGTAAAATGGGGAGAATAATAAATGCCATTGCACCTGTTTATATTCCAGAAATGTTATGAGATGCTAGGAAAGCTCATTTGCACTACTGGGCTAAGGGCTTGATGCTGCCCTTTTGGAGGACCGACACAAACAAAACCAGGTTCAGAAGAAAGCTCTCACCACAGTGAGGGAACTGAGTGGTAGCATCTGAGTGATAACTTATCTGGTATGTTGCCAGGCAGCTGAACTAGGACTTGAAATGGACATTTCAGGAAATTTGAATTCAGCTACATTTAAGAAAGACCTTTTTTTCTTTTCTTAATCCTCACTCAAGAGATAAGCATCCATCAGTTGGTTGCCTTACACACCAGGATTGAGGATCAAACCTGCGACCTAGTTATGTGACCTGACTGGGAATTGAACCCACTAACTTTTTGGTTATGGATGATGCTCCAACCAACTAAGCCATACTGGTCAGGGCAGAATTTTTTTTAACATTAGAGCTTTTTCTGAGATGGACAGGAATAACTTCTATATTATTGGTAGTGTCTAAGTGGAGGCTATACAACCCAAATAGGGAGGTATTGGACAAAAGCATCAGGTGGCAGAGGAAGGTCACTTAAGGTAGTTAAGATACCCACTCCATTTCTTTTCTTTCAAGGTTTTATCTATTTATATTTAGAGACAGGGAAGGGAAGGAAGAAGAGGGAGAGAAACATCAATGTGTGGTTGCTTCTCTCATGCCCCCTACTGGGGATCTGGCCCGCAACCCAGGCATGTGCCCTGACTGGGAATCGAACCCGCGCTCACACTCCATTTCTAATATTCTAATTTTATTGGTTACTGGGATAATGTTTCGTTATACAGAACTGTCCTTGTGAGGCCAATGTTCTAGGAACTGATTATATGTCATAGTGATAAAAGGAAATGGTGAAGGGCCTTTTAGAAATATTAGCTAACACTTCTGCCCCAAGTGTTAATGTTGCAATTGTGAATATTTTTGTAGTGAGTGACACGATTTCCCAAGCTTTTGGTTAAAAAATAAAAGTGGACATTTTAGATCAAAGAAACCGTTTTTTGAAGAGGCATGGGTGTAGGGGAGTCCGTTTTAATGTTAGGAAGATAAAAAGGAACGCCAACATTCAGAGACAGCTCTCTGGCAGCCCTCAGCAGCCATGCAGGGGTCTTTCTGAGACACTTTCCCAGGCACTTGATTCTCCTTGAGCACCTACACTTCCTGCTGGGAGCCGCACAGCCCATGGAAACCTGATCTCTGAAACTTGAAAGTGTAATTTTGTTAGCTGGTATTCTCAACTGAATAATAATTACTTAATAGTATCAAAATGAAGGCAAGTTCATAACGATTCAAGTTAAAAATATGGTTACAAATTTGGTTGCTAATGGTTTTGTTCATGGATTATGTTAGAGCAAAAGGTAAAAACATTTGCATGTGAACTTTGATGAAATCTCAGTTAACTAGACTCCTGCTATTTTCAAGTTTAAATTTTATTTGTAACCCACTCCCTTTAATTTTGCAGGATGCTAGAATCTCTGAGAAAAATATGGGTACCATAACAAAAAATCTAAACAGTGAAAATAAAATTTAAATAGCATCTTTGTCAATGAAAAGAGGATCTGAGGAATAAAAACAAAATTGAAATTGTCATTTCTCAGTAAGCATGTAATGAAGGCATGTTTGCAGTACTGGTAGAAAAAAATTGAATTTGTTAAGTGCTTTGGGAGGCTACAAAAAAAATAGCCTTTAACTTTTACAGTCCAATATATTTGTCAGCCATCTAAATCTTATATGATTTGTTATTTAGGGCCCTAGCTTGTGTGGCTCAGTGGATTGAGTGCCGGCCTGTGAAATGGAGGGTTGCTGGTTCGATTCCCAGTCCAAGGCACATGCCTGGGTTGCGGGCCAGGTCCCCAGTTGGGGGCGTGTAGGAGGCAACAACACATTGATGTTTCTCTCCCTCTCTTTCTCTCTCCTTTCTCCTCTCTCTAAAAATAAATAAAATCTAAAAAAACACAGCATTTGAAAAAAAAAGATTTGTTATTTAAGAGGTACGGTGTCGATGGAAAGCACTAATGATTTAGTTAAACCTTAAAAAAATATTAGGAGATTGGGTGCTTAGTTGTGGGAAGGGCAGGAGGGTATCAGTTATGAATGAGTGTTAACTAGGGTTTTCTGCTAGTTTATAATTTTGGCTTTTAAGTAAGATAAGAAAAATTGGCTTATCTAGTAGAACCAAAAAAAATCTTAATGGAAACATGATTCCACATACATATTCATAGACACACATGTAAGTGCATTTAAAAGTTTTTATCTGGATGTTTGGTGTCACGTGGTGGGGGTTTTACCCTCTGAAAAGTCACATTAAATTTTCCATCAGTCCCATTTGTGAAATACTTTGTATGAAAGGTACTGCCTAGCTGCTTTATGGCTTCGATAACTGCATTAATGGAAATCACAGCTTTTTCCTGAAATTCCACCTAAAAGAATTTTGGAAATATTGATAGAAGATGGTCATTGTTAAGCTGTTTCTTAGTATAATATCTTTAAGATTTTGGTTGCTATTTAATTTTTACATGGTTTGATTCACTTTTTTTTTTTTTTTTGAGCCAGACTTTTCATGTTTGTTTTAAGGTGATAGCTTTGCAGCAGTATCCCAGGCAACGGTGAGATATTCTAAAATCAAAAACAGCATCGTTTGGTGGAACTTTCTGAGACGATTGAAATGTTCTTTGTGTTGTCCAACAGAGTAGCCACTAGCTACATGTTCTTTGAGTACTTGAAATGTGGCTGGTGTGACTGAGAAATTACATTTTCAATTTTAATAAACTTTAACTTAAATACCACAAGTACCTAGTGACGACTCTATTAGACAGCACAGTATTAGTATTAGTAATAGATCTAGAGCAGAGCTGGGCAGACTTTTTCCGTAAAGGACCAGATACTGAATGTCTCAGGTTTTGCAAGTCAAATCGTCTCTGCCTCAGCTACTCTCAGCTCTGCCGTTGGAGCAGGGAAGCTGCCACAGACGACACGTGAGTGAATGGGCTTGGCCATGCTCATGGTAGAACTTTATTTATGGACGCTGAAGTGGAACTGCATTTAGTTGTCAAGTGGCACAAAACAATATTCTTCTGATTTTTTTTCTAACCACTTAAAAATATAAAAAAAAAATTCTTGGTTCTCCGGCCACACAAAAAAGGTGGTTAAGCCATAGTTTGCAGAACCTCGATCGGAGTGCTCGTGTCCACGGTAGAGATGGAAAAATTCATGGGTTCATTTAATGAGTATTTACTGAGTGCCCATCATGAGTGGGCACTACTTTGGGAGCTAAATATAAAGCAAAATAGCACTAAAAATGCATACAGTATCCCTGTTCTCCTGGACCTTACATTCCAGTGTCAGGAGTCAAATAAGAACAAAAATGACCGCAAATATGTCAGGTGGTGACAATGAAGACATTTTATGAAGAAAAATAAAGCGAGGTAAGACAAAAGAAAGTGACAGCGAAGGATGGCATTTCATATAGGTAGAGCTTGTTCGGTAAGCTGACCTGTGAGCACGCACCTGGAAGAAGGGAGGCAGGGGGCCCGGCAGCCAGCTGGGGGAAGGGTGTTCTGTTAAGAGGGAAAGGTAAATGTGAAGGTTCTCAAGTGGTCAACTGATGGTATTTATTTTTCAACAAAATTAGCCCTCTTTGCAATTCTTCCATCATCTGTGCCAAGTACGTACAGACATCAGAACAGGAAACTACTTCCAGCAAAAGCACTATATGGACCCTTCCTTCTTTGCTTTCTAGAGTGTTCTTTTTAAGAAAAAAAATATTTTAAAGCTACATCAACAGCCAACACATTAAAAGAGCCCGTAGATCCCATCAAATGGAAACTATTTTCGGACTGAAGTATAAGAAATTACCCAATAGTCCATTAAAAACTGAAAAGTTTCTGCCGCACTTAGAAATATTGAACAGGCTTCTGGTCTTCAGTTGGGAATTCCTTTACTGTCTCTCCACACTGGGCTTTATGTTTTATAAAGACCTTAAGTTCAGGGAAGGAAATGTACCTCAATTTATTTTGTCCTTGTGTTTTAAGTGTTTGTTTAGTACCTAGGAACACCATCCATGCAGCCTGATTATAGACGGGTTTTAATGTCCCCTTTAAGTTCTGAGTACTGAGGTAGTCAGAATCCTCTCTTAGAAACTACTCAGTCATTTCTGTTGTTGATTTTAGCGCACAAAGGCCTCTTGAAAAAATATTGAGAGCTGTGTAAATGTTGTTGTCAGGGGTTTAAAAGGTTCAGGAGGCCAGGACTTTTTTCCTTTAGGTCACCAAATCAAAAGTCATCTTGCTCTGTAGTAACTAGAAGATGTTTCGCATGAAGGTTGCTCGTGTGAAACCTTTGAACTAGGTTTCTTTCTTGCCTTTTTTTTTTCCTGTTACAAATCCCCTTAGTATGCAATTAAAAGTTTCATGGGTAACTTTTTTTTTTAACTTAAAAAAAATTATCAAAGTTACAGAAAAGTTACAATACAGTACCCAAAAAACTATTTTTTTTCCCGGAAATTTTGAGAGTAAGTTGCTGACATGATATCCTATCACCCTTGAATACTTTAGTGTGTATGTTCTACCTTCTACAAAACAACTGTCAAAATCAGGAAATTAGCATTGCTACATTACTACCATTTGGTCCTTGGACCTCATTCAGATTTCTCCAATTGTTTGCCTGATGTTCTGTACTGCAGCAGGATTCAGCTGAGAATCATACATTGTATTTATCTGTCATAACTCTTCGATCTCTTTCGGTCTGGAAGAGTTCCTCAGTCTTTCATGACCTTGACAGTTTTGAGGATTACAAACCAGTTATTTTGTAAACTGTCCCCCAATCAGAGTTTGTTTGTTTTCTCATGGTTAGATTTGTGTTATGCTTATTTGGCAGGAATATCACAGAAGTGATGCTGTGTTCTCTTCATTATCAGGTGGCACATAGTTTTCATTTGTCTCATTACTGATGATGGTCACTTTGCTCAGTTACAGTGGGATGGGTCAGTTCTCCATCATACGGTTATTCTTTTCATCTTTGTAATAAGTATTATGGGGAGAAGCCCATTGAAGCTATGTAAATATTCCATTTGTCTTCAGACTTTCAATTTATTCACTTACTGTCAATGTGGACTCATGAATTTCTGTTTGTTTCAGTGGGTTATAATCCAATACTGCCAATATTCTGATGCTCCCTTGTTCCACATTTGGCCAGTAGAAACTATTCAAGATGATTTCTGTGTGTTTTTTTTCAAACACATCCTCTTCATTCTGTGAACACTTCTTTGCTTTCTAACACACAAAATGTTCCAGGCTCATCTTGCACTTTCCCTGCTCCAACCCTGGAACCAGCTGTTTCTCCAGTGAGCCTGGCTCCTTTCAGTGGACAATGACATTTAGAAGTTAGTACCTGAATCCTAGAAGCTGTTGCGTGTCACTGCTCCCAGGTGCTCTCAGTAGGCAGGGCTAGGGACTGTCTGTATGTTCACCCACAGGTACGTGTGCATACACATTTACACCTACATTTTACGTTTCTGTGTAGAAGTCATGCGTTTATGCCACCACCTCCATTCCAATGCAGTATTAGTAACTCCTCTGACAGAGGAAACGTGCCTCTCGTTATCCTTATTATTGATACTTGTTGTAGCCATCCTCCTTTATAGAACCAATCATCCATTGCCACTATCACATCCTTCTCAGCACAGATGCTGTCCTTGGCACCCCGTACCATGGCCCCTGTTCCGTGCGGGCACATTTCCCAACTGCTCGCAAGGTTGCCTCTAATACGTGGATGCCCTCTTCACCTGACTCAAGTTCTGACACTGTGCACTGGACCACCGCCACGCATGGAACCTTTGCTTGCTCCACTTTGGTTCCAGGGTGCCAGCCCCCGCTGTCCCATGTGAGGGTGCCGTGCTCGCCCTGTGTTGGCTCTGAAACTGCACACCGGACCCCTCCCCTGCATGGAGGTCTTCCGCACCGTACTCAGGCACTGACTCACGCTAATTTGTTCCTTCGCTTGGCTACCTTCTTCGTCTCTCTCAAACTCTGACTTTGGCGATTTTCCTGCCTGAATGCCCTCCTTTCCTTTCTCAGGCTCTGACCTTCCGTGCTGCCTGCCCTCTGTGTATTATAGACGCCCTCCTCGCCTCATTCAGACTGCTCGCCACACATGGGCACACTCTTCATGCTGCTTCGTCTCCAGGAGGCTGCCCTAGACTGCCCCCACTCTCTGTATGGACAGTCCCTTCGCCTCTTTTGGGTTTTGACACCTGCACCAGGCTACCTTTTTGCTAATTTCTAAAATATGTGTATATTCCTAGCTTTTATGTTTGGCTGCTAATATCTAATGGTGATGTGTTAATTTTTAAAAATTAGAATAGAATATAAATGTAGTGACTATATTTTTCAAAAAAATTGGAATACGACCACATTTTATTATAGAATATTTAAAATCAGTACTATCTTGAACAGTTTTGGGTATATGATTACCATTAAAGAACAAAGGAGATTTTCAACTTTTTCTTTTTTATTCAATTCATTGGGATGACATTGGTTAATAAAATTATATCGGTTTCAGGTATATGATTCTATAATACATAATTCGTATGTTGTATTGTACGTTCACCACCTTAAGTCAAGTCTCCTTCCATCACCATTGATTCTCCCCTAAACTGTCTTCTGCCCCCCCACCCATGATTTTCAATTTCTGGTAATGGAGGAGTACATCTTATTGAACCAAACTTCTAACAAATAGCAATTATTGGTTCTGGATAAAATATGAAAAAAATGAAGTCATTGAAAAATGACAAAATCAACTTGTTATATGTGTTTTTTTGTCCAAGTTCAGGCCCCAGTTTTAGCCTCAGGGTGACCAAAACTTGGGAACATAATCTGTAGTTTTACTGGCTTAAGAAACCATAGCAAAGGTGGGACTGATTGGAAGACAGTGAAGGGATTGGGCAAAGAACACGTATGCATCACCGATGGACAGGAACAACTGTATGGGATTGATGGTGGGAAAGGGGTTGCAGGGAAGGGGACAGGGGGGAAAATCTGGACAACGGTAATAGCATAAAGAATTAAAGCTCTTCAAAATAAAACATAGCAAGCACAGCAGCTAAGAAGTAAGGAGGAGAAGTGTAGAATAGAGAAGGCAGGGAAGGCAGGGAAGGCTTTTTTTTGTATAAATCCTCTGGCTGGTCCAAATCTGTAGCTGATCCTTAAACTGCACGTACATGGGTCACACTCTGAGCAGTCCATCTAAACAGAAATTTGTGCATCTGGAAGGGTCTCTGGGAAACCCTCAATACCAAGCATACTGGGACATCTGGTTACCCTAGCTGCTGCCCATCACCAGTAAGACAGAATTTGAGTTTGAGTCCAGGAAAGTTAACTACATGCTTTAAAAAGTACACCCTGGCTGATGTAGCTCAATGGGTTGAGCATGGGCCTGACAACCAAAGGGTTACAGGTTTGATTCCCAGTCAAGGCACATGCCTGGGTTGCAGGCCAAGTCCCCAGTATGGGGTGCGCAAGAGGCAACCACATATTAATGTTTCTCTCCCTCTCTTTCTTCTTACCCTTCCCCTCTCTCTAAAAATCTTTTAAAAATTTATTTTAAAAAGTTTTTAAAGTAAAATAAACTCCTATACTCTTCAAAGGAACATAACAGAATTCATTAATTCTGTAACATCATTTACAATATCCTGGGTATTATCCAAAATGAGTAGCTCATATGAAGAAGGAAAGTGTTACCTATACTCAAGAGAAAAGGAAATCAGTGGTGACTGAGCTCAAGATGGCATACATACTGGAATTGGAAGACAAGGATCTGAAAGACCTGTAATTATACTCAAAGATGTAAAGGAATATATACTTGCACTGAATTAACAAATAGGAAATCTCAGCAAAGAAACTATAAAAAAAGAACAAAATGGAAATTTCTACAACTGAAAATTATAATATATGAAATAGAAAGTTCATTGGCTGACTTAACAGCAAATTAAAATGACAGAAGAAAGTAAGATTTGAAGATATATTAATGAAAGTATTCAATTTGAACAGCAGAAAGAAAAAAATTGAGAGGAAAAAGAATAGACTTCAGGGAACTGAGGAAAAATATGAAAAGCTTAACATACATATGCAATTGAAGTCCTAAAAGGAAAAGAGCAAGAGAATGGAGGAGAAAAAAATTTGAAGAAATAATGGCTAAAAATTGATCAGGTTTGGTGAAAAACGTAATTTTACAGATAAGAAGTTCAATTAACCCAAGTGTGATAAATTCACATAAAATCACACCTAAGCATATGATAGTCAAGCGGCTGAAAACCAAGGTAAAGAGAAAATCTTGAAAGCATTCAGAGAAAAAGCATAATATGTAAATATTATCACTAACTTAGGAACGGCGGAGGCTAGAAGACAGTGGAATGCCATTTTTAAAGTGCTAAAAGAAGCCCTGGCTGGTGTGGCTCAGTGGATTGAGTGCAGGCCCGTGAACCAAAAGATTGTGGTTCGATTCCCAGTCAGGGCACATGCCTGGGTTGCAGGACAGTTCCCAGCAGGGGACGCATAAGAGGCAACCATACATTGATGTTTCTTTCCCTCTCTCCTTCCCTTCCCCTCTAAAGATAAATAAAACCTTTTAAAAAATAAAAATAAATAAAGTGCTAGAAGAAAACTGTCAACCCAGAATTCTATATCAAGCAAAAATAGTTTTTAAAATGGAAGGCAAAATAAAGATATTTCCAAGCAAATGAAAACTAAGTTGTCGCTCACACTGCGGCAGTGCCAAAATGCCAACGGAAGCTCTTTAGACTGAAGAGAGATGACACCAGATGGGGACGCAGATCTTCATAAAAAAAAATCAAAAGCACCAGAAATATTAAATATGTGGGTAAATGCAACGTACTAATTTTTCTTCTTCATCTCTTTAAAATGCAATTGCTGTGTAGTTAACACTTTTTATTCTCCTTGAGAATAAAGGGAGGACATAGAGAAAGAATAGCTCTGCTCTGAAGAGGTAACCTGCTGCCGAAGCTTCCAAAATGGTACCCTCATTAAACGTGCCGTCCTCGAATCTGGGAAAAACGATTTACTCTAAGCAATACTATTTATGATCTTTTTTCTTTCAGATATAAAACCAACTGTGGAGCTGAAAAGCACTCAGGAGCAGCCTGTGGCCACAGGTAATGTCAGATCTTTCCTGTTTAGAAATATAACTTTACTGAAATTACTGAAGAAAGCAGAACTTTCCGATTGCGACAAAAATCCTATGGAAATGTGTTGGGGACAAAAGATGTGTTCATCTGTTCCTGATACAAAAATAACTCATCCATTTGGATCATATAAGTTCGTTGGTATCAGAGGCCCAAACCACACCCCACATAATGTTCATCACTGTTATTTTTCCAACTGATTGGTTTAAATAAAGACAATAATATAGTAGGCTTGTATTTGAACAACTTGTGTTTTTCACTCTAGAACAGTGATCAGCAAACTGTTTTTGTAAAGGGCCAGATAGTAAATATTTTAGACTTTCTGAGCCACGCTGGCCTCTGTTGCATGGACCTCTTCATATTTTTTACAACACTTAAAAAGTGTAAAAAGCCGTTCCACCTCCAGGGCCCATACAGAAACAAGCCGTGGTTAGATCTGACCCTTGGGCCATTGTTTGTGGACACCTGCTTCAAAATAAACTATTAACATTTGAAATAATTTATTTCCTAAAAGTAATTTCTATGTTTTCTCTATTGATTAACTCGCTTTTTGTACCAAAGCTTATGTCGTATTAGAAAATTTATCACATACGTGTCTTTTTGTATTACTGTGAGTTGTAGCCTTACACTTTCATTGAACCTATGCCCCACATGAGTTGTTCAGGTGTGCACTTTATGAGTTAATTATTTCCGGCTTGAGAAGAGTGAACCATTGTAACAGATTCTCAGAGTTCACAGAGTGTATGTCGTGATATGCAGAAATTAGAAACTTCACCTCTTTATAAAGCAAAACATGAGTCCTTGATGCACACATTTCTCAGGACCTCTCAGTCATGGATTTTACGAAGCATGTTTCCATTTTACTCCCGCACGCCAGTAAAAGCCCTGCTCCACGTGGGGCGTCCTGACCGCAGCTGCGAGGACTGCCATGCAGAGGTTCTGGTTACCTCCCCCACGGCAGCCCCGTTTGAACGCTCACTGTCTTTGACTGTATGTTGCATGTAAATACTTTATTGAATGTTGGGAAGGAGTTTGACAGAAAGTAGTTACCTTTTCAGTTCTTTTGTTCTCATCTTTTTGCTAAGCTACTATGCTTTACTTGTGAAATAATCCCATTATTCCCTTTTTCTTCTAATATTATCATTTATTGGACAAAATTATATTTCCACAAAACTTGATTTTTAACAAGTTTGCTGGGGTGTTTTTAAGCATGCTTTTGTTATATATGCTCCCTCACACTTATGAACTCCCATAACACTTTGTATTTCCCTTACTCTTTTGTCTGAGTCTACCTTATGGGCTTGTACTATCTTTTGTTTGAGTCTCGAATTATAGTTGTGGGCTTGTCTTATCTACGTTCGCAGAGTATAAGCTCCTTGGGGACAGGAATTTGACTTACTCATACCTGTAGCCTTGTCAACATTTAGTACATGTTTGAAGAAATAAAGGAGGACCAATACATTTTCCACAGAATCACATTTACAACGTGAACAGAAAAGGAAAATAG
Organism: Anoura caudifer; assembly: GCA_004027475.1. Classification (NCBI taxonomy): domain Eukaryota; kingdom Metazoa; phylum Chordata; class Mammalia; order Chiroptera; family Phyllostomidae; genus Anoura; species Anoura caudifer. The sequence continues at coordinate 33,716 of PVKU01000028.1, forward strand.
GAAGCTTACAGGCTCCCTCTAAGAAAAGCATTTTCCCCCAACTTTCCCCGTGACAGGGAAATTTTCAGGCTAAGTATTTCTCATCGCTACATATTAACACTTCTTGGTCACAAATATCAGTAACATCCTACTGAATGCTGTGAGACATCCCAAAGGAGAGAGGAGTTCTGTCCAGAAGTGCCTTTTAACTCAGGTGCAAAGACATATTCAAGAAACTTGCGTCTGATGGAAAGGTGCATGGACCCCGGATATGTTTCTAAACCTCTCGAGTTTTCTCATAGACCCACTTGGGCCACGTATGACTAAGGGTTTGCGGGAAGCTGAACTGGGAATGTGCTTAATACAAGTTTATAAAAAATGCTGAAAGGTGACTGCATGGTTAAAATTCTTCTTATCTCCTAGAAGGTCCAGTGATTTTAAATGACTACAGTTTAACCAAACCTCATGAAACAGAAAATGCGGACAGTGCGGAATGCCCAGCCAATGAAGATGAAGATGCAGGAGGTGAGCTGTAGTGTACAGACTAATACCTGATGGTTATAGACATGGCCGAAACTTAACAGGAAGAAGAAATCAGGAACTCTCCAGGGAAAACTTGTGTTTGTGGATGGAGTTGGAAGTAATTCAGTTTCACTCATGTTCTAAGTGTTACATTTAATAATTTGCTATCGATATCAACAAATTTTGAAAATTTAAGGTGCTTATTCAGTGTTCAAGATATACTAACCTTATTATTTAAATGTTATTTTTATTTTTTTATTATGAAAATAATACATGCTCATTATAGAAAGGTTTGTCTGAGGTGTTTTCCAACACCAATAACCAATTCTCCAAAATTTCAGACACTAACTGGGCATCCAACATTTCAATTCTCACACTAACTCCCGGAGTTACCCTGCACCCGCAGGTTAAGAGGTCAATTTCGAAAGACTGCCCTCACTTCAGACACCAATTATAAGTACCAGGTCCCCAGGTTACCTGCACTTCTTCCAGCTTGGCTAAAATTCAGGCTTTCCCACAGACCTCCCTCAGGTTTGATAATTTGCTAGAATGACCCATAGAACTGAGGACAGCACTTTACTTATGATTGCCAGTGTGTTATAAAGGACACAGGAACGGCCAAATGGAAGAGATGCGTAGAGCAGAATGTGGTGTGGGAGAGCTTGCACACCCTTTCTGGGCACACCACACGCCCAGCACTTCGAAGTGTTCAGTGACCCAGAAGCCCTCTGAATCCCATTGTTCAAAAGTTTTTATAGAGCTCAATCAACAGCCCTTTTCCCCTTCCTGAAGGTTAGCGGATGGGGCTGAAAGTTCCAACCCTCTAATCGCTTGGTCTTTCTGGTGGCCAATTCATCCTGAGGCAATTTAGGGTCCCCACCCGAAGTCACCTCTGTAGCATAAATCATTCCGATATGATGGAAAGGGGCTTGTTTTTAATAATAAAATATACTCTTATCACTCAGAAATTTCCAAGGGTTTTAGAAACTCTGTGCCAGGAATCTGGGGTTAAGGCCAAAAATATTTTTGTACTACACCACAGGCCACCCTCTGGTCTTTGACCATGAGTCTCTTACAGCAAAAGGATCATAAAAATCTAGAGATACTCTATGGGAGAGGAAGAAACTTTCCTTTAGTCTTCAGGGTTCTATCACTTGGTCTGCTAATTAAGTCTACATGAAGCAGATTAACAAGAGAAAAATAACCAAATTTAACAACCTACATACATATGGGAATCTCACATATGTGAGCCAGTCAGACACCTCACATACACGAGAGGTTCAGAGACAGCACAGGAAAACGGGGTGTGCATGACATTCTGAGGTAAGGATGAGGTGAGGCACCTTGGGGCTTCAGAGGATCTTAAACAACTAATATTTCAGTCATCTGTTCCAATTCTCTTCGAAAACAATGTTACGAAGAAGCTATCTCGCTGCCCATTGCTTGACATTATGGGCTGTAGAGTGTATTCCTTGGCCTGAAGAAATGTGACGTGACAGTCCAAATTGGTGCAATGTCTTCCGTTCCAGTTCTTTTTTAGTATTCTGACCATTTGCATCTACCACCCGGTAAGTGAAGTCTGATCCAGAGTCAATATCTATTTTGTCAAAACTCATCTGTAGCCCTTCTGGGACTACTGGCATTGGTTCAACATAACCCACTGGTGAGGTATGCGTGGGGCCTTCCCCCTGAAGAATCTTACCCATAGTCATCTTCAGCCAGTATGTCTCTTGTTAACAGACAAAACGGTTCTTGTTAGCATTCTGAGCCTCAAAGGGTGAAAAAGGAATCTATCCAGATTCGCCCTTCTACATTGCTGAGGTCCCTAAGTGTCTACTCATTTCCTGGGCCCAGGTGGCCATCTCAAGCCAGTACACGGCAATATTCACTCATTGGCTCCAGTCACCTTCCACATTTGGAAGGGGGTTCTTCTGATGGGTATCGATGTGTCCCACGTTAACGAACCACTCAAATTTCCATAGTGATCTCCATAGGGCAGTGCCCCATATGGGCATCCTTTAATAGACCAGGTTTTCATTGTCCTTCTGCATAGCCATACGGCCGGGACACGGTCATGACCCGTGTGTTGGGTGAAAACCCAAACAGAGGCTTTTATCATCGTTCAATTCTTCCATCACAGCCAGGAAAACAGCATGTAACTCACCTCACTGAGCTGATTTGTTTTTACCTTCTTCAATCTGAGTGGTAGTCTTATAAACGGGATATTGTCCATTCACCTTGGAACTTCCATTCATAACCAGGCAGCTCTGGTCGGTAAGTCAAGAGTGTTTAGAGGACACTGTCCAAGTGATGATAGAATCTGGCAGCTCCTCACACAGTTCCAAGTCAGTCTCAAGAGAAAAAAGCTCCTACTAATGAGTATCCCCTTCGTGCATCCCCCAGGTAGCATAATCCTGTATAAACCATTTTCGCTTTATTATGGAACTCTCCTGGGCATTGCCCTCTGCAATAGAGCATTTTTCTGACATCACCTAGGATATGGGTGTTTCAGATATTAGGGTGGTTTTTTGTCATGCAATCATGGGGGAGTTTTGATTGATGTCCAATAACAGGCTAAAAGTAAATTCCCCAGTCCAGACCCCCAGGAGTCACTGCTGGAAAGGCCTTGCCATAAGCCCCAGTCTGTGACCATCTACACATGTTTAGCCTACTGAGACGAGTCCCTTAACTCTCCCCTTTCTTTTTTTTCTCTTTGTTTTGGCCCTATCAATGTTTCCTTCATTCACCTTCTTTCTTTCTTTCTTTTTTTTTTAATCCTCACCGGAGGACATTTTTTTTATTTTTAGAGAAACAGGAAAGGATCAAACCCACAACCTAGGTATGTTCCCTGATGGGGATCAAACCTGTGACCTTTTGGTGTACAGGATGATGCTCCAACCAACTGAGCCACCTGGCCAGGGCTCACCTAATTTCTTAATAACCATTTACAATTTTCCACCTTGCTGGAACAATTCCCCTGACTCTTCCTTCTGCCTCTCCTCATTTTCTTTTTAATTAATCTAATGCTTTTATTAGCATCTGTAAGACCCAAGAGGGGGAAGCTGAGAGAGCAAATTCAATAAAGCTTCTCAAAATGTTGTTTGATTTTGCAGCAGTAAGGTTAAATGGGGTGGCTTGCAAAAGGGGACCCTTGCTCTGTGTTTTCTTAGAGTCTGTGTATGTCTCTTCAGCATCCATTTATCACAAGGTCAACTATATTAACTATATTTTCTTATTTTCTATATTTTTGACACTTTCACATTTGGGGACCTCACAGACCTGGGCAAAAACTGTCCTTCCCAATGATAGCCAATTCTTAGAGAGATAGCAAAGAGGTTGGCCAGGAGACTATTTTTCATACACAAACCAAACAATCTACACTCTCTACCCCCCAACCACCTTCTTACCTAACTCTCATACCGTAAGCTAATATTCTCCCTGCAGTCAGCCCCAAATCCAGGGGAGTCCCAGGACTAAGTTCTAGACAACTAGAGACCACTCATGTCCCAAAGCCTGCCGGTATTGTTCAAACTCTTTTTCCTGTCCTGCCGCACCTTCTCTCAGAAACTCCAGTGAAGACTCTGGCCTGGGTTGCCTCCTCTTTTCTGCCTTTGGAGCGAGAGTAGTGCTTTCCCACAAGGCCCCGCGTGGCGTGTGGCGCCCCCTCTCTAGGACCTCTGAGTATAGTAAACTTCTCCCTTCCAAGCCTCACTCTCATCTCCTCCTATCGCTGCACTGACTTTACCATGCTCTACCCAACATGTACATTTTTAGGACACCTCCTTAAACTACAGCGCTTACCATATTCAGTAACAGGCATATTCAGTGGGTGAATATCTTGATTATCATAAAGCCAGTCCCGTATGGCTTACAGACGAAGCATATCAACTGCTTCATCTGGGGTGTTCCACTTGGCATTTATAGAGGGAGCTGCGTAGTCCTCTTTCTCAGCGTTGAGACCTTCCAGTAGCTTTTAGCCAGTCCAACAGGCTGGCTCTTCCTGTGGGAAAAGCATGCTCTGGATCTGGGTCATGCATAACCATCTGTGATTTTAGTGAGTTTTATAGTTTTAGTTTTATACTGAGCTGTGGGTCTAGCATCAGCACGTGCATGCTCTTCCACCCTGCAGCATTCAAAACCAAAGACATTTCCCTCAGTGTAGTTATTCTCACCATCCATTTAGCAAAGATTCTTCAGAAGCCGATGGTACTGATTTGTACAATGAGATAACTCCTTCACACTATACCCCCCCCCCAGTTTCGATAGTTTCTTGGTTTTGCCTACACCCCATGTGAATCACCTTCTCGATGACCTTCTCTTTGAGGTACTGCATCATTTTTCCCTCGGGGGCAGCTTTGAGCCTAGTAACCAAAGCTTAAACCAACCGAAATCTGAGCTTGGTCCAGTATTAAGGTCTGACCCAGAACTCTCTTTTCATTTCATTTTAGTTATCACAGATAACCAAAGGATTGCATATCTCATCTCTTTCTCATTAGTTTGCAGTTCCTTATGCATCCAATGAACCAGCTCCTCAGGAGCTGGATCCGTCTCTGAATACCCTTGGTAATTTTACCTGCAGGAACTGATCACCGCACAGCTGCTGCTCCATAACATGGGTGACCCCGTGGCTAGGAACCAGAGGTTTCTCATCTCCCATGCGCTCTTCCTTTTTCTTCCTAGACCACATGTTTTCATTAGGCACTGGTCCAAAAAGTCCCACTTCTGACACCAATTCTAGAGTATTCCCAATATCGGCAACCGATTCTCAAGTATTCCAGAAAAAACCTGGGAATCCAACATCCAATTCTCATACTGGCTCCTGGAGTTAATATACAGAACTCACAGATTAAGGGCTCAGTTTCACAAGACTGCCTTCATGTCAGACACCAGGTATAAGTACTAGGTCCCCAGGTTACACGCACTCTCTCCAATGCGGCTTACAAGTTCAAGGTTTTCCGCAAACCTCCTTCAGGTTTGATAATTTGCTAGAATGACCCACAGAACTTAGGAAAGCTCTTTGCTTACTATTGCCAGTTTATTATAAAGGATGTAACTCAGGAGCAGCCAAGTAAAAGAGATGCGTAGGGCAAGGTTTGAGGTAGGAGAGCTTCCATGCCCTTCTGGCCACACCTCAATGTGTTCACTAACCCGGAAGCTTTCTAACTCTCGTTGTTCAAGAGTTTTTATAGAGCTCAGTCTACAGTCTCTCCCCTTCCTGGAGGTGAGCGGATGGGGCTGCAAGTTCCAACCCTCTAATCACTTAGTCTTTCTTGTGAGCAACCCATCCGGAGGCTACTTAGGGTCCACACCCTAAGTCACCTCTGTAGCATAAACTCAGGTGTGATTTAAAGGGTCTTGCTATGAATAACAAAGGATACTCCTACAACTCAGGAAGTTTCAAGAGTTTTAGGAACTTTGCGCCAGGAACTAGGGACAAAGACTAAATACAGGTCCAGCAGAAGTAAGGCCTGCTTGAGTACTGTTGGTAGGGTAATAATATGGGTGTAATAATTTATAGTTTTAATTTGACCATTTCATCAAAAATGGCACATGGTGTGCTTGGGTGTGATATTGTTATGTTACAGAATTACAGGCTCATGATTTTGTAATAAAGAAGGGCATTATTTGTGCCAGACCCCTATATATTTTTGTATTACACCACAGTTTGGTAGTTCAGAGAAGTGGAAAGACAAAAGAAAAACCTCCCTCTATCCTACCACCCAAAGATTGTTCCTGTGGACATTATGGATTCTTTCCAGGCTTTTCTGTGAATTTAAACATGATATCCATATCCAGATTGTACACATTCCATGCTGACATTTGTGTTGGTAGACCTGTTCGCTGTTGCTTTATAGATGTCATTCAGACCTCCTCTTAGATGTCATTTCTTCAGAGAGATGTCCTCTGATAACCCAAGCAGTATTTTAGCACCATTCTCTGCATGGACAATTTTAGAGTTGTATTTATTTGTCTGTTTATTGTCTTTCTCCCCCCACCCTTCCTTAGGTAGGATCTTAAGCTTTCTCATGCTAAGTATTTGCAACAGCTAGAACAGTACTTGGACTATAGTTGGTGTCCAATGAATGTTTGTTGAGTATATGACTAAATCAATTACTTAGGTTAATTATATGCGTGTACATGTGTTTCTTAAAGGAAGAGAAGAAAAATAGTTTCTTGTAATCTTTTTTCTTTGGTCTTAAATTCTTGAGGGATCAAGAGAAAGAGCTCTACGTCTAAACCTTCTGAGATTCAAATCACGGCTTCAACTAACATTCCAGCTCTGCCTAGCTCTACTTTAATTTGTGCCGGTTCTTAACCACAGAGACTGAAAAATGCTGCCTGACACAGGATGTGGTCATTTGTGCTGAGGAAGGGCACATGGTGTTCTTCTAGCTTCATACTACTTCTTGAAGGTGTCATCCATGGAGTCACACTCAGAACGAGGCAAATGATAACTGTGCCTTCAGCTTGCATTTTCCGGAGTTAAGGTTTTTCAGTTCTGGTAGGTGATGCCATTAGGTGCATGTTTGAAATGATGGTCCCTACACAACTTTTGGTCTGGGAATTTATCATTTATGTGTCAATTTGCTCTGGGTTCAGAAGTATCTATGAGTTTTATGTTTTCAGGTAGTTGAGATTAAATACCCAAAATAAAAGGAAACCAAATAAGTCTATACAATAGTAGGAATTTAAAACATGCAACATAAAAACCCATGAGGTTCAGCACTTTTCTAGGAATCCATATTTGCAGGCCTCTGAACTTGACTCTGCACCAGAAGTGCTTCCAAGGAGGAAAGAGAGAGATTCAGTCCCTGTGGTTCACTTGTTTTAGGTCATCTTCAACAGCTGTAGCTGCCTGTGCCACTTTTTCTTCTTTTTTAAAAAATAATACAGTGTATTTATTCCAATATATCCAAAATGCCACTTCAACATATGATTAATACAAAATTATTAATGAAATATTTCCATCTCTTTTTTAAGTTTTGAATTGTTTTACTTATTTTTTTAAAAATTTTTTGTTATGTTACAGTCGTCCCAATTTTTCCCCCTTTGCTCTCCTCTACCCAGCCCACCCCAGGTTCCCATAGTCAGTTTCCACACCTTTGTCCATGTCCATGGGTCACTCATACATGTTCTTTGATCGGTCCCTTCCCCTTATTTCCAGCACTATCCCCTTCCCTCCTCCCCTCTGGCAGCTGTCAGTCTGTTCCATGTTTCCATGCCTCCGGTTCTATTTTGCTCATTAGTTTATTTTGTTGATTACAGTCCTCTTATGTGAGATTATATGGTACTTGTCTGTCACCTACTGGCTTATAGTCTCCAGTTCCATCCATACTGTCCCAAAAGGTAGGAGTTCCTTCTTTCTGCTGAGTAGTATTCCATTGTGTAAAGGTACCTCAGTTTTTTGATCCATTCATTTACTGATGGGCACTTAGGCTGTTTCCAGCACTTGGCTGTTGTAAATATCGACTTATGCCATTTATATCATCTTACTTCTAATACATGTCAGTGGGTCGATGGGATATCTTTTCTCCGTTGTTAGGGGTCTGGAAATGTAATGCAGTTCTTGGTATAAACTAGAAGATCTAATCAATCACTCTAAATAATTTGGGAAGAGAAGAGAAATGGTTCTTTTCTGTAAGACTGACTTAGAAAGAAATGAATACGCTAACTTCAGTGTTGAAAAATTAATCCATTACTTTCATGATTAAAATCCAAACTGATTACTGTACTATTGATGTTGGCACTTAATCTGGGTCATATACCTTTGGAAAAGGTTGTAACCAAGCCCCACCTTAAAAAAAGAACTATAATGTGAACCATATATTCAAATCATGCATGCTTAACTATAAAATCATAGAATCAAAACATAGCATGACCTGATAGAAGATATACCTATTGCATAATAGTTACTTCTGCAACATGCAGCATAGGAAAACATTAAGACTAGGGTTAGAATTATACTTTAAAGGGAATTGGAGAGCCCTGGCTGGTGTGGCTCAGTGGATTGAGTGTCAGCCTGCAAACCCAAAAGTCACTAGTTTGATTCCTGGTCAAGGCACATGCCTGGGTTGCAGGCCGATTGATGTGTCTCTCACACATCGATGTTTCTCTCTCTTCCTTTCTCCCTCCTTTCCCCTCTCTCTATAAACAAACACACAAACAAACAAACAAAATCTTTTTTAAAAAGGTAATTGGAGAAATTTGGCTATAATACAATAATGATTATAAATAACTTTAAAACATGCTTTAGAGCATTTTATTCTAAGTTTAATGGAAGCATTTTTAATGTCCTCTAGCAAGTTTTAGAAATTAAGACTTGTCTTAGAATGTCTTAAATTCAGTGTAATTGTAATCATGTTTAAATTATATGTCAAATAAATGAAATGTCATGTGCATCTTTATTAGTTTCCAGCTCTTAGAAAAACATTTCATAGAAAATTTCAGGCTCCAAGAGAAACAGTCACTTTATTTTTTTTTCTTGTGGAAAGACAGACTAAATTTTTAGGTGGAAAAAGTTTACTTAACTAGACTTATTGTTTGAGAAACCAAATAAACAAACTAAAAGCCTTGGGAAAAACTTTTAAAAGGTATTAATATTTAACATAAATTCACTTGTTTCCCACTCCACAGGTGTATGCATATTTTAATATAATCCTAGTGTCCTTGTGCAAGAGTTAGCAAATTTTTTCTGTAAAGCACCAGATAGTAAATATCTTCAGGCTTTACGTTCATAGGATCTCTGTTGCAATGCCTCAACTCTGCTGTTGTAGTATTAAGCAGCCATAGAAGATGCATAAATCTTCTACGGTGGCTGTGTGTCAGTAACTGTATTTATAAAAACAGGCAGCGGGTCCGACTTGGCTTGCAGGCCATAGGCTGCTCACTCCTAGCCTAGTGTATTCATTTGCTGAATGATGAGTTAGGAAAGCTTTCCATCCTTGAAAGGAACAATGTTCAAATAAACAGTCTAAACAGGCAGCAATGGGGAGTCTAACACTATTATTTTTAAAATTAGAAAAATGCATGTCATTCCCAGCTCTGTTTGTAGAGCTGGACAGAGCTTGTAGAGAGTGGGCACAGCCCTGTGCTGCCCACTGCAGGTTGCATAGCTTAATTGGCCACGAATAAAATCATATGTGGACTAAATGTTTTACCGCCAAGTTGCCTCCTCCTGTCTTCATGAAAATTTAGGTCTAATAGACTAACACACAGAAGATACTTACATCAACTCAAGCTGATTTTCTCCATGAGGCCTTCTTGTACTACCCCAGCTTCCCCACGTGTTGTGTAAGAGCTGAGTTTTTGGAGTGTGTTTGATTGGCACTTCTTTAAGCACATAATTATGTTCTATCTTGAATTGTTTGTGTATGACAAACTTTCACCCCTTATAAACTTTTCTGAGAAAAACAAATCCTAGTAGCCCACATTTATATCTTTCTAAAATACCTATCTATGAAGTGATATAGTCCACCTGGATTGAAAAGCATGAGAAATGAAGAGGTTCAGAGTTCATTTTCCAGTCTGTTCATTGATTCCCGTGAACAATTATTATTTCTCTTCTTCTTAGTTGTGACCAGCCATAACTGTTGTCAGACTGGTCTTGAGCAGTTGGAAACAAGCCACGGATGCCCAAGTCTTTGTTTTTCCCTAGTGTTGGATGGATGCTGGGGTATCATAGACACCTCACTGAATTCAAAGGACACTGGGACCTTCCTGTTGGATCCAACATGTCTTTGAGATACTGTAATGTCAAAAGCAGAAGTCAAAGCAAGATTTATAACCTATCATGGGAAAGAATGTTCCTACTGCTTCTGTCTGGCCTGTGTTCCCAGAGGTCCACAATAAAATAAAAGCCTCTGGATATCAGGGTGAGGGGTAAGATGTGTTTAATGGTAGTGTACACAGGAGCGTAACAAAGTAGAGCTGAGACACAAGACAATGAACCACCATCGGAGCAAGGCCCTGTAAAATGCAGTAAAGGGCTGAATCACTAAGGCAGAACCTCAGCTTTCTTTTAGTCCTTATTTTCCTCTGAAATTGGATCCTCATCTTTGCCATTTACAGCTTAGAATAATGGAAAGAAAGGTTCTGTCTTGGGCACCCATGTTTTGAGGTTGGGGTCCTACGTGCATGCGCTAGTGGCATTGCTCTTCTCTCCTCGAACAACCGGGCAATGCCTGTTCGGCTCCCTGCAGTGAATGCTCTACTGGCCCCATTTTCAGGGCCCCCTCCCAACCACCATGCCTTTCTACTTATGCTAGCAGTTTGTTCTGGAGATGCTACTGGGCAAAAAGTACACTGTGTACCTCCGTATCCATCAGCATCAGCTGCTTACCCTGCTTAAGTTGCACATTTACCCTTTGTGTCCTAGGGCTTCTACAACCAATTACCGCTAACAAATTACCACAGTGGCTTAAAACAACAGAAATGTATTCTCTGACAGCCCTGGAAAGGAGGCGTCCCGAGTCAAGGTGTCGGCACAGTCACTCTCCCTCTACAGGCTCTAGGGAAGAACCTTCTTTGTCTTGTCCTAGCTCCTGGGGGCTACCGGCAGTCCTTGGTGTTCCTTGGCTTAGGGCAGAATAACTCATCTCTGCCTCTGCCGTGACACAGCCTTCTGCTTCCCTGTGTGTATCCCTGTCTTTTCTCCTTATAAGGAAACCTTTCTCTGGGTGAAGGGCCCATCCTGATCCACTGTGACCTCATCTTCACTAATGACCTCTGCAATGGCCCTATTTCCAAATAAAGTCGCAGTCAGAGGTTCCTCCCTGAATTTTGGGAGGGTGTTCCATGCACTACGCTCCACCTCCCAAACCTTTACAGCTCAATAGAAAATATACCTGGTACTCATTATGAAATAGATTTCTTTTTAATTAATTGCACAGTGGTGTTCAATTAGTGTATTTATTTAAGTACTTCTGTCACGTAAGAGTTAGGATCGTACCTAATTCCATCGGAAAAGTTGAGTTTGATCATTTTTTGGAAGGCCTTACATTTTCTCTTTGTGATAACTTGTGTGGCACTTAAGTCAAAGATAAAAATGTCAATTAGGAAGTCTCCTGAAAAAATCATTTGTTCCTCTTAGGAGATATGGCTCCTGTCTTCAGTAGCTTTCCATGTCAGAGTCTCAACCTCTTTTGAGGTCTACGACTTGTTTGCACCCATGAGAAATACAGACGACTTTGATGCTTTTGAAAGGGGGAAAAACAAACCAAGCCACATTTGTGGTTTATGGATGCTAATTACTGCTATATTCAGATGTGCGAAGGAGGGGCCTATGGCTGGAGCGAGCTGGGAGAGACCAAGTCAGCCTCGCCTAGGCGCTCACTGAGGTTCCAGCGGTACTGTTCATACACGCAAAGACATGCTTCAAAAGGAAGTGCCTTTTTTTTTTATCAAAATATTACATCTCTCAAGCCCAGATCAAGACCTGTCGCTCATGGGATGCAAGGGTTATCTTACAAAATCAGCAGTGCTTTGCTGCAGAAGTTCACTCACAGGGGATTTCTGTAAGTACTCACGATGGTCAGAGACACTTTAGGGCTTCTACTGTGCCAAACGGGTAAGTTCTGTTGGTGATAAAACCTAGATACCTCTCCTTGAATCTTCTTAACAACAACAAAATCTCTGGATTTTTTTTTTTTTTTTTTTTTTTTTTTTTTACCCAAGCTGTGTAGCACAGTGACCTAAAAGGAACTTGTAGGAACGTATTTGGCAACTGTTGTAATGCTTGACAGAAAAATGGGTCTTCCCACTGTCCTCAGTGGGTCCTCTGAGACTCTTCCCCTTCCTTTTGCTTTTCTTTAACTGTGGAGCTGCCGTACTGGTGCCTCGTGGCAGTGGAAGCAAGATGAGTGTGAAATGAAATGGATTCCAATGCCGTTGGTTAGCAGTATGTGAAACACCCCTATGAGCCTGCTGGTTCCCATAGCATCAGCTCTCGCCAAGTGAGTTTTCGTCTGCTTAAAGCTTGATACCAGCCACGGTGAGCCGGCCCACTGGGTACCCTGGTGCAGCCTGCCAGCCACAGGAAGGCACTCTGCTGAGGCAGGAGGGGGCAGTTCCAGCCGTGTGCCAGAGTCGGATCACAACCAGTTGTTAAACTTTCAGGAATTTTGTGAGCTGGCTGACTCCACGTTGGTAGCTTGAAATGGGCCATGGCATTTATACCACTGACATCAGCAAATGCTGCAGAAAAAAAATCCCTCCCTCCCTTCTGAGCTGGTTTTTCAGCATTTACCAGCACACCACTGGACTGAGGAATACAACCCTGTTCTGGCTCACTAGGTCATCATTTTTCATAATTTGTCAGAGGGGCTTTTTTATTTTTTTGTAATTTGCACAAAGGAGAATAGTTTTGGAGATGAGATGAGTATGTGCGATCTCTCTACGACATGGTGGGCAGGACTCAGAAATTTTTCTCTAAAATACAGGAGCCACATCATTGTTTTTTTTATGTGTGTGTGTGTGTGTGTGTGTGTGTTTTTAAACATTTTATTTATTTATCTTTAGAGGGGAAGGGAAGGAGAGAGGGAGAGAAATATCAATATATGGTTGCCTCTCGTGCATCCCCTGCCGGGAACTGGCCTGCAACCCAGGCATGTGCCCTGACTGGGAATCGAACCGCGATCCTTTCGTTCACAGGCCCGCACTCAATCCACTGAGCTACACCAGCCAGGGCAATTGTTAAGTTCAGGTAATATAGGTGTTTGGGCTAGATACTGTTAAAAAAGCATAAAGCACAACAGTGAAGTTTAGACTAGATATGACTGACCATACATTAAAAATTTTAAAGTCCCAAGTGATCATAAGGCAGTTACTTCCAACTGAATCCCACAGGACAAGAATTTTATCGGCTTGCTCCTGTCACAGCAGGGATGGCGAGTGGACAACGGGGGTCGATCACCAAGCCTATGAGATCCAAATTCATACACGTTGCCTTGTGGCAGGGTCTCACTGAACTTTCTTGTCTCCCAAAGAGTTGATGAGATCACAAGAACAGTCTTCTTTAGTCTTATTCTTTTTTTATGCTAGAGTTTGTGGTATACAGTAAATGCTCAGTATTTATCCATTTTTTTCTGCCTCTCCATCCACCCATTTATCCATTTATCCCCTGCATTGTTCCAAGTGCTCCCTAAATCATCACTGGCTTCCTAAAGTGAAGGAAAGCGTCTGTGTGCATCTTGCAGTGAGGTCCTTTTTAGCCGTGTTCTTCAAACTGGGATAAATGGAGGACTTGCCAGGGGTTACATGAGTGTGTGCAATTTTAAGAAAATCAACGGCCAGGTCTTCAGTTTCAATACGTTCTCTTTTTTAAAACTATCCGTCCTATTAGGCTGCTGCGGTTGAAGCTCTTCTTTCCCTCCTCCCTTTGCACAATGATTCTTCTCCACTCTGTGAGAGAAAGGCACCTCCATCACCCGTCCCAAATCTTTCTTCTTTGCTCTGAAGTGTAAACACAATGCCAAACAAAGGGTCAACTGGAATTTTTTAAATCAAAAATCTTTCATAAATGCATCCACCTTTGTCCATCTCATTAAGAGATATGTTCCCCCAATTTTTACCTTTTATATTTAATAATTATTGATCAGGATTTGTAATACACCTTTATTATTTTATCAGTTATATGCTAAAATTATAATAATAACTCAATCCAGAAGAAATTTATTTTATTTTATTCATTTATTTTTAGAGAGAGGGGAGGGGAGGGAGAAAGAGAGGGAGAGAAACATCAGTGTGTGGTTGCTTCTCACACACCCACTACTGGGGACCTGGCCTGCAACCCGGGCATGTGCTGTGAGTGGGAATTGAACTGGAGACCCTTTGATTTGCAAGCCAGCACTCAATCCACTGAGCCACACCAGCCAGGGCTCAATCCAGAAGAAATTTTTAACACAGAACAGTTTATGGTAACAGGATTTCTTTATTTATCTATGTTGTCATAGAGACATGTGCTAGAACACTTAAGCATGAAAGAATAGTTTATCAGGATAAAACTCTACGAGGAAAGTGAAGTGAAAATAGAAATTCAAGGAGAAAACTGATTTTATTAAAAACTTATTTATGTCTTTTTTATTTTATGATGGCATAGATCACATCACTAATATTTATATTCCATTAGATACATTTGAAAGGGTGTGATAAGTTTAACCCCTCCTTATTTACAATCAACAAAAATTGTTTTGTTTTATAATATTTAAGTAATGATGAAAAATTAAGATGTCAACTTAATAGCCACCTAATGTTCACTCTGTATAAGGGAGAAACATAATGTTTCAAAATTCTGTTGCGAGTATTTGAACAAAAAATGTAAAAGCTAACCATTGTCATATAAAGTATATAAAGGGTAGTGCAGAGGAGTTTTCGATTTAAACCCGAGCCTATTTAAAGGTCTAACACAAAGATTCTGAACCTGCTATCTCATGATTTGAAAAACCCATTAAAACTATGTGAAATATTGGGCTTATGGGCATGTGTGCATTTTTCTGGGCAAAGAGTACAGCTCTCAAAAGAGGTCTATAACCCAGAAAAGATTAAAAAGCCCTCACCAAAGTGTATAAGGTCTTAAGGCTTCTTGACTTCGCTGTTTTTGTAATAGTTTCACATGTAATGGACTGTAGAATTGCTTCCAATATAAACAATTTTGGTCCAGTTCTATGTGGATATAACATAATATATACCAATTATGAAAAGATCATGCAACAGGTACAATCCCTCTTTCTTCATCACGGAGCTGAAACCTGACTTAGGGCAAGCTTTTGATTTTGCTCCTTGCTGATTCAAAAGCCTTTTCTTTTTCTGATTTTGATGGGGAAAGCTGCAGACCCTTCATCCACAGTAAAATGCTGGATGGAAATTTGGAAAACAGCTCTTCAAAGAACAGACATCACCTGCCCCTGACAAGTCCGTCATGCAGTTTCTTCCAGCATCAAATACTCAACAGTCTAGTCATAGGCTGGCCTAGCGTTCAGGCTTAGAATGAGCAAGATTATATTCGGAAGTGAGTGAGAACACAGGAGTGTTAAAGCTTTGGATTTTAAAGTGTCACACGCATAATAGATGAATGAAGATGTCAGGACCAGGCCTAAAGGAGGACCCTGGTAATCCAGCCCTTGGTGTATAACCTTCAAACACCAATAAACAAGATTATCTGGGTTTAACATGTGACCTTTCCCATTCTGACTGAGAGGTCCAGATGTTTTCTCATTCAGCTGCCTGGTTGAAATCTGCTGTTTAACCGACAGTTGCAGTTGGATCTAGAATTGAGGTTGCAGGAACGACAGTCTTAAAAACTAGATGCTGCCGTGCATGCTGCTGTCTAAACAGTAGCATATGGAGGCCCAGGATTTAATCATTAAAAGTAATTTGTGACCTTACCCTTAAAAGATTTGTTAATTATGTCAGCTGAGTATGTAAAAATGGGATCACGGTCGATATTTTACTAGATTAGTCAGTCTGGTGGCATTAAAAACATTGACAAGATTTGTTAGAACCAGCCTTTTCTGCACCTGCGTCTACAGAAGCAGAAATCCCAGCCATGCCTTTGCTACCCTTTGTTAACCTCAAGGAAGTTCATAGCAGCCCTAGAGAGACTAGGAAAGGCTCTTAATTAATTAGCTTCTCTTAAGCCAGTCTAGGCTTGTGGCCATGATTCTCAGCCACCACAATTTGGTCACAGCTTAATGGACCTTTGTTACCTCTCTTCGTTGCTTGAGGCCCAGAACTATTTCTGGCATTTTTATGTGAGCTGTTCCTTACTCATCCTCATCCTGATTTTCTGGTTCTCGTCCTTCGGGTTGTACTCATTCTCTCTCTCTGAGACTGTATAGAAAAGATAATTCTTTATTTTCTCCTTTTCTTATGGTAGAACTGAGCTCTCAGATTCCTGAGTGAACCCTCAGAGAGCTTCCCTGTGGCCTTTTTGCTGCTGCTGACTTGTAGGTCAGGGATAATGCTCGTTAATTAGATAATAATCAAAGCCTAGTAAAGCATACTAAATTATTAACAGAATTGAAAGTGAGGCATGAAAGCATATAAAAATCCCAAAATGTTGCAAAGAAGTAATATAGCTAGAAAATACAGATCTTTACAGATTCTAACACAATTTGGAAGAGAGCAAAAATCGGTAGGCACTTAGGTATCCTCTGAAGTTGATAACAAAATGATTAAGCAGGGGAGATGTCCTGAGGCCAAGTCTTTTACAGGGGATGGTTTCAGCCTCCTTTCCTATGCCAAGTGGTAGGTGTATCTTGTGTTTTTTACCAGAATACTTGCCTACTTCCTTTGACAAGGGCATGAACTCAGTTGTTTAGCAACAGAAGGGGTAAAGATAGCCTCACGAGGATTTGTCACATGGAAGTAGCTCAGGAGGCTAAACTCGGAGAGGTGTTCCTTGTAACAGTTGGTGAACGAGTAGCTGGACTCTCCCCTCTGCAGACAGAGTCGCTGTCAGTGTGGCGAGCTAGCGGTTTGTTTTTTAGTTTGTTTTTTAAAATCCTCTTACAGTTTTGTTTTGTTTTGTTTTGTTTTGTTTTGTTTTGTTTTGTTTTTAAACAGCTTTAGTCTGGTTATAACTTACCATACTTAAAGGTTTGTAAGTAAGTTAGGCCTTTAAGTGTTCCATGATTTTTAGTAAATTTATAGAATTGTGCAAGCAGCACCTTGTTTTAAAGCCTTTCTTTCACCAAGTTGCAGTCGATCCCTGTTCGCATCCTTCTGCCCCAAGCAGATTTATGTCTCTCTGGATTTACCATTTCCGGCCGTCTCTTATAAAAGGAATAATAACAATATGTGGTCTTTTGCTTCTGGCTTCTTTCATTTAGTATGAAAGGTTTTTTTAAGTTTATTCAAATTGTTGCCTGTGTCAGTATTTTGTTTCTCTATTTCTGAGTAGTACTCCATTGTAGTGATGTGACACATTTTATCAACTCACCAACACTCTGGTTGTTTACATTTTTTGACTGTGAACATGTACGTACAAGTCTTTTCCTGGACGCAGTTTTCATTTCTTTTGAGTAGATACCAAGAGTGGAATTGCTAGGTTGTACAGTCAATTTATGTTTAATTTGATAAGAAACTGTCTATCTTTGCCCTGCCTGGTGTAGCTCAGTGGATTGAGCGCAGGCCCGCGAACCAAAGGATTGCGGTTCGATTCCCAGTCAGGGCACATGCTTGGGTTGCAGGCCAGTTCCCGGCAAGGGGCACGTGAGAGGCAACCACACATTGATATTTCTCTCCCTCTCTCCTTCTCTTCCCCTCTAAAGATAAAATAAATAAAATCTTTAAAAAAAAAAAGAAACTGTCTAACTTAGTTATCGATTGCTAAGAACAAATGACCCCAAACCTTGGCCTAAAACAATCCAAATGTACGATCTCAGGGATACAGGCCCAGCTGCTCTGGGTCCTCTGCTTCGCAGCGTCTCACAAGGCTGGCATCAAGGTAGCGACTGGACTGCGGTCTCACCTGAAGGCTCGACAAGGGAAGGATCGACTTCCAGACTCACTCCGGCGATTGTCAGGATTCAGTTTTAATCTGGGCGTCTTATTCCTTGAGGGTGTTGGACTGAGGGCCTCCTTTCCCCACTGGAGGTTGGCCAGTAACTGCCTTTAGTTCTTGCCATGTGCACTCCCTGGCTTTCTTCATCAGAGAGGCAACAGAGAGAGAGAATGAGAACAAGTGGAAATTACATCTTTTATAATCTAATAACAGGAGTGATTTCTCATCACTTTTGCCATGCCCTATCCATCAGAAGCAAATCACCAGGTCCAACCCACATTAAAGGGGCGATTACACAGGACATGGAGTCTAGGAGTCAGGG
The DNA here is from genome assembly GCA_004027475.1 of Anoura caudifer. Taxonomy (NCBI): domain Eukaryota; kingdom Metazoa; phylum Chordata; class Mammalia; order Chiroptera; family Phyllostomidae; genus Anoura; species Anoura caudifer. The sequence goes on from PVKU01000028.1 coordinate 52,039, forward strand.
ACCATTGGGAACCATTTGAGAGGGGTGTCTACTCTACCACCAAACTTTTTTCCAAATAGCTGCACCATTTTACATACCCTCCAGCAACACACTGAGGTTCCATTTCCTCCACATCCTCACCAAAGATGATTGTCTTTTTGATGATAGCCATTCTAGTGGGTATGAAATGATAACTCATTGTGGTTTTAATTTGCATTTCTCTAATAACTATTGATGTTGAACATCTTTTCATTTGCCTATTGTTCATTTGTATAATATCTTTGGTGAAATGTCAATTCAAATCATTTTCACAGTTTTAATTTGGTTATTTGTCTTGAGCTGTAAGATATTTTCATTTATGAATCATGCTTCTGGTATCAAATCTAAGAAATCTTTGCATAGCCCAAGGTCACAAAGATATTTATGTGTCAGCTAGTACCCTAGGCTTTTATATATATTACTTTACCTAATTTAATTACTATAACAACCCTGTTATGTGTAGATACTATCGTTGAAGAACTAAGAAAATTCACAGAAGTCAAGAGAATTACTGAGATCAGACAACCAGTTAGTACAACTTGGATCTACATTCTGTTTTACTCCAAAGCCCATGCTGTTTCTTCAGAACTTTAAAAAAAAAAAAAAAAAAGGTGTTCAAATCTGTTTCCAGTGGGCAAAATAAGAGAGAAATACATATTGTCCCTTCCTTATAACTACCAGTACCCATTCTAATGCTATTTGAATACTGTTCGTAGAATCCTCTCTATCTGTGATCTTCAAAGTTGCCTCTGAAATAGAAAGAGGTGTGTGCTCTAGTTTGGTGGTTAGATTTCATTCTAGCTTTATTCTGCCAGACAAGATTTTCTCCACAGTTTCTGGTGGAGCTAGGATGCCTCTTTACTTGCAGCCCTGAAGAGTTACTGGGCAGCTGTTAAACAGTTGTTGTACTTTACCCCCAGGGACGGGCATGTTTCAGTGCCAAGAGAGCATATTCCCTTATGTGCTTTTAACATCGCACATTCACCTAGGACAAGTGGGTGCTGAGTTGCTTCCACGTTTCCTAGTGCTCTGTTCCATTATTTGAAAACCAGAGAGGGATGAAAGAAGCAGAGAGGAAGAAAAGGCTAAATAATATGTAGCAGATAGTAAATTTTATATTATTTTGTACGTTTTGGGTTTTTTTTTTCCAGAACCTAAAACATTGTTTATTAGAAAAGATGCTAAGCCAAGTTCCAAATCAAAAAGACTCGTTATAAATGACAAAGTCCTTGGGCGTCGGTGGGCTCCAGTGTGGCCACTGAAGAGTCTTAGGTTTGTCCAAGGACTGAGCGTTGCTGCAGACTGGACACACCGATTGTTAGCGTCCTCTGTCGCTGCAGAGCCGCTGATGGAATATTCTGCCGCTGCCTTTTAAAGTGCAGTTTCTCTGAGAAAGTGTTGTCTGACCTGCTTTTGGATTCACATGAATGTCTGTTTTCATGGTTTGGAAGGGGTAACCCACATCCCCTTGGAGGTAGCTCCTTGCAGATTTCATAAGAAATATTATTTCACTTTGTTGATAGAGCCCTGTAAAAATATTTTTAGCTCCTGTCTCAGCTGCCTGCCCCCCTGGTCTCCTGTGCACATTTTGTTTTAATTAATACAATGTTTAAAAAAAAGCAAGAATCTTTTAATTCTTAATTATTATACTTACTGCCTTCTCTTCCAAAAATCCTTTATACCCGTTGGGTCTGGTTGGCGTACCTTAAGTTAGAAACACTATCTAGTGTTTTTTCTCTGCTGTGGCCTAATATGCTAGCCTCAGGCAAAGTTATAACCTGTGCAATTTTTTAAAACACTTCCAACCTGCTCTGGCTGGTGTAGCTCAGTGGATTGAGCGTGGGCCTGCGAAACAAAGGATCGTGGTTCAATTCCCAGTCAGGGTACATGCCTGGGTTGCAGACCAGTTCCCAGCAGAGAATGCAGAGAGACAACCACACATTGATATTTCTCTCCCTCTCTCCTTCCCTTCCCCTCTAAAGATAAAATAAATAATTTTTTTTTAAAATAAAAAAACCCCACTTCCAACCTTAGTTTTGTACTTGAAGTAAAGAACGGAATAATTATTTTCTCCCTCCTTCCTTCTTGCCTTCTTTTCTTCCTTCCATTCATTTGGTAAGCAGTCACTCACTGAGCTGTATGCCAGCCACGGTGCTCGGGTTAAGGGTGCCAGTGGGGTAATATTGACAGGAAGCAGCCACTATGTGGAGGGGAAATGGGGAATATTGTAGGAGGAGCAGATTTAGAAAGGAAGTAAAAGGAGAGAAAAAATGAGCTAGGTTGCAGCTTGTTGAGTGGGAAACCAGCGTAAGAGATCCAGGAAATGATTGGAAGTGTCTATTGGGCTCCTCAGGAAAGGCTAGGCTGGAAATACAGATTTGAGAGTCGTCAGCAACAAAAAGTTGGATTAGGCTACTATGTAGAGTGAAAAAACAAAAGTTTCAAGAAGACCCCTGGGAATCATTCACACCTGAGGAAAAAGAAGAGTAAATGTAGGAAATAAATAGATGAGGTAGGACTAGAACCAGGGAAGAGGTTCAAGAAGCAGGGGTTAGTCGGCGGCAATGGTACCCAATAAGAGAGGCAGGAGCCGGGCCACCTCTGGCAAAGATGGCAACTGGAGGGCTGGCTGTCGCTGCGGCACTTGGGCCTTTCTCTGATGTGCCATGAGGAGAAGCTCTGCACACCACAGCGCGCCTGGCGAATGTCGTAGACAAGTTAGGGAGCGCTGTGCCAAACTGACATTACTTCTTCCCTGCCTGATCTTATCATCATTACATTGGTTCAGCTTGCCCAGAGTTCATTCATTTACTTATTCACTCAATACCTATAGTAACTGAGCCTTCAGAAAGGTTCTGGGGTCACAGATATTAAAACCTGCCTTGAAGACCCCTTCTTGTCTATATGGGGAATAAACCTGTTGACTACCATGTAGCACTACACATACTGTGTGTACCAAGATCTTCTTAATGCTCTGGATAGAGAAGACATTTTCATTCCTGCCCTTACCCAGGATCCTCCTGGGTTTAGCATTGTGACGGAATGTTTTTAGTCAATTTAATTATATTTGGATGACAATTTTTGAATTTTTCTAAGAATTATATTTTAATATGCTTTAAATTTTAAGTTAAATTCTGTTCAAAGAAAGTGAATATTCTATACAAGGATATAATAATGAAAGGAAAGGTTTCTTCCTCTGGATTTATAAGTGAAATGTGTACTAGGCGCACACTTTAGTCAATCCTCCATTATGTTGAGGCAACAACTAAAACCTTGACCTCATTAAATATATTTTCAGTCATTCATTTTCAGTGGATAAGAGTTATTTGCAGAGTAGCATATAGGTTAAATAAGCAATAAAAAGTTTAGAGTTAGAATGAAGCAAAATGAAAAATACATTTGTGTACTTCTTTAAAGTTTAGAAGGAACTTTCACACATCATGTTTTTCAATCCACACAACTCAAGGTAAAGAATTCGCCTGGTCCCATGATATCTGAAGAGTTTAGCCCAACTGTGCAGCTCAGACTTTATCTACTGCTGGCACATGGCGTATTCCTGTTGTTAAACTTAATAAATCTCCACTTGTTCTAATGGGCAAGCAAAAAATTGTACTGAAATTATTGAGCAGAATTTTTATTATTATGGCACTGAATGAGCTATTTGATAGTCGGATAATAAGACAAAGATTAATGCCATTAGTAAAATCGAGGGTGGTTCCTTTGCAGCTAAGACTTTCTTCATGTTTTCATGCTAGTGCTCTTGAACTTGAAGTAATATGATTTACTAATTACCAGTTTAGATTCTTTAAGGGCCAATTTAAAAGTCTATGTTTCGATGATAACTTAAACCAAACCGAATATTATACTACCCCATCTCTTATTTTGCTGCTATTGAGATATTAACATTTTATTTCTTGTTGGTCTGATTAACCTTTTACAGTTGTTTTTCCCAACTTTAAGTGCTTTAAAATTTTCTTTATGCCATTTTAAATTTTAAAGAAGAGAATAATGAAAACATAATGGATTATATAAATCAATGATCAAATGTTTCATTTTCTTTGAAGCTTTATAATTTTACTGGTTAGCAAACACTAAAACTTCTTATTCTTTAGTTCTCAAAATATCACTGTTTTTTCCCCCTCCTCACTTTACATAAAAATGTAAATTAGAAAATGAAAATGACCCATAATTTCAGTGTTCTTGTTCATGATACAAAGAGGCCATTGTGGGAAAGGAGTACAGACATTAATTTTATAAGGAAAACTGTTCTAGTTCATCTATTTGTGCCGTCCTGGGTCATAGCAACAAACTCTGTAGATTAAATGCCTACAATCCATATATCTCCCATTTTGCTCTTTAGTGCTTCGAGCTTCTAAATCCTATTAACAGCTGTCAAAACCTGGTAAACTATTTAGATGCTTTCACAATTTGTTTAATTGGATAGTTAGAAAATGGCATGCTAGAAAAGCCCCCCTCCCTTTCTTTTAGCCTGGCTGAACATCTGTAGCATTAGGGCCTCATTATCTCTGAATTGGCATAGCAAATCAGTGGCATCATTAAAATGCCACATTAAGATGATTAAGCTTCTTTGTTATCCAGTTGACTTTTGCACGAGCTGAGGATTTCACAGTTATGACCCCCACTCCTTGTAAAACACTTCGACAGCACCGCCCCTTTGTGTCTTCCCCGTCTGACAGCCTCTGTCTTGTTTTCTCCCTTCTCACGCTGTCTCTGGCAAACTTAAGGCCATTACTCCAAACTTTGTCCTTCTTTGAGTTGCATCCTGAGATCTCCTGGTTCAGAGTGGAAATGCAGAACCCCTTTTTTACACTGGGAAATTCCTACTGACAACATGCTGTCTAAGACACCCAAGTTGCCTGTTCTGTTTGCCATCTTTGATAGGTTCTCCTCTCCAACTGAGCATTTTATGTGCCTGTAAAAACAAACTGAGGCACAGTTGGCTGAGACTGCTATAGCCCCTGAAGGATTTAGATGTTGGATCCTTTCCAAGACCCATTGTTTTTGCAATGTCTCAGGTGAAACCAAAAATGTCTACTCTGGAGCGCAAGCCTTTCATGTGATAACCATCACCCCAGGAAATGAAACCATGTGCATCAGCCCCAGTGAGCCAAGCCTTTGTTCTCTTCAGCCTACAAAATTCTCTCTGGGGCGTGTGTGTCAGTGTATGTCGTCTTCCTAAGAGGCTCCAGAACACAGACAAAGATGGGAGCAATTGCACCCCAGAGGAGCACCTTTAGAAAGAAGTTCAGTTTAATCTAATTTTCTATGGGTTAGATTCAATTTAGACATTTCCCTCCTTCCACCCCACCCCCCCCGGGAATGTTTAGCAATTACCTTTATCAGCAATTTGTGGTTTGGTATGTCCTTTTCTCCACAAGTTCAGTTATAAAAAATTTATTCAGGAAGCCTTTAACTTTTTTTTTTTATTATGGTATCTATCATACATACAAGAAGGCAAATATAATTTTGTGTGCAGTTTAAAGAATAATAAAATAGGCATTCATAGACCCACTACCTGGCTTAGGAAGGAAAATATTGCTAAGGCCTATGAAGATTCTTGATAGTCTTTCAAGTGGCATGTCTTTTAGTTGCATGTCTAAGAAACCTGATACATGTTACAAGAGACTGGAACTTACAAAATGAAAATAGGAGATTATTCACATTACAAAAGGTGTTTCACTTTACAAAAGACTTCAGGATACTGCGGGGCAGTTCCTCAAGTATGCTCAAGTACTTCTTGTCAGATTTTAAAGATGTTCTGCATTCAGGAGTTGCCAGTCACTGACAACTGAAAATCAATGAAGCTTGAAAATAAACATCTCTGAGTGTATAATGTAAATCCGGGGAACAATATTACTGGTTTTTCATGTAACGTTCTATGAACACAGCGACTACATGAGGTGAATCTGTAGAGGTGAATAACATCATGTTAGATATAAAGTAGAATGAGGTAGATATAGGAGAAAGCACAGAAACAGAGCAATTTTTTTTTTCTAGTTTAGGGTATCAAGGAAGACTGCATGGAAGAAAGGGCATTTAAAGAGCATCTTGAAGTTTGACTAGAATGTTGGTATGTGGGAAAGACTGGAGAAGAGGCTCGGAAAACTGTGATTAGTCGTATTGCTGCTGTGCTCCTCAAACTTCAATGTACAGAAGAATCCTTGAGGGTCTCGAGGATCTTGATAAAATGCTGACTCAGATCCGGTGGGCCTGGGGTCGGGCCTGAGAGTCTGCATGTCTAACAAGCCCCCAGAGGGTGCTGGGACTTCTGATCCAAGGACCTCACTGTGAGTAGCAAGGTCCTAGTCCAGGGGAAAGGGTGATTCCAGGAGCCTAGTGAGAATCGCAAAGGTCTGAGGAAGGGGAGAGATGGTCAGGTAGGGTTGGGGCTGGTCCTGGACAGGCCCTGGAATGTCTCACTAAGGAGTTTGGCCCTTACTTTGGAATCATTGCAAAACGAAATTGCAAATATCTGAACTAGGGTTTTAGTGCAATACGATGGTTAATTTGGCAACAGGATATAGTATAAATAGAGGTCAGATACTCTGTGGACCACTTAGGAGGCTAATGCAGTGGAATGTTCATATACTAAGTATTTATTCTGTATGGACTTTATGTAGAATATTGTCAATCTCTAGAGCAGGGGTTCTCAGACTCCACTGAGCATAAGATTTACCTAGAGAGCATGTTTTTAATGCATATTCCCAATTAGTAATTCTCTGCTGAGACTTCCAAAATTTCTATTTTAAAACTACACAATCTTTGGTCTCACATATGTAAGTTAAGCCTTGTTATAGGGGATACTAATTTAAAATGAAACAATCACAAACAAACAAAAAAACCTGTGTATCTTCTGACCTCAGATAGTTTTCACACCCATATGAGAGATGAGGCAAGTTTATCAGTAACTCAGAGAAAGGAGGAATAGATTATTTTTCAGGTGGAGGAACAAGGGGGGGGGCTTAGTAGGGGGTGGGGAATGGCCTATCATTTTGATCTTAAAAGATGTGTAGGAAAAAAAAAAAAAGATGTGTAGGATCTGGACCTGAGGCAATGTTGGGAAAGACCTTTTAGGCAGTGGAAGTAATAACATCAAGAATACTTAGAAGTTGTTTAGTTTGGTTAAAGATATCTGAGTAATCAAAACCAATATTACAAAGATAGGTTGCGGCCAGATGTTGAAAGCCTCTTTTAAAGTCTTTGTTTCTCAGTTTGGATTTAATTTTGCTGGTGATGTAGAGTACTGAAGAATTTTGACAGGGCCATGATATGCCAGGAGCTATCATTCAGGAAGAATGATACGGTGGTAATGCGTAGGGTGAGCTGGGAAAGGGGAGAGAAAGGAGTCGGGAAGAACAATGTGGAGGCCGCCACAGCACATCTTGGAAAGGGACATCAGGTCTGAGATTCAGGATCATGGGCAGCAACACAGACGAGGAGAAGCAGATTGGAGAGAGAGCACAAAAACAGAACCAGCAGGTGACTGATTGAATGTGGGGCCAAACAGGAGGAAGGAAAGATGACTGTAAAGATTCTAGCCTGAGTAATTGAGAAGTTACTTAGGAGACCTTTGGGAAGAGAAGTCTGGGGAGGGGAGAGAGATTACACCTGGAGGTATATATCTGGGGATCATTCACACAAAATGCTAGTTGAGACCTTAAGAGTAGATGACGTTGCCATAGGGGAGAGGGCCAGAGGGGAGAAAAAGGAGGGTTAAGGACAGTATTTAGGAAGCAGAGGGAGGAAGAAGAGCTAGAAAGAAGCAACCCACAGGTAAGGAAAGAAGGAAGTTTCGGCGAGGAAGTGGAAGTGTAGAAGAACAAGGACTGGCGATCGACAAGAGGGGCCGCAGAGAAGCTGGGGAGAAGAGCGCACAAAAGGCCTTTGGGTTTAGGAATCAGGAGATCATTGATTTTCACGGGAGCAGATTCAGTGAAGTATTCAGGCCGAAGCCAGATGAGGGGAATTTTACATTGGTTTTGAAGCCGTAGAGGAAATAGGCATAGATTACTTTTGTAGTGAATCTAGAAAAGAATGCTGGCAGAGGAGGAATGTAGATGTGATGAAATGAGAGGCCAAACGAAATTGCAGAGGGAATGGAAAAGGGGAGTTGCCATCCAGACAGCCTGAGGAGCTAGAATCCCGCAGGTCCTTGGGGCTGACTGGGCATGAAGGTCGAAAGGAAAAGAATTCTGGCTTCAAGACTTGGAGACTGGAAAGAGGAAGATGCCATTTTAAAATATTAAAAAGTCATGCATTAGAAGGAGCTTTGGGTTCGAAGAGGACAAGTTTGATTTTAGACATGTTTATTGATATTTTCAAGAGATAGATACTAAGTAGAATGCCTTCCTTTCCTCTGTTCCGATGAATCCACCTCCCAAGGGAGAGAATGAATCTCTTCATTAGAGCAGACTAGTGTCTTCCCTGGTAGTTTCGGTGAACTATATTTGGAAACTGGGTGCTAAGCCCAATAATCTCTCATTTGTGTCTTAAATACTAATATATTCTAATATTTAACTCTGTTAACCTTCACATGGTAAACCATAACGAAGTGTTGATCTGTAACTATGTGGACAGGCCATGAAGATCTTTTATCTAAAACTGGTAAGACCTGCCCTGGCTGTTGTGGCTCAGTGGATTGAGCCCGGGCCTGCGAATGAAAGGGTCTCTGGTTCGATTCCCAGTTAGGGCACATGCCTGGGTTGCATGCCAGGTCTTCAATAGGAGATGCGCAAGAGGCAACCACACATTGATGTTTCTCTCCCTCTCTTTCTCCTTCCCTTCCCCTCTCTCTCTAAAAATAAATAAATAAAATATTAAAAAAATAAAACTGGTGAGATGCTAAGGGCAAACCAACAATTATACCAGGAACTCTTTGGGTCTAGTAAGTCCAAGAAACTTCCCTAATGCCTGTCCATGACTCTCATGCTTTCCCTTGGGCCCCTTGGTTGCAAATACTGCCTTCCTTGTTCTACAGCTAAGTCCTAAGGCCAAGCGCCAAGCTTTGATCTTGAGCCTGGTAGGTGTATCTTGAGTTCTAAGTCAAGTTTACTAAAGCCAAAATCTTGAGGGAAGAAGCAACGAGCTCTGTTCTGTTCTATGTTTTCAGAAAGACCCAACACATCACCCTTACTCATTTTTAATTGTCACTGACCACAGAAAGCCCTGAGTCTGTTCACATTAACATTTTATAACCAAAATTAAAAGGATTTTTTTTTTCTGCTGGTCCTTTTCTCTCTGCTGTTTTTGGTTTTCAGTAGCTGAAGTTTTTCCGTTGAGGTTCTTTTAAACGCCTACATGCAAACTGAAGAGCACTCAAGCTTTGGTGGGATATCACCCACAGCTGGAGTGATGGAGGAAGGGAGGAGAGCACACGCCTCAGGTGCATCCTTCTCTAAAAAAAATTTTTTTTTTTAAACAAAAATCACTTAAGCAAACAAATTCCTTCTGAAAGCAGGTGAGACCTGTCCAGAGAAAGAAAGGATTGAACCTCCTCCCATCCTAGGAGATGGGTATCAATTGCTTTAATAACCCAGATGCATAGGATGGGCAAACCTGAAGCATGCAGGACTTATCCTACGGCCCTACGTCTCTTCTAATGAAAGAGTGAGAGGTTGTGAACCGTGAACCGTGGTGAGAAGCGGTGGAACGGGGTTGCAGCAATGGCTCCTCTGCCAGTGGTTAGGCCCTGTCGTGCTCTATTAAGCAAACACAGTTAATATAGATGAAAGGTAACCTTGATAGAAGTGAAAATTGAAACTCAGTTGAAGGTAGCAAGCCAGGCACAGCTGCAGTTGTACTTCCTCCTGTGTGGCAACAGGAGCTGCACTCGCTGGTGTTTTTGAAGGGATGCAGTTTTTTAAAAATATCTTTTCTTCAGAGTGTTTTGGTTTTTGACATCCACGCCATTGATGGGAGAATGTGTATGTTAGTAATATGCCACTTAGACTTCATGGGTCTACTGTGAGAGGTCAAATCCAAGTTCAACATTGTAATCCTATCTGTCATTAATAGGCTGTGTAACCCTAAACAAATCACCAAAAACATCTCTGTTCCCAAATGTCCTTATTTGAAAAGCAAGGGAGTTGGATTAGATGATCTCGAAATTTCCTTCCAGCCCTAATATTCCATTGATTTATGATTCCTTGTGGGGAAAGATGACTTCCAATTTCTAAGAATGAATGGTTGAAAAAGGAAGCATTTATGCAGCATGTTTTATATATGAAAATGCCTTAAATGTTTACCATTATCACATCAGGCAAATATTTAGGTTTGGTTAGTACTGGTACATAAATTTGCCTTTTTCATTCCTTATGTTCTTCAGTTTAAGAGTGTGGCAACTCTTTTTAAGATAGTACCTGGTCAGGCAACTCACTTGGACCAAACCCTTCTCCCTGTCCAGCCCTCCAATTCTGGGATCTTGAGTTCAGCCCTCCCTAACTTGGATATAGGTGCCCTTGACCTTGCTTGGGTTGAGGTCCATTTACCTATGTCAATGAAAGTGACTCTTTAGAAGGTTGTGTTAAAGAATTACTTCTCCTTTTATCTTTCTCAACAGTATTTCACTAGTACCGCCAGCTTCCTCTACTTTCAATGTCTCTTTATCAGTTTCAAGAGAGATAGATAAGACTCAAGTTAGCAGTTCGTCTACATGGAAGGGGAAGAGGCAAAGCATGGCTTAAAGTCAGAAAAACCATAGTAACTATTCAACTGTCAATCTTAGTGGCTTAAATTGGATGTGTGGGACGAATTAAAACAGTATTCTCTTCTTGCAACCAAAGAGCACATCACCTTGCCTTTTCATTGAAGCCACCAAAAAAGGTACTAGATCTGAAAACCTTTCTTCTCCCCCAGCACTGGACGAGACTTGCTCAGAATGCTTTTTTTCATAGTTGCTTCGAGAAGGCATAGCTAAAATCTACTATCTCTAATTTTCTGGATGGCCCAAAATGCTGTCCTCTGCGTGTGTGTGTTTTCCCCTGACTATGGTTCTGAATTCCAGTGATTAGTGATCATCTTAATGGTGTTTTCTTGTTTTCGTATATGTATAATATTATGTTAGCTTCACTCGGGATTTGTCAGTTGTGGGTCTGCTCTTTGAGCTGCTTGGAGAGATCCAAATGCAATCGTTGTTCATTCCTTGCATTTTCCTCCCTGCAGACGATTCAATGAAAGTGAAAGATGAATACAGTGAAAGGGATGAGAATGTTTTGAAACCAGAGCCCATGGGAAATGCAGAAGAGCCTGAAATTCCTTACGGCTATTCAAGAGAGTATAATGAATATGAAAACATTAAGTTGGAGAGACATGTTGTCTCGTACGATAGTAGCAGGCCGACCAGTGGCAAGATGAACTGCGATGTGTGTGGATTATCCTGCATTAGCTTCAACGTCTTAATGGTTCATAAGCGGAGCCACACTGGTAAATAGTCTCCTTTATCCATTTTTCTGAAAACTGTCCTAATGCGGCCGTGTGAGAGCTGAAATGGTGGAATGTGGGATGGCTTCTGATTTTTTCATTGATTTTTTTTTTTTTTGCTATAATTCTGATGTGTCTCTCCCTCTCTGCATTTCCATTTACCCAGTAATTTTTATTCCTGCTTCACAATGCATTTGGCAAACATTGCAAATGTGATGAATAAAAAAAACACACACAACAAAAAACAGAACTGTAGAGAGCAACCTTCTGGGTCAGCCAAATATTTTTTTCTTCAGTTAATAGGTAGGGGTTGAATTGTGTGATATGCTTCTTAAGCATCTTTGTTATATTTTTGCATAACTTTTATAAAAAGCAGATTTCATTATATTGGGCTCAAATTTGGTAGATGAAAGGATGTAGTTTTTATTACCAGTTTTAAAAAATTTATCTTCAGACAATAAACAGTCTATAGAAATGCATAAAAATATGAGTCCCACTGAGTCCAACAGATTCCATCTGTTATAGATCCTGTTAAGAGAAGCATTTCCAGCCTTCAAGAGCTTATTAGGACTTGAGTCTGTGGCTCTTTTTTTTTTTTTTTTTCAGATTGAGATTATATTTAAAAGGATTGCTAAGTAATGTGAAAATTTACATCTAGAGTTACTCCTGTTTTTGTTTTATTTTACTTTTTGCTACGATTCAAGATAAGATGATACCTAAAATAGCCTTGGTAGGCGATAGGTGAGTATTCTTTCCCTTCTAGAGAGAGGTTTCCCTAAGGAAGTCTTGTGTTTGCCTTGAAATACAGCTCCCAGCAGATCCCAGTAAGAACAGAGCCGTCTAAGATGAGCTTTTGCCCAAGGTGTCTAGTCTGTGCACAGGCTTCGCCACTTGCCAGTGATCAGAAATCTCCTTCTTGTCGTTTTTAAAGGTGAACGCCCATTCCAGTGTAATCAGTGCGGGGCATCTTTTACTCAGAAAGGTAACCTCCTCCGCCACATTAAACTGCACACAGGGGAAAAACCTTTTAAGTGTCATCTCTGCAACTACGCATGCCAGAGAAGGGATGCGCTTACAGGTCATCTTAGAACACATTCTGGTAAGTGAGCGCGCTGAGCATTCCCTGGCTAGGACGTGTGTGTTCCTCTGTGCCCACTGCGGAAACTGGAAGGAGTTAAGTAGGGAGGTGTTCATCCGTCATCCCTGTTCTGAAGGGTTACAACAGCAGAGACCTCTAGGGCTAATTACACTTCCATTAAGGCATTAATTGCTCTCCGTCTGGCTCACTGGGGATGATCATCTTCCTCGCCATCCTTGCTCCCCTCGAGAACAACACAGACAGGAAGAGCCTGCCCTATAAAAGCGCCTTTTTCATTTTTGTTTTTTGCCTCTTTAATTCTTGTGAAAAAATGATAGCCATCACTATTTTCTTATGGGAAACTCTATTAAAAGATTATTTTCCTTAAAACACGCACACATACACTTTTCACTCAAAAGTCTGGACAAGCCAATGTTGTATAGTTTATACATCATGTTACACTGTAAACTGGGTATAAATCATTGGTAGGTGGTTATTTTGGCTATTCTGGGTTAAATTTGGAGGGGTTTTTTGTTTTGGGGTTTTTTTTTTGGCTCTTCTGGGCTAAATTTTTTTTATTGAAATGTAAGTATCATTGTATTAGTTTTGGTGTACATGAGCTAAATTTCTTAAACCCAGATTTCCTCTTAATTGGCCTATTTATTGTTAATCTCTAAAAGAGAAACAGCAGTAAGAATGATTAAAAACAATGTCTTCTCTTGGTACATTTTACTTCTTATTTTAACCAAAGAAGATAATAAATTTTGTTTTGAACATCTAGAATTTCCCTCCTAGAAAAATAAAACTGACTCTATTTTTCAAATTTGGGACCTCATGTTCTTGATGTTATCTGAGAAAATTTTAATTGAAGAAAAAAAAGGTTTGTTTTTAAGTCAATCCACATACTGCTTTGACTAAAACCCAACCCCAGGTCCTCAGCTGGTCACAGTTCAGAGACTAAGGATTAATCAAGTCGACCCCCATGAAATCCACTGTGAGACATCATAAATAGATAAATAGCAAAAGAAAGGTTTTGTTTACAGCTCAGTGTTCAGAGTAATGAATTAAGGCTGAGTTTGGTCCCCAAAATGAGAACAGTTCTCTTCTGCTGCTTTTTTCAAGGAAGGGCCAACAGTAGTAGTCATTTTTAAGACTGATTTTACCAGACACCAACTTATGCGGAAACTTAACATTTTTAGCCCTAGTAAACCTACATTTATTTTAATTTGGGATTCCATAAGGATCTTTGAGTGCTTTAAGTCCCAAAGGCTCTGTTTTAAACAGAGCAAGAGGATTAGAAAATTTTAAAATCTCAGTTTCTAACACTCTGACAAATTTATAGAGCACATTTTATCAACAGATCAGAAAGCCCAGCCCTACACAGGGAGTTGAAATTATTATTTAATATTTTAAGCAATGGCGCTTTTGTAAGAGTTGGGACAATAAAGGGCCTGAATTATATGGATGAACTTTTGCGGAAACCTTTGTGTTTTTTTTTAATCTTAGACATTAAGATGAAGTCATTTTTGCAATTCTTATTTCTATTATTCAAAAATATCCTCAGTTCATCACTCCATTTTTATTGATTTAGCCTAGACTTTGGCATAGCCACTTGGCAAGGATGAGCTGAATTTATCTAAATATGTCAATGCTCTAAAAAGGCTATCAGTTTCTAGCTGAATGGCTGACTCCCACACAGTAGAGCTCTCTTCATGTACAATCAGATGTATGTCACACCTTAAGTGATCTCTTCCTATTTCATTCTTAAACCACACCAACTTCCTTGAAGAATAAAAAGGCCCCATGTTGTTTCCTAAAGAAGCAAGATTGGATCTGGAGCCAAACCACCACCTTCAATGCTAATCATTAAATCCACATCCTTTCATTGGTGAAAGGAGGCTTTCCTTTCGAAGAATAGTCGAACATAATAATCCACCGTAGACCATAACCCTACTTCACTTTACCCAATTTAAAAGCAATGCAGCTGCAGAAGATCCCAGTTCTGTGGCTGCGCTCAGCAGGTCTCATTCCCAGAGGGCAGTTTGCACAGAGCTCCAATTCACCACCTGTTCTGTAACCCTGAGGGTCACCGAGCGCCCCCTGTGCTCTCCTTACAGTTGAGAAACCCTATAAATGCGAGTTTTGCGGAAGGAGTTACAAGCAGAGAAGTTCCCTTGAGGAGCACAAGGAGCGCTGCCGGACATTTCTACAGAGCGCTGACCTGGGCGAGACCGGTGAGTCCACGCAGCACGCCTCCTGCGCACCATTAGTGAGCAGCTGCCATTCTGGGCGGTGGGACGCGGGGGTGAATAAGAACACCGAAAAATCCTGCCCCGGTGGAGCTGATGTTTCCATGGGGAAGGACAGACCACACGCAAAGTAAACGAGTAACTAGTGCAGTGTACTAGACGGTAGTAAATAGTATCAAGAAAAATGCTGGGCGTGGGGAAGATGAAGAGGGTAAAAAGGATCAAATATATGGTCACGGAAGGAGACTAGGCTTCAGGTGGTGAACAAGTAGTAGAGTATGTGTCACCTCACAAAATTGTACACCTGATGTGGGGACAGCCTCCGGGAGTGGGGTTGCTGGGTGGGGCAGAAGGGGGAAACTTGGGGCAACTGCAATAGCATAATCAATAACATAATTTAAAAATATATATCAAAAATAAAATTGTACACCTGAAATTTAGAGAATGTTATCAACTAATGTTATGGCGATAGATTTAATAAAAAAATAAATGAATAAAAAATGAAGTAAGTACTGGGAAGGCTTCGAAAGGGATGCAGAGAGAGCCTTGAAGATAACTAGGAAACAGCAAGTGCAAAGGCCCTGGGGCTTGCGCTCAAAGAAGCAGAAATAGTCCTGTGTGGTTGGAGTGGACATGAGGCCAGAGAGGAAATGGGAAAGCAGATCTTACAGGGCCTGGTAGGCCATTGGAAAAACTTCAACTTTCACTTTAAGTGAAATTGAAAATCTTCAGAGGGTTTTGAACAGAAGTAACACGATTGGACATCTCCTTTGAAAAGAATCACTCCACTTGCTGTTGAGAATAGATTGTCTTTGGGGCGAGAATGGAAATTAGAGTCCAGTTAAGAGGCCATTGCCATCATTCAAGCAAGAGAAAACTGTGTCTTGGTTGTGGTAGGAACGGTGAGACGTGTTCTAATTCTTAAATATATATAAACGTAGCGCCAGCAGGACTTTCTAACAGATTGATATGGCGTGTGAGGAAAAATGCTGTTGCCCTGAACTGAAATAGCAAAGACTGAGAGCAGAGCAGCTTGAGGGTGGCCAGAGCACAGCTGACTAAACCTGCAAGGGTTTTCTTTGCACAAGGCCCCAAAATCGTATACCTGTCTAGTCATAAGGTTTGTTGTGATGCTTATGCTTGGCTTTGGGAATTTCATATTTTATTCAGTGTTTGGAACTATATGTCTCATGCTGATTGGTCGAAACACTAGATTCAGCCCTGGCCTCTGTGGTTGGTTCAGTAGGTTGAGTGCCTGCCTGTGAACTGGAAGATCACCAGTTCAATCCCCAGTCAGGGCACATGCCTGGGTTGCGGGCCAGGTACCCAGTCGGGGGTGTGCAAGAGGCAACTGTGTATGTTTCTCTCCCTCTCTTCCCCTCTCTCTGAAAATAAATAAATAAAATCCTAAAAGAAGAAAATAAGAAACGCTAGATCCTTGCCATATATCAATTGGGGTTTTATTTCCTTTTCATTCTTCAGTCCAAACAGCCAGAAACTTTGCTGTGTTACATCTCTGTTGCTGTTCTTTGTTTCAGCCCGTTGACCATCAGCCTGGTTCTATAGCTCGGGTTGTCTGACATTTTTTTTTTGGGGGGGGGTCACTCTAGCCACTTGCTTAGGTACCAGTCCTCATGAGACTGGGCGTTTGACAGCTGAGGTTGCAGCTGAATAGTTTGAACATTCTAAAGCAGGAAGATTACAGAAATATGACATAAATAATGTGAAACTCAGGGAAAATGGAGTGGAAATCATGAGTACTTTAACTGTGCCCATTTTGAGTGAGAGGAAACTTTCGTTGTAGATAAAGCCTATTTTATGGTGTTAGGAGCTGGCCAACTGAATTCCGTTGGTTTATACTGCTTCTGCTTTTTATCCTGATGGCATCTTTGGTTTTATCAAGGAGTTGGATTTCCTCCTTATTTCTAAAGAGAAATGTTTGCTCTCTTTAAAAGAAACCCACCCAAAATGTGGGTTTTGGTGTCTTGAGCAACATGCTAAGGTTAGTCAGGCAGTGCCTGGGTATCTTTACCTGAAGTGTCATTTTCAGACAATGGACAAAGCTCTTACCATGAGAAATCCCATGTTATGAAAATGTATTATATTACAAATAGATCATTAAATACTTAAAGCTAGAAAGATTAAAGAGTATCTAATCCTCCCTCCTCATTTCAGAGATCAGGAAATTGAGACTTGTCAAAAATTCAGTGACTGACTTAAAAATCACTAGAACTTTCATTGTTTTCATGATTAGCTATATTTTTATTTTCCAATATATATGGAAGAGACAATTCACATACCATAGCATTCATATTTTTACAGGGTCTGATTTAGTAGTTTTTAATATATTCACAAAGTTATACAGCCATCACCACTATTCAATTCCATAACATCTCGTCACCCTCAAAGGAAACCCTGTCCCCATTAGCTGCTACTCCCCACCTCATCGCCCCTCCCTCCAGCCCCTGGCAACCACTGGTCTGCCTTCTGTCTCTCTGGATTTGCCTGTTCTGAACACTCCACATAGATGCAATCATACAATACATGGCCTTTGATACCTAGCTTCCTTCATGGAACATAATGTGTTCGAGGATCACGCATGTTCTGACACGTGTCAGCACTTCATTTCTCGTCATGGCTGAACAATACTCCATTCTATGGACTTACTAGGTGCTATTTATCCATTCATCAGTTAATGGGCAGTTGGGTTTTTTCTACTTTCACTTTTGGAAAATATGGCTATATTTTTAAAAGGTTGTAAATGATCTGGTTAGGAAAAGAATATAATAACACACATACTAACACACATATCCATACGCATGCATGTGTATCTTGAGTCTCCTGGAAGTTGGGGTGCAGGGGATCAGTACTCTACTGTCTATGAACACTAAGCTCAAAATTTTTGATTTTGAAGTGAGGTTACCACCTTACTTCCCACCCCCATAACATTTTTTAGGAATTCAAAATCAGGAAGGTATCAAAAGAAATATTTTAGCTATCATTAGTGTCCAAGGTGGTTCAGGAAATGCTGAAACACAGAGGCTGAGTTAATTTGCATGTCATAAGGTGGTTTGATGGATGCGTGCAACATACTTTAAGCCTCAGCAAAAAAAATAAAAATAAAGGGTTAACTAAGTCAGCAAGTTTTGATTTTTTTTAACACAAATGTTGTCATGGTGGTTTCAGGTTACAAAGTGTATAAAGCCACAGCTTAATCAAGTATAATCAATACTGCATGTCAGTAAATATACTACTCTCTATTATATTTCAACCACTTGCCATGATTTTTCCTGAAATCCAATATGTAAAGGATGTTTAATCCAACACAAGCCAAGTTTTTGCTTATTGCCACCGCTTTCTATATGGTTTCCTTTCCTGTTTCCTTCGTAAACTTGGGAGTCCCAGTCTGGACCCAGCATTCCATTCTGAGCCTGATGGCCAGAGAATCACCAGTGGTGTGTCTTATCCCTTCATCCTTAGCTTTTCAAAGTGATGATGCTCCATCGCTACTGTGGATGCAACACTCATGCACCAAGTGCTTGTTGTGAATTGAAGTGCAGCCTAGTGTGAGAGACACGCCTTAGGACCAACCTGCCCCATCAGGAAGCAGGTTGGTCCCAAGCCTTTACAGAAGCAGAACAGATAAAAAGGACTTGGCGTAGAGTCCCGTCTGCCAAAGAAAGCCGTGCTGGGTGAGAGGACTTCTGGCCTTACTGATCATTTTTTTTATTCAGATCGCATTTGTGATACGCTGTATGTGTCAGGCCCTAGGTTGGAGCTGTTTATAAAGATAAGTGAAGGTTAAAGCCATACCCTTGAAAAATTCACAGTCCAACAAGGGAATGGACACTTGATCTATCGATATAATACAGAGGTCTAATAGAGATGCGTGGTGTTGCTGCTCCGGGGTGCGTTTCCTCCCCACGCATCACAAGTGACATCATCCACATACTCCAGTTTTGCTGTCTTATGGAGTATATATGAAAAGAAGAATGGATATAGAGGACCACAGATTTTATTTTCTCATTAGTTTGATCCTTATTCCAGAAAGGGACTAACAGCTGGTACAGAGATTCATTTAGCTTCATTTCACACAAATTATGAATACTTGGAGCGGGTCATATTTTTGTATGATGAGTTCTAGCAAGAAGAATATTTTTAAAGCAATTGAATAATTATATTTATTTATGAATCTAGGAGTTAAAACCTCTTATCTTCATTCTCATTGTTTCATTTGAGCTAATACAAGCATGCGAGTTTCAGAACAAACATATTTTTACCACATAGCAAACCACAGAAAAAAGTTTAAAATGTCTTAAAAGCCTATTTACCCAACTGATTATTCTACTTAAAAATCAATACTATCTCACAGGTAATATTCATTCTACTTGCTCCAAAAGGCAACAATTTTGTGTAACTTTTTTGTTAGAACGTGCCTCAGTCTCTGATAGCAATCTCTTGTTAGACAACTCTGGTTGCGCAAGAACGCCCCTTTGCTCCGCTCCCCATTAGCTGCCGACACCATAGAAGACACAGGAAACATGCCTCCTGTTTGAGCTCCATTTAACTCTTCAAGATCTGATGAAGGACTTGGAACAAAAACAGAAACACAATAAGTTGCATACTTAAATCTGCAATCACTCTGAGATAGAAATGGTATCATGGGAACAGTTAGCTCAACACCAAACACATTATTTCAGAGATTAAAGGTAGAAATCTGTGCCATAAGTAAGACTTCAGATTCATTTTATTATTATTTTTCAACAGTCACCTTTAAAAAATTGATGTATCCACTGTAGAGTAAGCAAGTGATGTGGAGGAGAATTGATCCAGAATTACAGTCCTACTCCTTCCGGGCTCACTCATGAACCAAGCGTGCAGATAGGTCCTCTCCACCATCCCATATTCCCCACACCCACCCGTTGCAACATAAACTGCCAAACACCACCCAGGAACGGATTTCCTATTTCGTCATTTAAAGCCATTATCTTGTTCCCTTGCTATCTTGCCAAACTGGTTTCCCTCCACTTACATTTCTGAGACTTGATGCAGCGAGATAGCAAGTCTAGACTCTGTCTAAATAGACAGTTGGGTCTTAAAGTTGAAGTAGAGGACCAAAAGCCAAGAGCCTCCTTTTTTTAAAATTTTATTTTCCTTTTCAGTGTACTGCCTAAACTCTTTGTAATCCCCAAAAGCTTGTCTAACTCCAAAGCATTTCTTGGTGTTTTAAAGGGCACCCATGTAGTGGCATTGTACAGCAGCTGTCCAAGAACTGCAAGGCAAAAGACTAGCAGTTTGGGAAAGAAAATGAGAGTGTACCATATTCAGTTGAAAGTTCCGCCTTTGCCTGACTGGCCAATCACCGAACACAGTTAACTCAATCTGTATTGACATTAACAATCACTAGAGTATATTCATCTGTACAGTAAGAGTTGGGCTCCTGGTGTTGAGGTCTCGAGTGAGGGGGTGGGTGGATGAAGCCCTCTAGTTTAGTTTCAGAGGATGTCTTTCGATCTAACCAGAGCTGTGGAAATGGGAAATTCTCCACCCATGCCTCAAATTCTCTGTCTCTCCATAACCTCCAGAATTTCATGTTTTAAATGTGAGTCATTTGGTCACTGGTTTACAGGGTAAAGTTTGTCTAGAAATAACTGTCAAGACAAACTTGGTGAGTAACCAGGGATAAAAGGTGATGTTATCTCGGAGGGTTGCCTTTTAGTGGCATGCCCTAATTACGTTATTTAGGTCAATGTAACCCCGCTTCAGCATCTCCCAAATAGAGAGGATACTGAGTATGGGTCCCCAGTCAGCTGCTGTGGTGACTGGCAGTGGCTTTAGACAGTGACTGCCGAGAGACAAGGAGGAAACTACACTGGCAGCTGAATGCTTGGGGAAAGTCCTGGGGCTGGACGGACACAGCTCTAGGTGATGCCAGGGCCATTGTGCAGCGACTGAAGAGACTCCCAATAGTGGCAAGTGGGGACAAAGTTAAAAATTCCCAAAGTCGCGGTTGCATTCTCATTTCACTATAAATCCTTTCGATAGTAAACACAGGGCAGCGGGGGCGGTCTTGCCTGGATTGAATCCTCTCAAAGGTGCTCGTGCCAGACTGAACGTTCACAGTCAAAACACAGACTTAGCTGCCTCTCTGATGCTTCTAAGAAAACGCCTCCTTCTAACAGCCTCAGGAACTTACTTCAAATCCCGGGCCTTCGTCTTTCATCTCCCTGCTCTTGGGGATGGGGTAGTGCTGCATCTGGTGGTGGTTTGTGTGAAAAAAGAAATAACATGTATAGTCGTTTCCTGTTTGGTCATTTAAACGTGTGCCTGTGCCAGACAGAGCTTGGTCCACTTCGCTCAGCGGCAGTGCCCCGTCACCATAGTGCCAGCTACTTACAACAATTGGTCCGCCAAAGTCGCAGTTCTTCACCCCCAGCCCCAAACTGCCCAGGCCTCTTGTGCTGACCCTTACCGTGTTCATGGCACGGGTAGTATCGTTAATAGCTTAAACTGGAGGCTGGGGTTTCTTTCTTCAGAGCGTAGAATTATTTTTTATTAGAAACTCACAAAGTCTCCTAAATGTGGTCATCATTATCATCTTCTCAATCATTTTTGGATCCAGGTTTGATTTTATTGCTGATTTTTTTAAATCCTGCATTTTATAATTCAGTGTATAATGACTGGCATAGTATTTAAAAAAGACAAAACAAAAAAAAACATGCCAATAATAAAATGAAAAATATTTAATACTTTGAATTATCTTTTTCTAACTTGGCTTTGGTTCCCTTGCCCTGCCCGTGCTGAACAGTCTGGCCTTGGAAGTCTTTTTCTCCCCCATTTACTGCAGAGGTGGCCAGTGGCCTCTCTGGGCATGTCCATTTGTGGTACTGAGTGTCTGAGAGACCATGGAATTGGTGACATTATTTCCATATATTAGAAACTCTTCACACAGCAAACTTCAACTCCAGAACAGGCACTGACAATTCCTAAATCCCTATATACAGTTGGGGGGAAAATCTATTCCCCAATCATCACTTGCTTTTTACTCTTGTCATTTAACTAATTTCAATTCCTTTTTCCTTAGAGATATTAGCAATGTATGGATCCTTCGTTTTAGTTAGGACCTATCGAAATGCTTATAATAAAACAGTGAGAAATGTTTTTAGTATTGCAATACGTTTGCCTAAGGCAGGAGAGAGCAACTATGACCCTCAGGCCAAATGTAGCAGCAGCCTGTTTGTGTACGGGGGTTGCTACATTTTTAAAGGCTAGAGAGTCTGTCCTGACTGGTGTAGCTCCGCTGGTTGGGTGTCGCCCCACCAAGTGAAAGGTCACTGGTTCGATTCCAGGTCAGGGCACAGGCCTAGACTGCGGATTTGGTCCCTGGTCGAGCTGTTTCTCTATCATGTTGATGATTCTCCCCTTCCCTTTCTCCCTCCCTCCCCCCTCTCTAAAAAATAAATTTAAAACTTTTTCAAAATCTTTAAAAAAAAAGAAACAAACAGAGATTATGGAATACAGAGAATATGTCCCATTAAAGTTTAAAATATCTACTGTCTGGCCCTTTACAAAAAGAGTTCGCTGATATCTAGCTTGGGTTAGTATCATATCTTGGAGTGGCTTGTACCTCTTTGAACTTTAAACATGAACTCTTTTTTTAAAAAAAATTATTTATTTTATCTTTAGAGGGGAAGGGAAGGAGAGAGGGAGAGAAACATCAATGTGTGGTTGCCTCTCGTGCGTACCCTGCTGGGAACTGGCCTGCAACCCAGTCATGTGCCCTGACTGGGAATCGAACCGCAATCCTTTGGTTTGCAGGCCCGCGTTCAATCCACTGAGCGACACCAGCCAGGGCTAAATATGAACTCTTAATGGGGACTGCTTGCTACACAAGGGTGAATTATACTATATTTATTCTCATTGACTAATTGATTAGATATTTTTCTAGTGATTCTCAATTCTGGCTGCATTTTTAAATCATCTGGAGAGCTTTAAAAAATACTGCAGCCTAGGCCCCTACATCAAAGGTCCTGACTTCACTGATCCAAAGGGGGAGCCTGGGCCTAGGTGTGTCTGACACGCTCTGTAAGTGGTTGTAATATTCAGGCACATCTAAGAGCCACAGGCCAACACCTCTGGAAGGTTTGCTCATGGACCGACAATTCAACCACATTCTTAGCCAGTTTTTATTCACATTTTTCATTAGAAATGTAATAAAGATGCATCATACAAATTGCTCTTTAATTTCAAGACAGAAGTGTTGCTCAGGGAAATTTTAACTGAGACAATTTTTAAATGTGAAGAGCATATGAAACAGATAATACAGAGCCCAGAGAGATGGAATTTTAAAAGATAGGCCCTGAAAGGAACATGCTGCTGGGAAAAAAAAAAAAAAGGAAAGAAAGAAAGAAAGAAAAAGAAACCACTCAGAATTTCAATACACAAATCACTGAGTAGATTTCTTGCTGTCTGGGTAAATGTATCTATTTTCAAAAGTGCTATTAACATAAGCAGAGCAGTAAATCTGGGGCACCATGCTTTTTTTTTTTTCTCAAAGTTGTTAAGAAGAATTATATCAGTCTGCAGGTGTCACACGCAGTTACTCAGAATCAGAAAGCAGGCTGATTGGAGGTTAGAAGATCTCCATCTATCTATCTTTTTGCAACCAACCACGTCCAGGCTGTTTATTTAATACTTCCTCTTGCTAATGAAGGTACTGTTTGGGGGGATGGGTTGGGCTTTCCCATCTCAGCATCAGGACTGCAAGATTTGAATGTGCCCTGGTGCTGGCTTCACTGACCACAGCAGGTCCCCCAGCAAGAACCTGAGCAGTAATAACCGGTAACAAAAGAGTATGCACCTCTGACACTTTTCCTTCCAGCTTATTTCTTCTTTTCCCCCATTTACCAATGTTATTTTTTCCCCCTTTCTTTTTACATTTTCCCAAACCAGCAAGTGCGGAGGCAAGACACATCAAAGCAGAGATGGGAAGTGAAAGAGCTCTCGTTCTGGACAGATTAGCAAGCAATGTGGCAAAACGAAAAAGCTCAATGCCTCAGAAATTCATTGGTAAGAATAAAACCCTTTTTCCTGCTGTTGTTAGCAGATAGTTTGAATGAGATAACATTGGATGCTTACTACACAGGCCCTTCCTAGCTTAATCTCTGTTAAAATAAGGTTAATTGGTTTTCTTTTGTACATGTTTGTTCTTTGTGATTCATTTCGATAGCTAGAGCAAATAGAATAAAAATATTTTAACTACAGGATCTTCGTGACTGAAGATGGGAGTATTTGGTATCCAGTTTCCTACGTGGAGTTAGTGTTAAAAATGTTGTTCCTTCCTCTTTATTCTGAATGACATATGTTGCTTGGGTTTAGGCAATTTACACCAGTAAGATGTTCGCGATAACATTGTTGTGATCTTTTGTAATTATATTTTACAAGTTGGTTCCATTATCATGCTTAAACTTTTTTTTCATGCTCTAAAATATATTGCTATTTTTTTTTGAATTTGATTCAGAATTGGGTTTAAGAGAAAATGGGTGGGGAAACGTAGATTTAAATAATAAGGTTTGGTTTAGTCATTTCTTTCTCTGGGGTTAATTTTTATGCCCCTGGTTTTCACAATGTCAGAAAATGCAACATAAGGAGATGGCTAAGAAATAATTGTATACTAGGACTGCCAAAGGGCAGAGGCATTTCGCTGAACTCTCCCAGATGCTTACATAAATATGACCATATTTGAAATAGATTTGTACTTGTGCAGTAGGCAACTGAATTGAACAGATCAGATTTGCTGTAAACTGAAAGTCAGTGCTATTGAACAAAAACAGTTATCACATGAAAACAGACGTCCCTTTAACACCGATGCTGTTTTAGAAATCTGTCCTTCTGTTTTTCCAAGGCTACTTGTTGCTGCTGATTTCTGAGTCCAGTCCTTTGTGTTTATTCTTTCCAATAGCTTTTACAGATATCAAGGGTCTGTCTGGTTTTTTTTAATCCATTTAAATTTTATTCTGGTCTCAATCACTTTTTTACCGGCTGACATTTGATGTGCATTATAGAGATATATTGAAAGAGCCTGTATAGTTCGAAATGACCTACCTTGGTATTAATGCTTGTTTATTTTGATTAGCTGAGAGGTGATCATCCCCTTTTAGTCCCTCGAATAAATCATGTTAGACTAAAGTTGTTGCATTTCAGCTCAGAAACACCACCCCCCCCCCATCTTCCCTGTCCTTGGTGAGAAATATCAGGGAGCATGTAGTGACTTCCATATGGAGTTAGGCACAGCGAACCGATCGTGAGTTCAAGGCATTATATTAAGACATTGCTTGTATGTATCTCTTCTGAGCTTTACTTATGCGAAGAGTTTCTGCCTGGAGTCCAAAAGAAAGCTTCTGTTGTTGTTCCATGCCATGAGTGTAATTTAATTCTGGGAAAGTTCTTATCCTAGAAATGGCTACAGCTGAGGTGGGGAGGGGCATGAGGGGAAATGGGCAAGAAAAAAAATGGAAAGTGACTTAATTTCAATAAAATAATGGTCGATGCATTTTGGTCTAAGAGACTTAAAATATGAGAGAAGGCACCTAGTTCTTATACCTGCCCAAGACCTACTGTTGCCCTCAAGCCCTACTTCATATAATAAAAGTTTCGTGGGTATTTTCATGGATTCACAACCCCATGCTTCACATACCCAAGTCCATGCCATTTTGCTCATTGCAACAGGGATTCATGTTCCATTTGCTGGTGACCCTTGTGACTGGAGGGTTTCCGTGCCTCCATTTCCAGACTCACGAGAGATGCTGAATTTGAACATTGATTTCTTTCATCTTCTGAACCACCACATTCTCTCTGTGTGGAATCAGGAAGCCCAGTATCGTTAGCGCTTGATTTGAGCTGAGGTAGCAGCTTCAGGGCTTCAGGGCCCTGAATAACTGGGGGAAAATTTTTTTTGGGTAAATTGTGGTATAGCGCAGTAGGATGAACCCTGGATTAGAAGCCAAAACACCGCGGTTCTGATTCTAGCTCAGTCATTTCTGAACTGTGTGTGCGTTTAGACAAATCACGTAACTTTTCTGGGCCTCTGTTTACTCACCTGTGAAGTGAGGAGACCGAGTAGGTGGTAAAGTGATCAGGGAGGCCCCTCCCAGCCCTATCACTCTCCGAGTCTGTGAGACAATTTAGAAGAGGCAGCAATTGTAACTCTCCTTTGTGTCTACCAAGCCCAGATGTGTGATTTCAGGTGATTCTTTACTGGAGCTTGTACAGCCATGATGCTTGTGTTAGGAACCCTATCATGTATTTTAGGGTTTGGGTTTTGTTTTTGTTTTTTTTTTTTTTTAGAAAGATGAAGCTGTGTTGTTAGCTCCACAGTCGTATATCTGACCGAGGGTGTCCCTACCTGCTCACTCGCCCTTTTGTCCATTTGTCCATCACGAGATGGTTCGAGGGCTCCTGCCACGCACACGCTGTTGTTCCTGAGCACCGTGTTCATCTCCCAGCACTGGCTTATGTCCTAAACCTTTGTTGGAGGGATATTTTTAGAAATAAATAAAGCTCTTAAGTCAATCGTTTAGCTAGAAAATAGTAATACCAAGGGGGCGGGGAAAGGAGCATGAGGACAGTGGGACATGAAGTGACGTAAAACAGGGGGTTAATGCTTCCCGCTTCCCCTCGTCTCTTCTTTTCTCTCTTCTCTCTCCTATATTTCCTCTGCAAGGCACCATTATTATCTTTTTTTTTTTTTTTTTTTTTTTAAAGATCAGCTGCCAGAGCAATGGCAATGGGTAAAGTGTGAAGGAAGAATGAGTCACTCCCTTTAATCCTTGCTGACAGTTGCTCGGCACTGAGACCAGCCTTGGCTTCCCTGACCTCTTGAACTGTGAGGGTAAAGGTGAAATTATACCATCAGGTCAACCCAATGCTTTCCCGGCAGGCTAGAGAAAATTATCATCCAGTAACATCTCTCATCCACTGGAACTGAAGTGAGGAAGAGTGCCCAGTCAGGTGAAGTCTAAAAGCACCTAGAAACACACCTGAACATGCCTCTATTGAAGAGTAAGGGTGTAATTAAACTGCCCAAGGAGGAGAAAAGTAAAATCATTTCTTCCCTAATTCGCCAAGAAATTTTGTATCACTTTCTCTAAGATGGGAAATAAATGGACACACATTCATTAGAAAGCAGCATCTTTCCACCATCAAAATAATTCTTAGTTGCTCTTTTCAAAAGACAAGAAGATCTTACTGTTAGTGCCCAGCCCTTGTAGGAGTTGTCCTCGCTCTGAATCGTATGCTCCTGCTATAAACTTGCTGGACTGTACTTCTAACTAGGCCACCTCCAAATACTTGGCTCAAAATAGAGGCCAGATTTCTCTCCTGGGGGGAAGAGGAAAATGACTACATTCTGCATATTGCTTTTTCTGATTTTCCTTCTTTGTCCAAAAACATATGTGTTATTCAGACCAAAGCGGTTACCATAGCATATCATTTTTTAAACTTTACGTATTACCTTATTAAAGGAAATTTTCATTTCTAAATGAACATGAAAAAAGATCTCACTCACCCGTGGTAAACATATAAGTGAGGTTTTGACACTTCGACAAACACCATCAATTCCCCCTGTGAAGTAACTGAAGAGAAATTGGCTGCTTTGGTTAACAGAGTGACAGGAAGCAGTTTTAATACCCGCTTCTAAGAGCACAAAGTATCTTCTCCCACCCCTTCCCAAAAGGCTGAAATCCATAATCCTAGGTGCATTACAAAGTCACAGCACTTTAGAGCTTGAAGGGATATTAGGGACTACCAAGTGAAGTCCTTTTGCCAAGGATGGAAAGGGGATCAGAGGGTTGGAGACACAGGGCTAGGAGGTGACAGAGCAGGGTCAGAACCTCGGGTGGAAGAGGGCTGCTGTCGGAGGGAGGTCACCCAAAGCAGTGAATGTCACGTGTGTGACACAGGGGCTTTGGACAGGGACGAGGCTAGTTGTTGAAAGCTCGTGGGAGAAAAGCTCTAAGGAAGGCAGTCATTCTCTCTCAAGAGTGTATTCATTCTTTTATTAATAAATTAAATGTACTGGGGCGACATTGCTCAATACAGTACATGAGTTTCGAGTGCACGGTCCTGTCACACGTCGTCTCTCTGCCGCCATGTACGCCCCACCCGAGGTCTGGTCTCCTTCCTCACCGCGCATTCAGCCCTTTTACCCTGAGCATCCTCCCCACGTGTGTTTTCTTGAGAAAAGAAGTGCCTTCTGCTGGTGGCTCCATCAGGACAGACGGCATCCAAAGTGCACTGCACCGCAGCGTCTCACTGAAGACAGAGGCTTCTGCAGCATTAAAAAAAAAAAAAATGTGGTCTCCAGCTCAGTTTTCCTCACCACCACCCCCACAGCTCGCTCTCCTTCCTGCTTCTTGTTCTGTGGCTCCCCTCTGCGTTCCTCCTCCTGGAAGAAGTGTTAGTCACTTTAGTCACAGTTAGATTGAGATCAGAGCCATAATCATCATCAGATATTCCATTTACCCTACTTACCTGCCTTTTTTTGGATACGTGCTTGCAGTCAGCAGTAACACACGTGGGAAACCGTATGAGGGTAGCAGCAAATACAGCCAGCTGACTTGAAGAAATGTTAACGCAAAGCAAACCTGAGTATTTCACGTTACCCATCATGACGATGGCAGCATTGTAACTGTGTTAGGTTTATAAGGTTCAAACCATTTCTTCCCCACTAAAAAGACGCCTTTTAAAGGCTGCGCATTAAAATGAAATCAAACCACCCAGGCAGTCAGAGCCTTCCACACTTTTCTCCAATTTACCTTTTCTGATACTATCATTGCAGCCAACTGCTCCTTCAGTTCAGCCCCACAGTACTCCCACATCTGTGTGATACTTTCCCCTTCCATGTAATCGTCCTCCCCATGCCCTCTGTCTCAAATGCCCACCCTCACCTCTGCCCTTAAAGGTACATGTGGTCTGCACGCCCCTGCTCTCCCTCCGCCCACCCTCAGGCACATTTGTCTGATGGTTATGATGCGTGCGGCTGTCTCCACCACCGTCGCTACCACCACCTCGGATCACAGGGAGACCTTAAAGAGTAGATTGATGTTTGTCCCCGGTCGCGTGTGGCATGTTTGCGAAGTGGTCTGTATTTTTCTCTCTTCACTCTCTTGGCTCCTCCGTACTTGGTTTTACCACATAGTATATAGGATGGTGATTTGTAACGAAACTGTGTAAATGCTGCATCTCCTGTTGGATTGCAATGGGTTGTAGTCCTCAAAGCACCTAACATGGTGTGACGATGATGACGACGACGATGATGATGATGACGACAGTTATAGATCTATCACTTGCTGAGTGCTTACCTGTGCCAGGCACTCTGCTAAGCACCTTACAGAAGTCTTCGCATCATAGATATTTCTTGAATGCATGGTGCCGGTCCCTATGGAACCGAGCACAGCTGCTTTTCCCTGAAGTCACAGTGCCGGTGGCAGCACTGTGCAGTCAAAGGCAAGGCAGCAGCCGGGAAACAGCAGTTAATGCTCAACTACACAGTAGACACAAGGGCCCTTGGATTACATCCTGCTTCTGCATTTACCAGCTGAGCAACCTTGGCAAGTCAACCTGTTTGCAGTTTAAGTTCTTCATGTGACTAAGAGAGGATAATTCATCTTAGATATAAATGAAACGATATGCAAAGTACCTAGGACAGCGCTGGGTGTATAGTAAAGGCTCAATAAACAGTAGCCATTTATATTAGTATTACATATAAGGCACAGTGCTAAGTACTATGAAGTATAAAGACCAGAAGTAAACAGATTAGGATGGTGGATCTTGTCCCTCCAGCCCGAAGGCGGAGGCCTGAATCCACATGCTCAGGGAAGGTCCCTTTTAGCTCTAGGCTGTGATTCTGTACCTTGAAGTTGGCACTCAGAAGCCAACAACCACATGCCTTGGCCACATTGCAGCAATTCAGGATAAATGGTAGCCCAGTTTAGAATTACCAAGCCCTGACTATTAGGGGTCAACACCTTTAAAAAGAATCGCAGGTAGGGAATTGGCCTGAACAGGCAGCCTTGGTTTCTAAACTTAAGAGTTTCGGTTGCCATCTGTATTTTCATTGGAAGAAAACCTCTAATTCAGCCTGAAGCTGCTATCATTAGTCATTCAAAGGTGTGGTATGATTTTGACTAGAAGCTGGACCAGAGGCTCCATGCAGGTTTAAGAGCAGTTACACTGTTGTGGTTTGCCTAACCTTTTTTATGAGTGTGTTACTAAAGAAACGTGAGCTGTTGGCTTTTCAATTACTGTAGCTTACCCCTTCTGAGTTTCATACACATTGAGTCATCGAGTCTACAGGTGACTGATAATCATCTGCACAATTCAAGTTACCGTAACTCGGGGCTGAGGGGCTCTGATGGCTTCAGGGTGTGTGCACGTGAAGATCTGAGGCTCTCCCATCCCCTTCACCCTGAGCGATGGTCTGCGCTAACCGCAGAGCTCAGTCACCTATTTCCACTCATCCAGAGGTTCATTTTCCCCTTCATGTTTTGCCTCGTATAACTTTAGCACTCAGCTGTTTTCTGAGAGGTGCTGCAGGTGGTGTAAGCTGTTCAACTGTAGGCCTAGTTAAGTGAAGCCAACTCTTGGGAGAAAGGAGAAAAGCCCAGCTTGTGCCGTACCTGTCCCACCCCAGAAACTTTCTGGAGCCTTTCTGTTGGGTGAAAAGATAAAAAATTCGCAGTGACCTTTGGTGCTGAGGGAGTTGAGTAGAGCTGGACACACTGGAAAATCATCAATAGCCATGAAAAGGCCAAGAAACCAAAGTTCATCATTTCTGGGTCAGCCCTCAGGGGAGTGAACATTTGTGACTTTAGCTGGCTTTCCTGCTCTCAGTCTCACTCCTCCAAACAGCCTTAATCAAAGGCACGTCCAGCCCCTGATTGGTGTGGCTCAGTTGGTTGGGTGTCCTTCTACAAAGGAAGAGGTCATCGGTTCGATCTCCGGTCAAGGCACGTGCCTGGATTGCAGGTTTGGTCCCGGGTCAGAGTGCGTGCAAGAGGCAACTGATAGATGTTTCTGCCTCACACCAATGTTTCTCTCCCTAGTTTTCTCTCTCCCTTCCTATCTCTCAAAAAATAAATAAAGTATTTTTTTAAAAAAGTTATATCCAATCTGGAAGCTGAAAATAAGGAAGAACCATTGATCACTTTGTCAAAGGTCTACTTTTCTGTGGCTTTTTATTGAATTGCCAAGGCAAGGTGTTTTTCTTTGCCTATTTTCTCTCTCAGGTATTTGTCTAGAAACTATCAGGTTGGCTTTAAGGTGGTGAGGGTGCAGGCCAAGTTCATGTGATTACATTAAATCTTTTAGCTGGTCTTTCTGGTTCCAATTTTTCATGGTTCTGGTTCATCTTACACATTGCTATTACATTAATATCCTGAAAGTAATTATCTTTAGATTTAATTTATTTTTGGAGAGAGGGGAAGGAAAAAAGAAAAAGAGGGAGAGAAATACTGATGTGAGAGAGAAACATTGATTGGTTGCCTCTCGTATATGCCAGACTGGGCACCAAACCCGTAACCCAGGCATGCATGCGCCTCAGCCAGGAATCAAATGGGCGACCTTCGCCTTGTGGGGCGATGCCCAACCAACTGAGCCACAGCAGTCAGGGCCTGAAACTAATATTTCGACCACAAGCCTCCCTTGCTCAAGGGCATGCAGTGGTTTGCTGTTTGTTCGAACACCAACCTCATGGTTGACTCTTCCAAATGCCATCGTGTGGTCCCACCGTGTTATCTTTTTCAGTGTCTCCCAAAATGTGGGTGCGAAGTGCCAGGAGGCCCATATTTTTAGATCTCTTTCAATCTCCACGATTATATCAAGGAGGAAGATCAAAACTTATTTTGAGGCTAGTTGTTTAATTCTCATCTCCTATTTGGTGATCTCTGTGTTGGAAAAAGAGAAGGGGGATCTTTGTCTTAAGTTCTCACAGTGCTGTCTGATCAAGGTTGGGTCAGTTGCTCTGTTTCTTCGGCTTTATTTTTCACAGTTACCTTCTACTTGTGGCAAGTGATTCTGGTTTTCTGTTTATGTTAGTGATGTAAAGTTTCCTTTTAAAACCAGATTTATTTTAACAAAATTACAAGGCAGGAAGGGAGAGAAGAAGGAAGGGAGAGAAGGAGGGAGGAGGGAGGGAGGGAGGAAGGAAGGAAGAAAATTCAGACTGATTCAAACCAAACGAAAGACCCTGGCGTTTACCAAGTGCTTTCTGTGTGCCAGGCACTCACTGTTCTGAGTGCTTACCAGTGACCCTGTGAGGCAGATGCCATCTCCACCCCCGTTTCACAGGAGGACACAGAGCTGCAGACAGGTTCAATAACTTGCTCAAGGTCATGCCACTGGTAATTGATGCGTCAGCATTGAACTCAGTGCATGTGACTCCGGTGCTCGAGCCGCCAACCACCGCCCTGCCCTGGTGTGTGAATGTTGCAGAATGTGAAGGGATATGTGAAGTCTGAAAAACACTTTATTGCATACTTCTTGATATTAGCTATAGCCAGGCGTTCTTCCTCTTCCCTGCTCGAGGCGCACTTCTCTGCCTTCATTCACGCTCCTCCCTCAACGAGGATGTCTTGTCTACCTCTATGAAAATCTAAATCCTACCATTTCAAGACTCTTCTCAAAATTTAGGTTTTCCAAGAATGATTTCTCTTCCCCTAAGTGCTCCTGAAATTTTTGCATTCCTTTAACAATTAAGTGAACAATTTGTACCTTAGAACCTTGCCCTTGCCTTATAATCCTTTTTTTTTTTTGAGATGTATTTTTTTAAAGATTTTATTTATTTTATCTTTAGAGGGGAAGGGAAGGAGAGAGGGAAAGCTATATCAATGTGTGGTTGCCTCTCATGCGTCCCCTGCCGGGAACTGGCCTGCAACCCAGGCATGTGCCCTGTCTGGGAATCGAACAGCGATCCTTTGGTTCGAAGGCCTGCGCTCAGTCCACTGAGCTACACCAGCCAGAGCTTATAATCCTTTTTTAATAGGAGACGTATTACTCTCCTGCTTCAATGCCTCAAACATGGCCCTTGGAGTAAAATCAAAAGCCTCCATAGGGAGCATCCCTTTCACAACTTTTCACATTTCTTTTTCTCCAGTTCCATGTATACTGGTCTTATTTCCCTCCCAATAGGTTAGAGAGACCTCCAGAAAAGGAATTGGTTCTTCCAGTCCTTTGGTTTGCTTATGTTTTCCTCATTACTGAACCCTGTACTGTACGGTGGTGCCAAATGCCTAGGAAATGTTACAGAAGAGAGGATATGGTCTCCAGAACAATGAAAGCATCAGCAATAACCTTAGGCCTGCTTCTAGCCCTTGACACATCTTCCCCACTTTCTCTTCCTTCCACCGGCCGCTCACCGCTCAGCACATCTGCCATCACTGCAGACCCCGCTCCTGCCTTCCCTGTGGCCAGAGAGCCTCTGTTTTGTAACACGCAACACCCACACGCCCTGAAGGTGGCTAAACTATTTTCAAAATTTCTCAGCAGTTTGACATGAGAAGGAGGAGAGGGTGACCACAAATAAATGTTTCAGTTAAGTGTGAGATAGCTCCTAATGATCACATACGTATCAATGGTACCTGCTTTTTTCGAGCAAAAGAATCACCCACTTTATGAAGGGGACAAAGATCATGATCTCTCATCAAGAAAGCTCTTCCAAAACGTTCTGTATTTGAAACTTTTTTGCTTAAATCTCAGCCAGTCTGGTGACTGATGTGTTTGGGGCACGGCAAGTGTAGGGAGTGGGGAGTTTCTGAGGCTATTTTTCCTACCCCTGTGCCATCTTAAAAGCTGCAGGCCAGTCGCAGATCACCCCACTTTTGGCAATACTTCCGTCCCCCTGGCTCCCTAGTGTTACCAGCAGAAAATAACAAGCAAAATAAGAGTTGGAGGGTTGACTGTGTCTTCACAGTGCGTGCAGGGCTGTGCAGACCACCCCCCCCCCGCCCCGCCCCAAGCTCCTGCACAGGGAGCCCCTCTAAAGCCCGTCCTCAAGCGCTCGTTTCCTGCAGAGTTCCCCTCTGATGTGAGTGGTGGAAACAGCACGCCTTGGAGTTTCAGCTGAATGGCGTCTCTGACTCGCCCTCTCTCTTGCGGGACTAATTTAGGTTGACTGCCCAAATGTGCGCAGCCAACCTCTGTTCCCTGAGACTCCTGCGCCATTTGGAGCCCTTCCGCGGAAGCTGGGTGTTCCTGAGCAGGAAACGTGTCCTTTCTCACCTTCCCAAGACTCTGAAAGATGATTGTGTCCATCCTCTGCCTTGGTGTTTTTCCTTTGGTGACCCACCCTTTCTCTTGTTCCAGGTGAGAAGCGCCACTGCTTTGACGTCAGCTATAATCCCAGCTATATGTACGAGAAAGAGAGCGAGATCATACAGACCCGGATGATGGACCAGGCCATCAACAATGCCATCAGCTATCTTGGGGCCGAGGCCTTGCGCCCCTTGGTCCAGACGCCGCCCGCTCCCACCTCGGAGATGGTTCCGGTCATCAGCAGCATGTACCCCATAGCCCTCACCCGCGCCGAGATGCCCAATGGTGCCCCCCAGGACCTGGAAAAGAAGAACGTCCACCTGCCAGAGAAGAGCCTGCCTTCCGAAAGAGGCCTCTCCCCCAACAACAGTGGCCACGACTCCACGGACACTGACAGCAACCACGAGGAGCGCCAGAATCACCTCTACCAGCAAAACCACATGGTCCCTCCGCGGGCCCGCAATGGGATGCCGCTGCTGAAGGAGGTGCCCCGCGCCTACGAACTCCTCAAGCCCCCGCCCATGTGCCCGCGAGACTCCATCAAAGTGATCAACAAAGAAGGGGAGGTGATGGACGTGTACCGGTGTGACCACTGTCGCGTCCTCTTCCTGGATTACGTGATGTTCACCATCCACATGGGCTGCCACGGCTTTCGCGACCCTTTCGAGTGCAACATGTGTGGGCACCGAAGCCATGACCGGTACGAGTTCTCATCTCACATCGCCAGGGGCGAGCACAGGGCCGCGCTGCAGTGAACGAATGCCTGCCGCCTGCGCGTTCAACATCGAATTTTAAAAATGGTACCCCTGCCCAACGAATCACTATCAAACCCAGCTCATTTCCAAGCTCTTTTTTTATACCACTTTTAGTATCCAAATGGTTCCTGTCCAGGGAGAAACGTCCCCGTTCAAAAGTTGTTTGCTGATAATACCACGTTACTACTTTCATGCAACCTTTGTCTTTCCATTAGTGCCCTAAACTCTATGCCATTTAAAAGCCAATGAAGCGTTTGGTCATTGCCTTCTGCATCAATAGAGCAAGCTTGCCTTGGAGTTCGTTGCTAGATCCAAAGAGGCCTCCCGTTGGGCTGCCTGAGGCACTCTTTCTGAGATATGTCAGCCACACATGCAAAAGCCTGTTGGTCCCGAGCCCAGGCCACAGAAGAGCTGACCACCCGACCTTGCTGGGGAGCCTTGTCCTTCTGCACTTAACACAAAGGGGGAAGGGTTAGGATCTAACCTCCCTGTCCCAATGAGAGTTTAATAGCAAGGAAAAGACTGGCCATAAAATAAGTGTCTGTTATCAGTAATTGAAGATTCAGTCTTGGAGCATCACCTCGATTTCTTATCACATAAGAAAAAAAAAGTCACCTGATACTACTTCTGCCTCTACTCTTTACTCTTCCTTCCATCTCCCATTAAAAGCTGCTTTGGGTTAAAGCAGTCTTCTGTCAGAGAAATTCTACACCAGAAAAGCTGATGGTTTTTAATACAGACCGCCGTAGGAACTCGGGGAGGTTGTCTGCGGAGAGCCATGGCATCCATTTCTGTGATCAGACTGGCAGAGCTGGCTCGGGGGAGGAAGACGGCTCAGCAGCACCACCAGCGGAGAAAAAAACAAAACACCCACCTGAGCGTCCTGGTCTCCTTCCTGGAGTGTAGGGATCCGGAGCAAACTTGGCAACAATTAAAAAAAAAAAAAAGACAAGAATCCAGAGGTGAGGACTCAGGCAGCAACAGCATGAGTGTTAGATCAGAGCTGAGCGTCATGATTGGGTGAGGAGGGCACCTCTGCTGGCGGGTTCTTCGTCAGGCAGGTGGGGGTCTTTCTCCACATTTTAAATGGAGCTGCCGTATTCCACAAAGACACCTGAAAGGCTGGTTGGAACAGTGGGGAGATGGAACAGTGGGGAATTAGAACCCACCCCACCATTCTTTTGACGTTCTTTCTGTAAATGCTGACTGACTAATATGTAGCTTGTAGATAAATAGCATGTTTGTATAGGAATCCTAGGAAATAACTTCAAAGTACAGACTCTAAGCTTCAGGCCTCCCAGCTCTGCAAGATTTGCTGACCTTCAGCCATGGAGCTGGGATGACACACCCCAGACCATCACTTGCCTTATTGGAATGGACTGTGCTCATCCGCACATAGAGAACTTTGCAAACCCCCAACCCCCTGCCTTGATCTCTTCGTTCTCCTTCCCCTCACCCTCCTTATAAAAACCTCTGCCTGTGCCAAGAGGTTGAGATGGGCTTTGAGACAAGAGTCCCCCATCTTCCGGGTTGCCAGCACCTGAAAATAAGCCACTTTCCTTTACATTAGCACCTGTCTCTCTAGTGTTAGCCTGACCTGTGTTCGATTATGATCTTGGTTCTGCAGATGCTTCTGGCCATCTTTATCCTTAATTATGGGAGGCATGCTCTCAAAAAAAAAAAAACCTCAGAGATAACTGTAAAATTAGCACTGGAATGAATCGGGGTCACAAAATCCTTTTGTTAATTCCACATTTGCTCTTAATTAGCTGTAGGACTTTGGGCAAATCACTGAACCCTTAAAACTAAGTTTCCCCTTTCTGTCTCCTCGGCTGCCATGGCTCCTATGAAAAAGCTTGTGGCGAAGGGGGCAAGAAAAAGAAGCAGGTTCTGAAGTTCACCCTCGACTGTACCCACCCAGTAGATGATGGAACCATGGATGCTGCCAATTTTGAGCAGTTCCTTCAGGAGAGAATCAAAGTGAGCGGAAAAGTTGGGAACTTTGGAGGAGGGGTTGTAAGCATCGAAAGGAGCAAGAGTAAGATCACTGTCACTTCTGAGGTGCCTTCTCCAAAAGGCATTTGAAATATCTCACAAAAAATATTTGAAGAAGAATAATCTGTGTGTCTGGTTGCATGTAGTTGCTAACAGCAAAGAGAGTTACGAATTGCGTTACTTCCAGATAAACCAGGATGAAAAAGAGGAGGAAGATGAGGATTAAAACTCACTTACCTGATACATTTTGTACAAGTTCTTGAATAAAACTTAGAAACCAAAAAAAAAACCCAAAACAAAACTAAGTTTCCTCAAGCACTGAATAAGGGTTGGATTTCGACATTCTCTAAGGTCCCTTCCAACTCTAAATGTATGTAATTATGCCGTAACCAGCTATTTTTTAAAGCTCTTGAGGT
Source organism: Anoura caudifer (assembly GCA_004027475.1). NCBI lineage: Eukaryota > Metazoa > Chordata > Mammalia > Chiroptera > Phyllostomidae > Anoura > Anoura caudifer. Next base: position 89,297 of record PVKU01000028.1, read on the forward strand.
ATGGGTATTAAATACCCATGAACGTTTGAAAAAGTAAGCATTTATGCAGCATTAAGTACTAAGCAGAAGACTCCGTATATGAATATGTGTTTCACATGTCTTTGGTGTGAAAATAGTAGTGTTAAGTTTTTCCTTTAACCACTGAGTTGTGAATGTGAAGAGGATGGTGGAGAGGAACAAAAAACAGGAAGGTATTTTGATCTTCCCCAAAGTGTATACACAAACCAGCACCTGCAGCTGCTTGCCAACGCCCCCCACCCCCAACCCCGCGTTTTGAGAGCTCGTGTTAGGGAAAATAAGTTCTGCTTCCAGGGACAGCTTCTTGGAGCCTATTTACAAATTAAGGGTCAGCTTCACGAACATTTCTGCCAGAGCCAAGAATCCGTAATTCCTGATAGATTAGTGTTTTATGTGTCTGCCTTGATGTTTCGAAAGGGTTTATGCACTAGGCTCAAACTCATTTATGTAATTAAAATGTTCCACCTCAGACTGCACAAATGGCTTATCCTTCTTTGTAGCATGGCGTCTGTCTCAGAAAAAAAGATTGTGTGAGATTCCATGGCAACAGTCCCAACATGCTGGAGATTTCAGCTAAAAGACTAGAGGTATTTCGGGTGTAGTCTTCAATATATCACTGTGTTTCCATAATCCTAGACTCCAAGCTGTGCCAGGTCCCTCATACCCATTGTGAAACAGGAGCTGCTTATTATACTCTCGAAACATCACACATCCTGTTGACTCTTCAGGGGACAAAAGAAAGAGGATTGGGAAGCAAGGATTAGTAGGAAAGAAAGCTAGGGAAAGGCGAGCATTGCGAGCATTGCCGGATTAGTGGGAAAGTCTTCACTGAAGACATCAACTTTTGCACCTTAAGGTAATGAAACTAAGGCCCACCCCACCCACCTGGAGATGTTGTTTTGTCGCTATGACCCTTATTTTCCCTGTGACTAATGGGTTTTCTGAATGATTTACAAAGGCTGCACTTTCACTGCAGGATTCTGAGCCTAGTGGGGGCACATCCAGTCAAGAGAAAATTCATATGTGGAAACTCCACGTCCTTAAATCTTCAAGCTGAACTAGATGGTACCTAGTGGTGACCACCACGCAGGTCCACACCGCCTTCTGTAGGCACTCCCGATACCAACTAATGACCCCCACCCTCCCCTTCTGGGGCCGGGGGAAGAGGGTGTGGGAGAATCTTAGCAGATGCCCAGAGAAAAGGGCAAGGCTGGGTCAGGACTGACATCTGACCCTGTTGGACGGGGTTCAGTCCCTGGCCAGTGCACATATAAGAATCAACCAATGAATGCATAAGTAAGTGGAACAACGGAGTGATGTTCCTCCCCTCCCTCCCTCTCTTTCTGTCTCCCTCTCCCCCTCCCCTCCCACCCCCTTCCTCTCACTCTCAAATCAATCAATAATTTTTTAAAATTAAAAAATAGCCCCTGGCTGGTGTGGCTTGGTTGGTTGGAGCATCATCCTGTACACTGAAAGTTTTCAGGTTCGATTCCCGGCCAGGGCACATACCTACGTTGCATGTTCTATTCCCAGTCAGGGCATGTGTGGGAGATAGCCAGTCAATGTTTTCTCTCTCAAATCCATGTTTCTCCCTCTCTCTCCCTCTTCCTTTCTCTCTAAAAGCAATGGAAAAAAATGTCCTCAGGGGAAGATTTTTTAAAATTTTTTAAACTTTGTTTTTTGTAAGTTTTAAATAAATAAATAAATAAATAAATATAGAACTTAGCATTTTGCTAGGAGGCCCATGCTCATTTTGGCCCAGATGGTGGGCCAAAATGACCTCAGGTGGTGATTGCTGTTGTTGTTGTCGTTTTATTTTTTGCAGAGAAAAATTTTTATAAGCACAAAATTGTACTCAGTTGAAACACTGTATTATTAACAAAGCTTACATCAGCAGTTTTCCCAAATAGCCTCTGTATCACTGTTCTCATTCTTCTCTGTTAAATGTGAGCTTTAGAATGTTTTCAGGGGAAAGGCAATACTTTAGATACATATGCCAGGCTGGGCAGTAAGGCCCTAATGGAAATGTCAAATGTTAACTCTTTTGAAAAGTCCTTAACTTTTACAGTGTGTCCCGCTGGGAGCAGGTGTCTCGATCTCTAGCGGGGATGTGAAAACTCAGGGACCCTCAAGCGTTGAGCTCGCAGACACGGCTAATCTCTTTCACAAGGACTCAGAACCAGGACTTGTGAGCTCAGAAGACTACACAAGTGGGGGGGGGGGGTGAAAACCATGGCCCTTCACACAGCATCAGGCTGTGAAGAAGGTAAGGAGTATACAATGATATATCTTTTTAAAAACTTTTTATTGAATTTACTCGGGTCCCATTTGTGAATAAAATTCTATAGGTTTTGGGTATACAATTCTATAACCAGCATCTGTATGTTGCATTGGGTGTCCACCACCCAAAGTCATCTCCATCATCCCCCCTCTACCCTCTTCTACCTCCCCCTGCCCACCCACCTTTCCCTCTGCTAATTGCCGTACTGTTGTCCGCGTCTATGATACCGTGCTATCTCTTCTCTCTTAAAGAACTAGGAGCTATTTTTGTGCTCAGACAGAAAGTATAGTTCAGAATCTATATTCGGAGTTCCGAAAAATGGAATGCTTAGGGATTTAAGTGCCTATAAAGAGGACCGTTGTGACCTGAAACCAGGGGATAGACTGGGGCCAGCCCAGGGGAAGGACTCTATTTCCTAAAGCAAAAGGACCAAACTGTGATGGGTGAACCCAGAGCTGGGGACCACCGCCTCTAAGGGCTATGGACTCGGAAGGGCGTTGTAGGCTTGAAACGTGTGTGAGCTTGTTACCCAAGACTGTTTATCCAAGCTGTGTATAGTCTGTGCCTCCCTACCGTCAATGCGGTAAGCAACGGTTTGTGCTTAGAAGAAACTGAATGCGAGTTTCCTCTGACTTCATTATCCTGAGCTGTCTTAGACATTGCTACTGAGTCATTTGAACCTGGAATGTTAATATTTTGATTAAAAATATTTGATTAATAAATAAAAGGATGTTATGAGGTCTTATCCAATTTTGTCTATGGGGTGTTTGTGTTGCTTTTTTTTTTTTTCCCCAAGGGGCAAGGGGTTTGTGTTGGATGGCTGCAAGTTTTTCACTGTATGTACCGTATCTGGATTTCAAGACATGGAGAGTATGCAAAGATCATACTCGGGCCATGACAGTAATTCGGTTGCTAACGGAGGCAACGCACAGCTTCCTTCATGTTGTTTTAATGCATAAGAGTAAAGAATATGCAGAACCAATGTGAGTTAACCACATGCATCAGGCACTGCAGCCAGGGAAGTGGAGACTAGCTTCGCTCCCTCACTGCCCGTGAGCCCTCAGCCACTAGTTGCCCAGGCAACTTAGAGTTTCACGGTCCCTCTCCCCATTGCCCTACTCTAGAAAGCCCGGGGGGCCACCCAGAACGCCCTATTCATATGCTCAACCTAAGTGCCGTGTTTGCTTCTTCCTCTCTTAGGAAGGCTGAGGACATTTTAACGTGTCAGGAAAATGGGGCAGCCTTAAAAATGACTGATCCCATTGTCAGCGTGACTCATTCAGGCAAGGACTCTTCCAGGTTAGCAGACGAGGCCTTTGTCGGTGGGCCTGCTCCTGTGGGTTCACAGAAACCAAACTAGTGTGGGCTGCAAAGCAGTAGCAGGTCATTCGAAAAGCAGACACCCCTTCACCCAGACTGTGGTTTTACGTGCTCAGGTTCTCAGTCTGCGAGCTTTGGTGAGGGATCGTTTTGGCTACTGGAAAAACCGTAGTGTATTTTTAATTTCTGGTTGCCAAAGCCACCCTCGTGTGTGGTCTGTGGATGACCCCTGTCTGCAAAATGACAAAGGAGGGAGGGGACGCGGTTTGGGGCTCACGATGGCCTTTCCACCAGGAGCGAGGGAGGGAGGCCTTGCTGAGCGGTGTAGACACAGCCTGCGCTGACAGCATTCTCGTCTGGGCTTCTCGGAAATGCCCTCCCTGCCCAGCAGTGGCCTTCCCTCTGGTCCCCTCTGGAGTGTTCCCTGGAGGGCCACCTTCAGAGTTCTGTTTGGTGCCCTACTGTCCAGGAAGAGTGTGCAGAGCCAGCTTCTGAAAGGCAGCCAGGCTGACCTCGCTCGAAACATCCCCGCACCAAAACAACCCTGCTGATAGTTTTCAAGGTGTCGTTATCACATTTGATTTTTACAGTGAACATTTTTTTAAAAATACAGGTGTGTTTAAAATTCCGCCTTGTGCCTATCATTTGTAGCTGCTGCTGTCAGAAAGTGGAAGGGTCTCATTCTGCCTCTTGGGGCATTTCCTAATTTAGCCCCCGCTCCCTGCCTATGGCTTAAAGTCCAAGCACCAGGATGAACGGAGTTGTCGCCAAAATGAAGCGTCTCAGCAGAGGATTTGCTGAGGTTGCCAGTCCTATGCTCCTGCTGGCCCGTGTCCCCACAGTGAGGTTCTCGTTCCCCTGCTCCTTAGGTCACAAAGGGGACTCAGGGAGTTTGGGGCCCGGACCGGACAGGGTTCAGTGTATTAATACATTGAACACAGCGTCTCCCAGTTAGGCCCAGAACGCTCCTCTGCTCTCCCTCCCAGGAGGGATTCTTCCGAAAAGATAGGCAAGCCCTGACTTTTTCATCCCTGGGGTCTCAGGGACCTCCACCCACGTTGGGAAACTGAGTCGCAGTTGCCGAGCCACATCTGAATAGTGTTTAGACTGCTGGAGGCCCACACCAAAGGCGCTGGGAAAACTCCCAGAAGAACGGCATAGGGATTGTACAATTTCCTTCCTGTCTGGAAGTTTTCTGTTGCCTTTTAGAAAATATCAGAAGAGAATCTGACAGGTGGGCTTCTGCTCAGCCTCTTCAAAAACGCCTTCCCTCTCCCCTCCTCTGGGGAAGAGGCAGGAGGAAGACATTTCTGGGGCTCAGGATTAGCGAACTCGGGGAGGCAGGTGGGTGGCAGCTTTCGCTGGCTTTACCTTCAGCAGCATCTCCCTCCCTTCAGCACCACCGGACCGGTTCAAGGATCTCCGGCAGGTTTTTCCAGCCTCAGCACTAAGGGCAGGGAGAGCGGCCTGTCTTTGTATTGTAACATTGAGTGCCTTCCAAAATGGCCTCGCCATAGCTGGTTTTCAACCTTGGAGAGAATAGTAGGTGGCCGTCTCCATCCCCATGCCCTTCTCAAAGCTCAGGGAGAAAAGGGAGACAGGGACACTCGGATCTCCTTGGCCAATGAGTGGTGCAGAGATCCACAGCCGGCTGGGGCTGCGGCTGCAGGTGAATGAACTTCCAGCCTGAGGATGGTTTCCTTTTCTAATTCTTGGGAACTAGTTTGATGCTTTAGAGGGCTGTGGGCCTGGCAATGGAGGCCACCCCACACCTGCACCCTCCTCCTCCCCCATCACTCAACACAACCAGGCCACTCACAGAGGCTGTGGTGCCCAAACCTCCACCTGCAGGCAACTGCCACCCAAGGGCAGGCAGAGGGACATGGATTTATCCGGCTTCCCTGCCTCCCACCTCCCAACATCCAGAGTTTGAGGCAGAGTGGAGGCGAGAGGTCTGGGAAGGCTGGGAAGGCTGAGGGGTGGTGGAGGAGTCCTTGCTGCCCAGGACCCAGGTTTGGGCTGCAGAGCATTCCAGGGCCAGACAGTTGTTTGCATAAAAGCCAAAAGCCACTGCACCTGGGGTGGGGAGGCCCTCTGGGGAGGTACTCCCTGGCTTGGGGGAGAGGGGGGAAGGAAGGTGTCATGGAAAGTCCCCGAAGGACACGGGGTGTTGAATTTGCTGCGGTTTTGTTTTTAACTCTGTCTTGACCTGTGAAGTAGGCAGCTGCCTCCCTTCCCCCCAAATAACAGACCTTCCCCCAGAATAACGTGAACATACCCAAGGAAAGAGCGCTGCAGTGGAAAGAATGGAGGTTAGACGGCCTGTGGGTGATGCAAAATGCCCCCCTTCCCCAGGACTGAGGGGGCAGGAAGCCCCAGAGCAGCTTTTCCCATCACCTCCCTTCCCCCACTCACCCTCTGGCCCCCTAGCCCAGAAGAGCTACCCAGTCAGACAAACCACAGCCCTGGGGGCGGCTGATGGATGGGAACTAGGGGGGCAGATGTCGCCTCCTCCCCCAGGCTCATCCTTCCACCGCCCAATCCCCATGCCACCCCCACTGGAATCACATTCTCAGCACTTCCACCTCCTTCTCACTTGCAGACCCTCACTGCCCTCCCCAGACGTTCGTGTTGGGGGAAAGCAGGCAGCTAGCGACCCCAGAAAAGCTCTGAAGTCTCAGTAAAGCCAACGGCAATCTCTGGCTGGGCATGAGGACTCCTGGGTTCCTGCCCCAGCCCAGCCACTCTGGGGAGGGCGGCGGGGGGGGGGACCCTGGGCTCCTTGCTTTCCCTCTCTGGGCCTTGATTTTCCCTCCGGAAGTCCCTTCCAGTGGGACACCGCCTGGTGTCAGCCCCACTGCTGCAGCCAGGCCTTTCCTCCAACTCCAGAAACAAGAGCGGCAGAGAAGGTCCCGTTCCCTCTCCCGTCTCTCCCCCACCAACTCGGGGGCTGCGCTGGAGCTAAGGGTGATGGCGGCCTGTGACTTTTCCAAGTGGTCACTTGTTTAACCGTTCTATGAAATTCCAGCCCTGGCCCACAGCAGTGCAGGGGACAGGGAGGTGACAGGGGGAGGCTCTGAACGCGGGCGCTGAAGCTGGGTCTGGACGCTGGGCCTCCGTCCCCTCTCAGGACCTCCTACTTCTCCGCGAACCAGGTCGCCACATTCCCGGGCTGGGGGCGCCTGAGAGAGGAGAGCTGGGGCCGCGCGGGGGGCGGGGAAGCGGCGCGGCGCGGGGTGGGAGCCGAGGGGGGTGTGAGGGGAGGGGCAGCTGCACTTCTGAGAAACAGCTCGGGCGCCTCAGCAGCCCGCAGCCTAACCCCCTGCCTGCGGCTTCACAGCTCGCTCCTCCTGCCGCCCACGCCGCTCGGGGCCTCTCCGGGGGTCGGCAGCCCCCGCGGAGGCGGTGGTGGCAGGGAGGAGCGGCGGCTCGGGGGACAACGGAGTGGAACCCACGGGGGATGGAAAATGGAGGGGGACGTGGGGCGCGTGACATCCAGCAGTGAAAACCCACCGCTCACTCGGGGTCCCGGGCGCCGGACCCCGGCCCGCGCTCGTGTCCCCCTCCACCCCCACCCAGGTACTCTCCCGTAACACCGGGGGCAGGATCCAGAAGTGAAACTGCCCGGGGTCACAGCCCAGTGCCGGCGCTGCGCCCCGCCCCGCCCTTCCGGGCACTGCAGCCCTGCAGGATCTCCCAGCGCTCGGGCGACTGCAGGGAGGAAGCCAGGGGAGGGGAAGAGGAAGTGCCCCGCGGGATCTTCTGCGCGGCGCGGCCTTCGCGCCCGGGGGTGCCCGCTGGTAACCACTAGCGGGAACCTCGAGAGGCGCCGACCTTTCACCAAGAGAGGCGCTTGCACTTCCCGTCGCAGCCGCTGGGTGTCACTGCCGCCGCGCGGCTGAGCCGGCCCGGGCGCCTTGGGGAGGGGAACTTTTGCCAGGCCTTAGCCCTTTCCACGCGACTCCCCCGACCCACGAAGCTTGGATGAGGCGTTCAGACCCCTTTCCACACTCCTGGTTTCTAAAGGCCGCTACCCAGCCAATCAACTCTCGATGAACACACTAAACCCCTAGCCCTAAGAGCCGATGGGCCCGTTGCCCTGTCCAGGCACCCCACCCCCGACCCCGGCAAGCGCGCCTCCTGGAAAAGGGGACTGGCCTTCCAGTCACAGAGACGGAGGTGGGTGGCTCTGCCGGGCGGGCGCACGCAGCCCCCCGACGGCCCAGTGCCCCTCGGTGGCCCAGTGCCCCTCGCTCGCAGGTCGGGTTGTTCCAGAGGGAGAGGAGGATGGAAGGGCGGGCAGCGGGTGCAGATCACCTTCCGCACGTGTTTTGGTGCCAGAGTGACTGTGGGTTGGGTCCCCCGGTCCATCCTCACTCCCACTCCAGGCTCGCCTGACTCAGGTCATGCCCTATTCACCCAGGCGGCTCTCCACAGCCCTCCAGCTCTCCCCTTAGATGTGTGGGATGGGGTGGCTCAGCTTGGAAGAAAGGAACCAAAAGGTGGAAATCTGTATGGGAACTGATGGGCTTAAGAGGGCTTTGGGTGAGCCAAAGCTGAGAGAAAGGAAATACCCTGGAATGCTTTGGAAAACTGGGGTAGTATCTGCTAAAAATGCCCACTTCTACTGCCCTGGATCTAACTCAGGGCGCAGGTTGGGCAGGTAGATGCAGAGGAACATGCCTGGTTGGCTGTCTCCAACTCCAAGGTCAAAGGGCCCAGCTGCTTTACGGGACCCTAGCAGTATCCACGTGGTGGCTCTAAAAAGTGACATTGGCCTCCCAATTCCCCTCAGTCTTTTGAAAACTACCCCAAGATAGCTCTGGCTTGTGTAGCTCAGTGGATTGAGCTCTGGCCTGTGAACCAAGGCATCATAGTTCGATTCCCAGTCAAGGCACATGCCTGGGTTGCAGGCCAGTCCCCAGCAAGGGACTCAAGAGAGGCAACCATACATTGATGTTTCTCTCCCTCTCCCCTTCCCTTCCCCTCTAAAAATAAATAAATAAAATGTTTAAAAAGAAAAGAAAACTACCCCAATATAAACCCAATCAAGTATAATAAACTTTTCCATGAAAATGCAGCTACAGCTAAACAGCCCCACAGGCACCCGGCAAAGAAATACCTGCCCCTTCATCGGGGCAGATGCAACCTGGCAACAGAGCACCAGAAGCCACTTAGTTCAAAACACGTGGGGTTCACTGGCAGGCCTCATTAGGGCCAAGTAGCAGACACCCCTTCTGAGCCCAGCCAGCACCCCCACCTCCCAACACCCCTTCCTGTATGGAGATCACGGGCGATCCCTAGGATTGCCGGCTCCTCTGTGGCTCTAGATTCCAGTCTGCAAGAGCCAACTACCCCCAAATCCAACTCCCTCCTTTCCCCCTCTCCCAAGTCCCCACCCCTGTTGGAAGCTCAGAGTCTGCTGTCTTTAGGGGCCACTGTGCACCTCACTCTCAAGCCCCAAAGCTGAGGTTCTCACAGGAAAGCCAATGCTGCGCACTCCGCTGCTGAGCGAGCTGGACCAACCCCCGACCTCTCTGGGTTCCTTTCACGGTCTGCTGGACCAGATGGGTGTTTCAGTACTGGAGGCCTTTCTCCCAAATATATCAGGAAGACAAACTCCCAGATATGAATGCAGTGCTTGGCCCCAATCTCACCCCAACCTGCCCTCCAGCCCCTGCTGGAACCCTTGGAGTCCAGGAAGCTGTTAAAAAACTGCTCGCTTAAGTAGACAGTTCAGAAGAAAGGATCGCCTGAGTGGTCTCGGTATCCCTCTCTCCTTTCCTTCCTCCTTCCTCCCTCCTCCCCCTTCCCTCCTCCCTCCAGAGGCACTGGGACACCAAGAAGGAGCCAGGCAGGGTCACTGACCTAATGTTGAACCCTCAAACCTGTACCAGGAGGCCCTTCACCTGTGAACTTGGAGGTGCACAGATTTCACTGAATAGGATGTCTGAGGAGCAGGGAGAGCACGACCTGCCCAGAGCTCCGTCTGTCTGGATGCTCCACCCAGGGCATCCTGGGGAGGTGGGCTCCCTACAGTCATGCCCACCTATTCCCAGAGTCCAAAAAGTTGACACCATCTCTCCCTGCATTCCACACTTAAACAGGCAGGGAGGCCAGCTCTGTGGCCACATCCCCCTACAGGCCAGGGCGCTGCCAAGGATGGTTATGTACCCTGGCTCCAGGCTCACTCCAGCCACACGAGCCCAAGGGTCTTCATGCACTGCAGGCTATTTAGGGCCAGGGCCCTGGATGTGGGCCCTGCATCACCTTCCCTCAAGGCCTGGGGCCTCTTCAGCATGGAGAGACTATGGGGAATTTCCTTTTCCAAAGTCTTTTCCTGATTTTGGAGGTGATTTCTTTAATAAATATCTGTAATTCTTAAAATCAAATCCAGTAACTTTGTTGAAAAGGCAGTATCTGAGGCTCCAGCTTCTACCTTCTCTACAATGTGCCTGCCTGCCTCCCACCAGCCCGGATTGCCTCAAAACCACAAGCTTCCACTATTTGGCACTTCAGCTATTCTTGGTGGTCCCTTCTGCTGTCTGGCCTCAGTGGGTCATGTTGCAGCCTCTTTAGAGGTAGAGCAGCAGCCTTCCCACATCCTCAGAGCGGGGGAATCTTGTCCTGCGTCCCTTTCCAAGTTGGCCCTGAGGGGCCCTTAACCCCAACACTCTCAGCTGCTGCCTGTCCTCCGAGAAGCCAGAGATCTCAGCTAGTCACCAAGGGTATGCAGCTGCCAATTTCAAGCACCCAGCTCAGGGCCAAGCCAGCTGCCACCTATAAGGCCCCGTGGCAGCTCAGGTACCTCATAGTGGCTAGCACTGGGAGGGAAGGGGCAGAGAACAAAGGGCAGGGAAGGGCTGTGTTCTACCACCTGCAAGACAGGCAGAGTCGGACCTCTGTCCCTAACTCCTATGACCTCAGGTGGCTTCCTGTCTGAGCCTCAGCTTCCCATTGCTGAAGTAAAAGTGGTATCTGTTTCACACACTCTGATTAGCTGGGTGACATAGAAGGGCTTTGTCCCTTGTCTGGTGCCCCAGGTTGTGAAGGGACACTGGGTCCTGTTGGGTTGTTTTGTTTTGTTTTGTTTTTTAAAGATGTTATTTATTTTTAGAGAGGGACAGGGAGGGAGAAAAAGGAGAGGAACATCAATGTGTGTGGTTGCCTCTCAAGTGCCCTCTACTGGAGACCTGGCCTGCAACCCAGGCATGTGCCCTGACTGGGAACTGAACTGGCGACCCTTTGGTTTACAGGCCGGTGCTCAATCCACTGAGCCACACCAGCCAGGGCTGGGTCCTGTTTTTATGTGGCCTAAATCTCTGGACATGCTTAAGAGATGACTCATTCTGACTCCTTCGCTCTTACCCCAGCTGGTACCCTCGCACCCATGCCTTGCAAGTACCATGGCAGGTGGCAGGCAGCAGGTTGTACTTGCCCCTGCCTCCTCAAGTCCTGCTGAGAAGAAACAAACTCCACACCCCTCTCACATCTGGGCTGCAGTAAATTATTTAGGGTGAATCCCCAGCAGGTTCCAGACTAGAGGGTGGGTGAGGCCTCTCTGCCTACTTCCAACTGAGAGGCCTAGTCACGAGCAGCTGCTGGGGCTGCACAGCCTGGCCCAAGGACTACCTGTTGTGGCTGGTCCTTCTCAAGGTCACCTCTAAACAACCGACACCCCTCTATTCCCCTCTATTCCACCCCCAGCCAGAGACCAGGGCTGCAGAGAAACCAGAGGCTCTGCATAATGGGGAGGATCCCCATCATGGCCACTCAGGAATTCCACCTGGAAGCAGCAGGACAGCCCCGACCTGGCACTCACACCAGGGTGGAAATCCTGGTGTGCCACTCACTGGGATCCGGGGCAGGTCTCTCCCCTGGGCCATCAGCTTCCTCACCTACCAAGGAGGGCTCCACCCACCACCTTGTGCTCAAATGATCTCAAAGACTTGAGGAGAGATTCTCTATTAAATAGAATGGATTCTCCATTATACATATAAGAATTTTTAAGCTTAGAGAGTAATTTCATCAGCTCCCTTGTACCATCATCCAGCTTCAACCCAACCTCAACCGCTGACTCTGCTCACACCTTTTCCCCTAAGCGCTGAGTTACTGTTTCACTAATAAATACTTGAGAATGAATCTCTCACAGACTTTTTTTTAAAAACCATAACCACAATCCTATTATCACACCTTAAAAAGTTAATCATAATTCCTTAATATCACCAAACATCTCATCAGAGTTCAAATTTCCCCCAGTTGCTCATAAATGTTTTTTGCAGTTAGCTAGTTTAGATTTGAATCAGATAAGGTCAACACATTATTTTTGGTTGATATATGTCAAAATTTCTTGAAATCTAGAGCTTTCCCATCTTTTCTTGTAATATTTCTCTTGGTTGAAGAAACTGGGTTGCGTGTTCTGTAGTTCCCCAGTCTGCACGGTGGTCACTGCGTGCCCATGTGCTGTTTCACACGTTCCTCTGTCCGGTTCCGAGGAACCGGTCCAGTAACTTCAGCCTCTATCGCCTCACAGCACACGTGAACTAATCACCAAAACTCTGCAGCACGCCAAACGATGTATTGGTTGCTGATCTGACAAAAGTAGGTATAATTCTGATTTATTCACACCGGACAACTATGGTGGTGCTGCATTTTTTATCTGACAATCTAAGGGAAAAGAGGTCAGTGCCCCTGACTAAAACAGATGCTGCATGTTTTGAAAATTCTTGCAGCACACCGGTTGGAAATCACTGAACTAGCTGTTGAGTCCAGGGGATGAGATTTAGGTTTGATTTTTGGCAAAAATGCCTCATTGAGCTTCACACGTCTCGAGGGTCTAACCTCTGTGATCTGCAGGTTCCTGTGTTGCCAACCTGCAATATTTATGACAAAGTCCTCCATCCTATAAGAGCTAGAATGATTAAAACCCTCAGACAAAAGTCTTTAGACAAAAACACAGGCTGGCATGGGCGATGGGCTTAAGTGGAGGCACAGAGGAGTGAGCAGATTTGTTTTGGAAAAGTCACTCTGGGTGTTGAAGGACAGGCCGGAGAGGGAGTCTCAAAGGGCTGAGGGCTGCAGGGTTCCATGTATATGGATTTCTGGAGGGGGCAGAACTATTAAGACAGGAAGCAGATGAGGGTGGGGAGGAGGCAGAGGAGGTGACAGTGGGGCAGGTAACTGAGCCGTCCAAGTCCTGTGATGTGGTGGCGGTGGCAGACTGGTGCCTGTGTTTTTGTCAGGACCGGTTAGCCCAGGACTTGCAGAGGATGGGGATGCTGCCTGACTCACCTCCCTCGCCCTATTCGAGTTACCGCCACAGATTTAGGCCCTATGAGGAAATCTCACCTGGATGGTAGTCCTTGTCCATTCACTCATTTCACACACAATTACTGGACACTCTCCATGGTGCGGGCTCCACGCCGGGCACTGGAGGCTCTCCGAGGACCACGACCACCCCTGCCCTCAGAAACACCCAGGCTGGCCGGTATGTGGCATCTCTCCATCTCACACTCTCACCAGTGCCTGGCGCTCACCTCTCCTGCTCCCCTTCTCTGCCCCAGCTAGCTGGAGCTTGCCAGACAGAACTCATAGGTGTATCCAAAAATAATTTTTATTGTCACTAGTATAAAACAGAGATCAACTGGCCTCTCAGTCTGTACAAAGTGTGGGGCATAAGACTGCCTGGGCCGCCCCCATTTCTCCCATGATGCCCTGCCCCGGGACAGAGCCCAGGAAGGAGCTCCGCAAAGGGGAGAGGGCCACCCCCAAGTGCCTTCCCTTGAGGAGACGGGCTGAGGGTGAACTGGGTGGGGAGCACTTTCTGACTCAGTGAAACAAAGGAGCAGAGGAGAAAACTGGGGTGGGGGGTGCTCCAGGCACTCACGACCCTGTACCCGCCCCCTGCACCCTCAGAGTCCCCCCACTGCCCCCCGCCGGCAGTGCAGGGCTGAGACACAGGCCTGTGTCTGCAGTGGTCAGAGGGCCACGCTGGTACAGCTGTGGCGCAGGAGGCAGGGCAGGATGCCTCGGTTCAGCTGGTGGAACTCCACGAGCTGCAGCAGGTCGGTGAAGCGAGTCTGGCCCTCGTCCATGCTGAAGTAGAGGCGGCCCGCCTCCTCGCTCTGCGGTATGACCACAGTGAGTGGGCGGTCAGGAAAGGGCATGAGCTTGAGGAGCTCCCTCCTGGGCCAGGCAGAAGTCCCCAGGGCTCATGCTCAGGCAGAGAGAAAGGAGAGAGCAGGAGACCAGGAGTAGGGGGGTGGGTGACAGGCTGCTGGGTGTCCTGTGCCTCCACTGCGGGAATCTAGGACTCTTGGGAAGGGAGGGGAGTACTCACCGGCAGGATAAGATAATGCTTGACTTTCTGCAGATGGCACAAAGACAGGACAAAGCCCTGTGGGTTCCGCTGACTCTCCCGGACCAGGAACAGTCTGCCAAGAGACAAGGCCGCATCAGCTGGGGACACACGGCCGCTGCCTGCGCTCAGGGTTTCTCTTAGCCCTGGGCCCACTGCCCCACCCAGGCCTGCCCCTTACCCGTCCACCAGGCCTTGCTGGGAGATAAGCCGCTGACTCTCCTCTCGGGAAATGCGTCCATGGAACCAGGGTTGGGTTCGGTGGATGGCTGGGGTGAGGGGGTGACAGATGGGCAGTCACTTCAAGGAGGGGACCCCCCACACACACTAACCACCCTCACCATGAATGCCTGTAGAAGCTCCTGCCCCCAGGGATGCTGGGCCCTCACCCACCTGCACTGAGGCTCGTGCCCGAGGATGGGGTGGGCAGGCTGAAACGGTGGTTCGTCTTCTTCTGCAGAGCAGATGGGGACACAGAGGTCAGAGTGTGGCTGGGAAGGAATGTGGAGCCCCTTTCTGCATCTGGGGCCCTCCCCTCACCCGTCTCTTTCTCCCACTCCATGGAAACCCATCTGGAGAGACATTCCCCAGAACGAACATGCAGAAGGGTGCAGGCCCTCACCCTCCAGGCATGGGCCTCCTCCAGGGCTGCATTCAGAGCCTCCCGGGGGTTCTCGATGACACGCCCAGCGTGGCCAGAGAAGTCCATGGCCACCAGGGTGTTATCGGAGACACTCCTCTGCACATGGGATAGGACAGGGAGGGGAGAGGTGAGAATAGGACCCAAGTGTTCCTGAAACGCGGTCTGGATACCCACTCCCGCTATTGCCCCTGTGGACACTCACCAGGGGCGGGGGCCCCACACAGGACGGGCGCAGGTAGCGAGACTGTGCCTGCTGATAATTCTTATACAGCTGCACCCCATACTGGGGCATGGAGAGAGAAAGAGGGCCTGAGGTCAGGCAGGTGCTGGGGTCAGGGCTGTGACCCCCAGACCAGGCCTCCCCAGCAGCAGGCCTGCATCTCTGCCCCAGGATAAGGAACATCCTGAAGCACAGCTGCGACTTCAGCCTTGGTCCAGGGACTCGGGGAGAGCGAGGCCGTGCTGTTCCCTCATTCCGGAGACCTCCCGAGGGCAGAGCTGTCAGGCCTCCCTCCTGCTGAGGATCCCGAGGGCCAGGCCATCCTCCCATGCCACACCTAGGGCCTCACCTTGAAGAGGCGGAAGGCAGATAACCAGCAGGTACGGCTCTGCTCATCCTCACTGCAGAAGATGCGAAGCCCCTTGTGGCCATTTCGAAGCTTATTTGGCTGCAGGGAGAGGAAACCGGCTGGTCCCACATCTGCCTTTAGGACCAGATGTGTCTCCCATCTCCGTGGGGCAGGGGCAGGGTGCAGGGAGAGGAGTCTGGGTGTCCAGATGGAGCTCAGAAGCCCCAGGTAGGATCCTGGGGACCGAGCAGCTCCCACTCCCTCCCAGGCCAGGCCAGGGTCTTCACCTTGATACAGAAGCCGAAGTCTGTGGGCATCCCATACAGCTTGCGGCCCTGAGTCACCACATACACGTTGGACTCATTCACATCTGCCACGTACTGCAGGTGCCTCGGATCCTGCTCGGCACAGGTGAGAAGGATTTGGTATAAGCAGACTCTATCCCCCAATTACTGCCCCCTTAAGCCACCTGAGGAGGTATCAGGCCCAGAGAGGGGCACAGAGGTGGCCCAGAGAGGGGCACAGAGGTGCCCCAGGTCACACAGCAAATAGAAGTAGAAGCAGGACTTGAACTCAGTTCGCCTGCCTTTCCCACTGCTACCTCCTGGGCAGGGAAGCTGGGCAGGAAAGCGGAGCAGCTGAGGGTCTCAGGGCCCAAGGTGAGAAAGGTCCAGGAGTTCCAATAGGGAAGGAACAACACCTAGCAGGGCCAGAGGGGGTTTTGGAGGGGCTATCACCCTCCAGACCTCACCTTGGAGGTGCCCTTGGTGGAATAGTAGAGGCCAGACCGGCGCAGGAAGCAGAAGAAGCGTTTCCAAAGCTTTCGTCCTGAGCCCCGCAGCTGCAGGAAGCCCTGGATCTCTGGGAAGCTGCCTGCGTTCAGGAAGTTCTGAGGCCAGAGAAGAGCAACAAGAGGGTGAGAGGTCTTGAGGGGCCTCACACGCACACGCGCGTGCGCACACACACACACACACACACACACAGAGGCACGTCAACCTTCCCAACCCGCCTTTAGGAGAGGAGGTGCTCCACATGCAGTTAATGTCCCCACGGAACAGATGAAGAAACTGGCACTCAGGCAGGGAAAGTGACACATCCACAGTCACTCAGGACCGTGCCGGGTCTTCTCCACCACACAGGAGGGACGCACAGGGCTTAAGGGCCAAGAAGCGATGGGGGTCCTGGGGAACCACGACTGTGCGGGTGGTGTCCCACCTGGATGAGGTCGCCGTGGGAGAGGTCGGTGTGTGTGTCCTGACAGCTGGAGACCATCTTTTCTGGGAACAGCGAGTGCTGGGGCAGGAAGGAGTCTGGAGTCAGCAGGGACTGAGGGTCCAGGCTGGGGATCGGGGCATCCCATTGGCCAGAATCCCCCCACCACCCCCATCGCCTGTGCGCGCACGCGCACACGCGCGCGTGCACACACGCACACAGACTCACTGGGGAGCTCTTGAACAGCTCATACTTGGCGAAGTTTTTCCGAAAGACAAAGCGGCTGTCTCCGCCGATAGGCCAGGCAGCCTGCACTTCCACCACCGATTCATGGTCCTCCAAGCCCCGCTCTGGGGTCACGAGCCAAAAAACAGGGGTCAGTGGAGATCAGCCAGGCCTCATGGGTAAACCACTGGCCCAGCCCAAGGTGGGAAGCATGGCCTCCTGGCCCAGGTGGCACCCTGTATCCAAAACTCACCCAGCGCCAGATGGGGGTGGCACTCCACCAGCCCCCAGTTCTCGTCACTGAGGGCATGAGCTCGCTGTACCAGCATTTCGCACACGTAGCGTGCCGTGGCACCCGCTGCCACCTCCACTGACCGGCAGGCTCCATCCTCGCTATACACTTTTACTACCTGCACCCCAGGAATTGCAGATAACTTGAGGAAAAGCAAAACGCAGTTCTTCCCCTTCCCCAACCTGCTATGCCCCAGAGGGACCCCTGACCAAATTCCCCCGCTTCCACACAGGGCCATATCCACCCTAGTCATACCCCCCCAATACCCTGCCTTCTCTTTCCCAGGGCAACTCACATGGGGACAGCTGGTGTTCCGAGGGAGCAGCCCCCTGGCACTGGCGGGTCCCCCAAGAATGGGGTTCTGTGAAGGGGGACTGCAGAGCTCAGGAAAAGGGTTGGGGATAGAGGGTAGGGAGGTTGTCCGCAGCTCCTCCTCACGAAGTTTCCTGTGTGGAATGGGGAGGCACTGACTTCAAGCTTCTATGTATTTCCCAGCGCTGACCACGCCACCCAAGCCCTCCTGAGCCCCATTGTACCTGCTGGTCGGGATGGGCAGAGGCTGAGACCTCTTCGCCTCCCCAGGAAGAGGGGCATCAGGAGATGGGGGAGTCCCAGGAGGAGTCCCAGGAGGGGTCCCAGGGGTCCCAGGGGCTGGGTACGGGTCTTCTGGGGAGCTGCTGCAATGAGGTGGAGACAGACCCAGCTCCATGGCATCTGAGGGAGAAGAGGGGGCTGGGTGTTGCAGGTGTGGTGCCCTTGTGCTGGGGAGAGGGGCCAAGTGGGCCCGACCTCCTGACCTCACACAGCCGTCAGGTGCCCCTGAGAAGGTACCCAGCACTTCATCGCTCGCCCTCTCACTGGAGTTTCCCCAGAGCCTTTGCAGGGGGCGGGGTGGAGCAAGCCCATTTCACCAAAGGGGATGCCGAGTCCCTGAGAAGGGAACATTCTTGCTCTCAAGGCAAGGTGAGCCAGGGAGTGGGACCGTGTTGGGACCCTAGTCCAGTGCTCTTGCTTTAGCTCCAGGCTGCCCAGGGGGGACAGCTAAGAGGGTCACCCCGCCACAAGGCGGGGCACAGCCACAGACTCCATGACCCACAGGTTGTCTGGGGCTTAAGCTCTCAGTGTCAGGGCAAAGGGCCACGCGTCGGTCGCCAAGCGAGCGGGCACGGGCCACTCCTCTGGGCTGTGCACCGGGTTTTTCCAGAGTTTTGTTGCCAGACCTGATGCCAGAACCTGTTGTGGCAACGCATGCCCAAGTGCTGAGTGACGCAGGGGGGAGAAGGAGTGGGGAAGGACGGGAACCAGGAGGGCAGGAGGCGGGATCGGCCGTGGTGGGAGAGGGCTGGCCAGGGCCCTTGCCCCAGCAGCTCTCACAACTGCGTACCCTCCTCCTGCCCAGCTCTCTTGAAGCACCAATGCTAAGCTACCTCCTCTGAACAGCCTTCCTGAATCTCCGTTCCATCCAAAGGGCTCCCAGGGCGCTGTGCTGAGGTCTCTGTGCCAAGTACTGCGCACCTGTCTTACCCACCCACTGGTCTGAACACACACGCCTCTCCTAGGCAGGACCAGGGTCTTCCCCACATCTTAGCACCCACAGGTGCTACATGGAAACTCAGGACAAGAACAGGAAAAATGGGGCGAAGGTGCCCATGCGGGTGGAAGTGGTGCAGGCCCCTCCTCCACAGGAACAAGACCCTTTGGGTGGATTGGGACCTGGGAGACCTCACCAGTTCCAGGCCCCACCCACTCTCTGGATACTGGACCAGTGTTGTCAGGCTGCCTTGGGCACCTGGAATTGACCCCTAGGATGGGCCAGGCCCCTGACCCTTAAGTGAGAGAATTAGGGGATATGGGGGACAGATGAGTCAGGGCGGGGCGGGACAGCACTGCCTGGGGCTCTCCATTCAAACTTGACTCATCTCCGCAACTTCCTGACTTAGGAGAAACACAAACAGCTCTGCCTCTACCCGCACCCCCCCACACACACTCCTACCCCCGACCTACCAGCCTGGGAGGAATGGGGAGGCACAGGGCAGGAACAAGATGTGGGGGAAGGAGGATGCAGGGCCTGAGGCTCCTTTGACATCATCTTCTCCTTCCCCACCCTTGGCCTACCTCCACCTCTCCAGTCCAGGTGGGACCTGTAATTCAGCCCCAATCCAGTAACCACCACCCAGGCCAGGAGCCCCCTCACCCAGGAAAGAGAGAAGAAAAGCCCAGCATGGATTCAGAGGCCTGTCTGGAGTGGAGCCAACCTCCTAGTGGTGGCCTTTGCTTACCAAAGACACCTCTGAGGTGCACCCCAGGAGCAGGAGTGGAAAGACAAGACCCCCAAAAGGCCAGACAGGCAGACAAGGAAAGGCCCAGGAGAGTCAGGGAGGGGGCTGGGGGCCTTGCTGGGAAGGGGAAGACACACCCACCTTCGGCCACCGACAGACACCCAGTATACCAATAACAAAACACAGCGCCCCACTCCCAAGCTCTGGTGGCTTCATTCCAGGGAGGACTAGGGAGAGGGGCTGCAGGGGCTCCCCCTTAAGGAAGGCAGAGACCAGAAGTGAGGTGGTCTGGGCCCTCCCCCCATCACAGGAAGAAGGGGAATTACAGCCTCAAGTGGGAGAGGGAAAATTTAAGTCAGAGTAGAGTTTGGCTTCAGAGGGCCTGGAGGGCCACTTCAGACTCCCGTTTGGTCTTCAGACCCCTCCACCCGCGTGCCAGGCCCCTGTAAGGCCAGAGAAGAGCAGCACAGGCAGGGCCAGAAGGTGGGAGAGCTGAGTCCTGGCTGTGGAGCCTGGGCCTCCTCCTGGCCAGGATATCTTAAGTTTTCAAACTCTTCTGTGTAAGAAACCGAACCCCCAAATCAATCGGCCCCCTCAATGTTGCAAGTCCAAGCGGGCAGCTGCCCCCTGCGCCGCTCCGGCCCGCGGCTCCCGCCGCTCCCGCCCCACCCTCCTTCCCGCCCTCGGTGCCTCCTTGTTGACTTCCTGAATCTTGCCCCACCTGGCTGGCCTCAAGGAGGGGTGCCTGGGCCCAGTGTTTAGGGCCAATAGAAAACAAGGCCACCTTGGATGCTTCCCAGGGTGGGGGGAGGGGCTGGCAGAACAGAGGCCTGGGCTGGGGGTCTGGACGTGGCTGGAAGGCACAGGACTTGCCCGGTAATCCACGCCCCACCCCCATCAGGGATGATTGTAGGGGACACGGCTGAACCTTTGGGAGTGCTCTAGGGGTGCAGGGCCCAGGTGAGGAGGAGGGAAACCCTTTGTGACCCGGAATTGTGGGAAGGGACCAGGACCCTGAGGCCCCGCCTACTCCCTCGCTTAGGAAAAGACGCCCAATTGGAGGGGGCAGCTCTTTTAAAGTTTAATTTGGGAAGAATGCTAGAGTGTCTGTGGAGTTAATGATTACAGGCTGTTTGCTTTGACGAAGGGCCCCCCAGCAGGGAATCAGGGGGAGAGGGGAGAGCAGAGTCCAGGATGGGCAGACCAAGAAGGGGCATTCCTGAGCGGCTGTGGCGTTGGGATGTCTTCCAAACGCGGACAGGTGCGCTCTCCACCCCAGCGTGCCAGGGAGATCCAGCCCCGGACCGGGGGCTTTCTCCAGCCAATTCACACATTCAAGACCATCTCCCACCCCCTTCCCCTCCCCTGACCCCCAGCACTGCAGACCCTCGCAGCATGCAGCCTTCGGAGCCCACCTCCTACTGAAACCAGGAGAGACCCCGGGCCGCCCCGCCCCCACTTTCCCATCTGAGGGCAGGACCCAGTGAGCAGAGATACAATCCGCAGAGATGGAGCTCCAGCAATTTAGAGAATCCCTCTCTTTTACCTCCAAACAAATTGGATGGTGCCCCCTGCCCCGCCACAGAGACGTCCGTCTTTGGTAAAGACTTGGGGAACCTCAGACCGTAGTAATATCGGGCTGAGCGAAGGAGCGATTCCCAGCAGCTCCCCCGGTATTCGGACCCCCTTCCGAGCTCGCCTTCAGGGGACGGGGAGGGGCTAGTTTCAGCGGGAAAGCCGCGTCTCCGGAAAGAACCTGAGATCTGACCTCCCCGTCCCCATCAGCCAGCTTGTCGGGGGGCTGAGGGAGTGGGTACAGAGGGGGAAGGAAGGAATGGAGAGGACAGGAAATGGGAAGAGGGAAAATCTGAGGGCAGATGGTGAGGAGTGGGCAGGATGAGAAACTAGAGGAAAAGAGAAAACGAGGCCGCGGAGTAACACAGCAGGAGGCCAAACCTTCCCACGTTGGTCCCGGACCTGCCAGCGCTCCCCACCCCCCGGATAAAATGCCCGCTTTGGTCCTTACCTGGACCCTGGGCACTGGTTCACCTGGCTGGGGTCGCGGGTTTGGGAGGGAGACGCCAGGCCCTTAACTACCTGTCCCCCTCCTGCCCCCGCCCTTGGCCTGACATCACTGAGAGGGGTAGAGGAGGAGGGAGCCAGTCGGCCGCCCAGCCGCTCACCTGGGCAGCCAGCCAGCCCCTGGCCCTGCAGCGGGCACCGCCTGGGGCCCTAGTGCGGCTTGGGGGTAAGTGCAGGTTGTCGTCTGGGACGGATCTCGGTCCCCTTACCTGGAGAAACCTGAACGGGAGTAGCAGGACACAGGGCCGAAGTCCGGCTCAGTCTAGGGACCCCAGACACCTGGACTTGATTTCAAACCCACTCCCTCTTCTCTACAGGCGGTAGGTGGCTGTCCCGACTTCGGACGTGGAATTGGGTGGAGGGTGAGCCTTGTGTGTACAAGCTCCTGGCCCAAGGAAACTAAAATTATCCTGTGCAGGTGGGGGCGGGGCCTGGGGGAGGAGCACGGGCGGAGGCAGCACCAGAGGGGCGGGGACTCCCCGAAACTCTACACCGGCTGGGATTGTTTTTGCCCTTCTTCGCCTGGCAGCAGGTGCCAGGGAAGGGGCGGAGGCAGTCGAACTAAACAGCCTCGAGAGCGAGTCCTCGTGGCCTGGGAGGGAGAGGCGAGGAGCGGGAAGTTAAGGGGCAAGGGCCCCGCCCACTCTTCCCCATTGCCCCCCCTCCCCAAACCTGGCCTGTTCATTGGCCAAGCTAGGGGGTTCTGGGTCCCACCCCCAGGGCAAAGGGCACTCTGAGAAAGAGGGAAGCCAACTAGAGAGAAGACCAGCAACATGGCCTGCCCCTTGACCTCCAGCCAATCTGGCCACCCAGGCGGCATCCTGGCTCCGCAAAGGACCCAGGGAATGTCCTCCCTTCTGAGCAAAGTCCAGGGGCCCAGCTTCTCCTTCTGAAATTGAAGGGGTAACTGAGGGTCTCTGGATGGAAGGAGTAATGTAGGCAAAGCTCTGGCCAGGCGCCAGGGGGCTCCCGAGAGCAGCTCTTTCTTTCAGCACTAGGCAAACACTAGGGCTGGGGGAGGGCCTGGAAAGCTGAAATCAAAGGCAGAGGCCCCCTCCCAGCCTGAAGTGGGTGCTGGTTGGTAAATAAACAACCCATAGGTTGATAAGAGGTCGGCCCTGAGAGTCGGTGAGAAGTGCCTTCGGCCTCAATCCTCTCCAAACTAGGTTTTCCGAGGAAAAACCAGTATGAGTGGCCTAAGCAAAGAAGTGGGGGAGGGGGCAGTTACTTGGGCTGTGGAGCAGCTTATGCAAAGCACAGTAGACAACTCATTCAATCATTCCTCATTCGTCCAACTAATATTTGTCAAGTCTCTGCCATACGCCAATCCCATGCTCGGTCCCAGGAACCCAGTGGTGAGCAACAAAAACAAACCCTTCCCTTGTCCTCATGTGACCCAGTCAGGGAGATTGTTATTAATCAACGAACCATACAAACAATAAGGAATGACCGTTGACAACTATGCTGGGAGAATGACTCACCTAGGGGTGTAGGGAAGACTTCTCCCTGCAAGTTACAATTGAGCAGAGGGGAAGCTGTCTGGGGCAAGGAAGTGGGTGTGGAGGGTGTGGGGAAAGGCAAGTGCTTTGGGCTCAGCTGTGTTTCTCCCATTTGGCCTGTCCACCTGCCTCCAAATCTCCCTCTGCTTGTATTAAAAAACAGATCGCTGTGCTCCTCCCCACCTGCTGAATCTGCCTCTGGGGGCAAGACCCAGGAATGTGTGGTATTGACCAGCCCTCAGGTGGCTGTTCCATAAACCAGGTGTAAGAGCCATCCATCCTGTCTGTCCAGACCAGCAGGAACTATGGTCAGAGGCCAGACCCTGCAGGGCCTATCTGGGCTTAAGTAGAGGCACAGAAGAGCAGGCGTATTTATATTTTGGAAAGGTCACTCTGGTTTGAAGGATAGGTTGGGAAGGGAGTGCAGTCTCAGAGGGCTGCGCACTGTAGGATTCCATTTATATGGATCTCTGGAGAGGGTGGAACTGTAAGGACAGAAAGCAGATCTGGGGGTGGGGAGGGGAGAGAGGGGTTGCCAGTAGGGGCACAGGGACTTGTGGGAGGTAAGGGACTGTTGTGTCTTGGTCACGATGGTGGAGGTACAGCCGAGTGTGCCAGGACCCACCGAAAGGTACGCGCAGGAGGACGAATTTTACTGGGCACAAATTGTATCTGCACCGTTTAAATAAAAAGAAACAACAAAAAATGGATTTATAGATCAATGAAACAGAATCAAGAGTCCAAATATAAACCCTTACATCTCTGGTCAATTGATTTTCGACAAAGTGCCAAGATCATTCAGTGTGGGAAAGGACAGTCTTTCCAATAAGGGGTTCTGGGACAATTGAATATCCACATGCAAGAAGATGAATTTAGATTCTTACCTCACACAATGTACAAAAAGTAATTCAAAATAGATCATCGACCCAAATGTAAGAACTAAAACTAAAAGACTTCTTGAAGAAACCATGGGAGAAAATCTTTACGACTTTGTATCTCAGCTACAACAGCAAAAGCACAAGTGACAAGTGAAAAAATTGGTAAATTAGACTTCATCAAAGTTAAAATGTTTTGCCCTTCAAAAGACACCACTGAGATTTTTTTAATTGCCAACCATTGGAGTAAATATTTGCAAATCATATGTCTGATTTGGGACTTTGTATCCAGAATATATAAAGAACTCTTACAAATCAATAATAGATAAACAACCCAATTAAAAATGGGCAAAATAGTTTTTTCTAAGTAGATGTTTTTCACAAGAAAAGGTGCTCAACATCATTGTTCATCAGAGAACTGCAAATTAAAAACACAATGAGCTCTGGCTGGTGTGGCTCAGTGGACTGAGTGTCCGCCTGCAAATCAAAAGCTGCTGTTTCTATTCCCAGTCAGGTCATATACCTGGACTGCAGGCCAGGTCCCCAGTTAGGGGTGTAGAGGAGCAACCATACATTGATGTTTCTGTCTCTCTCTTTCTCCTTCCCTTCCCCTCTCTCTAAAAATAAATAGGTAAAATCTCAAAAAACCCACAATGATATACCACCTTACATCCACCAGGATGGCTATAATCAAAGAGGCAGACAAGTATTGACAAAGATGAGGGGAAACAAATCCTTATATATTGCTGGTGTAATGTAAAATGGTACAGCCACTTTGAAAAACAGTTTGGCAGTTTCTTAAAAAGTTAAACTTACCATGCAACCCAGCAGTTCTGCTCCCAGGAATCTACTCAAGAGAAATGAAAATGCACATACATACAAAGACAGTTACATGAACATTCATAGCAGCATTATCCAAAATAGCTAAAAAATGGCCCTGGATGGGTAGCTCAGTTGGTTGAGCATCGATGTGCACCAAAAAATTCCGGGTGGATCCGCAGTCAGGGCACATACCCAGGTTGCCATTCAATCCCTTATCTGGGCTGCATACGGGAGGCAACCCACCAATCGGTGTTTCTCATTTGAATGTTACTCTCTCTTTCGCACCCTTCCTCTCTCCCCAAAATCAAGGAGCACTTCCTTGAGTGAGGAGGAGGAGGAGGAGGAGAGGAAGGAAGAAAAGAAGAAAGAAGAAAGAAGAAGAAGAAGAAGAAGAAACTGCCACCACCAAAAACTGTAAACTTAAATGTCCAGCAATTGGTATTGAATAGATAAACAAAAGGTGGTGTATCCATACAATGAGATACTAAGCTACAAAAAGGAAAAAACTACTGGTCATGACACAGCGTGGATGAACCTCAAAACTTTGTACTGAATAAAAGAAGCCAGAAGCAAAAGACTGCATATTATATCATTTTATTTACATGAAATGTCCAGAAAAGGCAAATTCATAGGCAGAAAGCAGATCAGTGGTTGCCTAGGACTGGAGCTGAGAGCGGGATTGACTGCCAACAGGAAGAAAGACATTGTGAGGTTGATGGAAATGTTCTGTAACTGGATTGTAGCGATGCTTGCGCAGATCTAGAAATCATTGTTTAAAAATGAATGGTTTAAAGAGATGCCAGTGTGGGTGGTGGGGGACTCAGGAAGGGAAGAAGCAGTGAGACAACCTCCATTTCTAGAGTTGCAAAATGAGAATCATGATGCCAACCTAGTGAGGCTGGGATGACAGGGAGGTGCAGGAAGTGGGTGCATGTGATGGGAGCATAAAGCCTAAGGACTGGAAGCCCCAAAGCCTATGGTTCAAATGCAGAGGGAGAGGCAGCTGTATCAACAGTTTAGAGTTTACGAGTCAGAAATACTTGCCTTGCTCGGGTGGTTCAGTTGGTTGGAGCATTGTCCCACACGCCAAAATTTCCAGGTTCGATCCCCAGTCAGGGCACGTATCCCAGACAGGAGGCAACTGATGGATGTTTCTTACATCGATGTATCTCTCTCTCTCCCTTCCTCTCTAAAATTAATACACATATTCTCAGGTGAGGAGTAAAAAAAAAGAGTCACAAATACTTGAGTATGTGACTGTAGGGTGGTTTAAAATGTCATCCACATGTCAGCCAGAAATGGAAACTATTCTATACCATCAGCCTACCCCAGGCCTTGCGACTCCTTGCTCCACCACATTCTCTTGCTGGAAAGCGCTTTGCAGTTTCAGATATTTCATTAGATTAAACAAGGCCAAGAAAGTCCAGGGGACACCAGGTACAGGACAAGCCCGAGAGCCTGGAATGTGGTCCAGACTGGTCCACCCAGGTAGGAGCCCTCTGGCTAAGGGTCGGGTCGGAATACAGAAGCGGCCTGCAGGGGGCGCCCGGACGGAACGCACGGCCCCGCCCCCTCACGTGCCCGCTGCCGTCGCGTCACACCCGGAAGCGGCGGCTGGAGCGGAGCCGGCCACAATGAGCGGGGACGTGGGGTCAACGTCCGCGGCCCCCCATCCCGGGGAGGTCCAACCGGGCAGTGGGGTCCACCTCATAGTGGAGTTCTGGTGAGCGGCTGCGGCCGTGGGGTTCCGGTCCGGACGGGGGTGGGTCCACGGGAGGTCCCTCCCCCGGAACCCAAGCGGACCCCAGGTATCTTCGCCCTAGTGAACCGTGCGGCTTTGAGGCGGCATACCTGGAGCTGGAGAGTGCCGTGAAGGAGCAGTATCCTGGAATCGAGATCGAGTCGCGCACGGGAGGCCCAGGTGAGGCCCGCAGAACACCTGCTGAGTCAGTGTTCTAAATAACAGCTCCACGCTGTCTCTGGCATTGTTTCTTTTAGTGTGATATCTGGCACAGAGTACAATGTCCGGACAACTTGACTCCCCTCCCAAAGGTGGGCGGGGGGCGGTCACAGATGAATCCTGTAGGGGAAAACCGGAGAGACTGTGGAAGTATAGATCTGGAAGGGGAGGGAGCCCTTCATTGGGTTCAATGAAAGGACACATGTGACGCCTCCCGTAGGTTCCTTTGGTTGACCCAGAGTTGGGAAATGGCTTAAAGAACTGCAGATCTCTACTGAGGGCGGTGGAGGACAGGAAGGAGTCTGTGCGAAGTCTGAACGTGGAGAGCTTTCCGACTTTTTTTTGCCTTTTCTCAGTTTACAGTTCATTCATTGGTTTGTTTAATCCCAGGGGCCTTTGAGATCCAGATCAATGGACAGCTGGTGTTCTCCAAGCTGGAGAATGGAGGCTTCCCTTATGAGAAAGATGTGAGTATTTGCAATGTCGGGAATACCCCTGCTTCACCATGCCTCTGAAGTAGCACATCATCCCATTCCCCATCTCTGCCCTTTAGCTCATTGAGGCCATCCGCAGAGCCATTAACGGAGAACCCCTAGAAAAGATCACCAACAGCCGCCCTCCCTGCGTCATCCTGTGACTACATGGGATTTCGAGTTTCTGCTCTGTTCTGGGATCCAGGCCTTGGTCTCCCATTTGGTCCTGCTGAGGGTTCCCCACTGCCTCTTACCCCTCACATAGCCCTGGTTAAGAGACCCTGGTCTCCACTTTGCCCCTTTGGGTGCCAGGAGAGAATGGACACTTCTGTTGATCTGGAGGGTAGAAGAGGCCCTCCACTGACATAACCACAGCCACCTTATACCCCTTCCCGGGATTACTGTCCACAGAAGCCCTCTCCCCTCTCCAGCTTAGCCACACCTGTCAGCGGCCACTGGAGTTCTAATTTATTTTCTACTAGCCCCAGGCGATGTCAGCTATTGGCAATAAAATGGCACTACAAACACCTGTGCCAACTAGTGTGCATTATGTCCAGTCTGGGAGTGTGGGGGAGCACAGAAGCCAGCCCAGCCTTCATACCACTGGGATGGCTGGGCTTTTTCTGGATAGCTACTTCTAGTTCCATGGTCTCCTCTCATTGCCAAGGCAGGGAAAGTAAGTCACACAGTCAACACTGCCTTTTCTTTCCTCCACCCTTTATCCACAGGGAGGAAATCACCCCATTATTGTGGGTGGGTGGCCTTAGGAATTTGCCTTTTTTAAGCAAGAATGATTTGGTTGGCAGAGGCCTCTCAGATCAGAATCCCAACTCCCAGACCCCACCCCCACCCCGTGAACCCCAAAGCCAGGAAGTTAGAAGATAGGCTTCTCATTCAAACTTCCTAAAGATTCCTAGTTACACCCTGAAGGAAAAGATGAAGAGACTGTTAGGAGGTACACAGTGAGGGATGGCACAGGGCTGTCCCCAGACATAGGCTAGTGCCGGCTGTTTTAAAAAATATATTTGTAGATGGAGAAAGTGAGTGTGGAACAGGGACACCCCCCTTCCACAATACCCATTCTCCCCGAGTCCTTATTTCATCTTTTTTTTTTTAACTTTTATTAGTATTTATTTTATGCTGAAGTTACTCCCGGGCCATAAGGTTTTTTTTCTTCTGTGCAACTTCTGGTTTAGGAACAGTCTATTTTTCAGTACAAATCAATGTGGCAGGGAGGGCTCATGTGTGGGTTAGTCTGCTTATGAGCTGCGTAAGCTGTATGCTGCACCTTCAGAGCTTTCTTTGTTCGCCTGGATGTGCTCAGTTGACTAGAGAGCCTACATCTAAACCCTTAACGTTCAGCATTACTCTCTGCATTTTTAAGCATGTGCAGCAAAACTCAGCACTCTTTTTTTGGGTCACCAACCCTGCGTCTGGCCCCACTTTTTGACCTGGGCACGCCTACCAACTCCACCGGAATGGGACACATTGCTTCTGTAGAGGGACATCTTTCAGATACTTGGAGACTTTTCGAATATGCATACCCGTGATGGCCTGGGCAGTTTCACGAGTGTTCTTAAAGTGAACATAAAGATTTGAACCTCTTGATTTACATGATTTTGTGGGGTTTTCTGAGTCAAGTGCATAGCGAACCATTTTCAGAGGTCACCTCTGGTCACGTTAGGGAAGAGGAGCTTATTTCATCTTAAAAAAAACATAAGTAAAAACAAAACAAAAAAGCACTCTGTACAAGGACTAGACCTGGACACTACTGCTCCCTTCTTCCTGGGGGCAGAGCTAGGGCTCACAGACAGTCTCCGAATGGACTGCTTTTGTCCTAGATGCACTCTGGGTCTCTTCCCCTCCTAGGTCCAGCTTCCCTAAGTGCTTCCGTGCCAGGTGTCTGGAAAGAGAGCCAGACTGGGCTGCTCCCTCAGCACAGGAGGCTGTGGCATCCATTGGACCCTAGAGTCTGCTGGGGCAGGGCTCCAAATCAGTGAAGACTTCCCACTGCTGCCTCCTCTTCCAGCCAGGCCGGGCCCTTCTCAGCCACCTGGGGATTGGAATAGGAAGGAAGGCTCCTGGCATGGCGGGCTCCGCTGGATGTGGTCCAAGGGCCCTCTCCCTGCGTTGTCCTGACACAGGCCAGAAGTCAGGCCCTCTGCGCTCCCCATGGGTTCGTCAAGGCCTAAGCAGACTTGGCCTTTTGACTCACACGGGCACGTTCAGGCCCAGATACTCAGGGTTCTCTGCCGTAGGGGTCCCTTCAAAGGTACTGGGTGGAGAGCCCCGCTCTGATGGGTCCTGGTCCCAGTAATAGAGGTTGTCAAAAGCTGGGCTGAAGGCTGGAGGAGGGTGGGACTGTGGGCCAGCCCTGCTGCGTGGCGCCAAGTACTCGGGGTTCTCCACAGCACCCCCAAAGGTGAAAATGTCTTTGACAATCCCATTCTTCCCTGGGGAGAGAGTCTTGGGCCTTTCCAGAGTGGCACCTGCAGGTCGAGGAGGAGGCAGGGGGCCCTCTAGGGGTGAGGGGGGCTTCGGACGAACCTCCGTCTGATTCACGTACTCTGAAAGGGCAAGAGAAGGGAGCTCATTAGGGAAAGAAACCCATGCGCCCCAGCTTCTACCTACCATAGCCCCACAGTTGGCCCTCAGCTCAGGCCTGGAATCCATACCTGGCTGGGGGCTGCAGGTCAGGGGGGCAACGTAGCCATCAGCCTCAGAGGGCAGGGGTACCGTGGGGTCCTCACTGTACCGCTGTAGAGGGCTGGAGTCAAGCGCAGGGAGGCTCTGCATCCCCTTGGCTGTCCCCATTCCCAGGTCGCCGTCAAACACATCAGAGCCTGCCCCTTCTGAGGGTGCCAGCGGGGACTTGGGGGGCTCCTCCTCAGAGGGCTCAAGCCCCAGCGTCAGCTCGCCACCGCCACTCTGGAGGTGACAGAGAAGGTCGTGACGGGGGTCAATCATGGATCTGAGATGGAGAGACTGAGGTGACAGGCTCATAGGAGATAAACAGAGGTCACCTTTGGGGTACAGCACAGTCACTGTCACGGGGGAGGGGGGCATGGGTTGGAAGGCAGTAGGAATCCTTCAGGAAAATGGGATCTCCATGAGACGTGGTGGTTGGGGGTGGGGGCATGGGAGAAAGGGACCCTAGTCCACTGGAGTCCGGAGGGGCAACCACACCCACCACAGGGTGACCACGGGCACTGACCCTGGTGGATGAGCTGCGGTGCCTGCGGTGGGCCGTGCTCCCAGCACCCGGGGCAGGGTCTGGGCAGAAGAAGCCTTGCTGCGGCACCAGGTACTCCTCAGCGTCCACCAGGTCCCCCATGTCATCGTCCTCCAGCAGTGACCGGTAGAAGGTGCTGTCCAAGGGGCTGGCAGGGCCCAAGTCCTCGTTCTGGGGAGGAGGGGACAGAGCATGGCAGCCTCTCCCCGGCCCAGTGCTCAGGAAAGCTCAGGAAGAGATTCGATGAAAGAGGCAAAGGCTGGGCTTGGAGGCCTGGGACCCAGGAGTCACCCCCCTTCCCACCCTCTGCAGGGCAGTGCTTAGTCATAGGCAGGGATGTGGTGGGGAGGTCGGTACCTGGATGACCACAAAGCGCTGGGGGTCCCTGGCCATGCGGGAGAATTCAGTCACCAGCTCCCGGAACCGCGGCCGACATTCAGAATCAATCATCCAACCTGGGGGCAGGAGAAAGGTCAACATCTCAGGGCTGGGGGTGGGGGGGCAGGCTGTGTGCTGCCCTTCCCCCTCCCCTCCCCCTCCCCCTCCCCCTCCCAGCCGGTCTGGTGACTGGAGTCCAAAGCCTTTAGGTGGTAGAGAAACTTTTGAGAATCTCTGTGTTTGCCCTTTTTATTTTGCATATAAGCCTCTTTCGAGCTGGTCCTCTGGAGTTTTCCTGGACTGGTACCGTGAAAGGGAAGCCAGACTCTTTTGAGGTTCCTTTAAAAGATACCAGGACCCCTGGGTGCACCTACATTCTGCTTGGCCCCCTCCCATGCCCTTTGTAGACCCCTCTGCCCAGGACTGCACCCTGCCCCAACAGCCGACACAGCTCCACCACGCACATTTGACCATGATCATGTAGACATCGATGGTGCAGATGGGGGGCTGGGGCAGCCGTTCCCCCTTCTCCAGCAGGTCAGGGATCTCCCGAGCCGGGATCCCATCGTAAGGTTTGGCCCCAAAAGTCATCAGCTCCCATACAGTCACACCTGGGGCAGAGGTGGCAACAGAGGGCGTTTCAGTGTACGAGGCCCAGAGACTCCAGAAGCCTGGTACCAAGCGGGAAGGAGGGAGGGACGCATTGCTAACAGGCAGGAGCTACCCTTAGCCTTTCCCGGTCCCTGGGACTCGGACAGACCCCAGCAGACTGAGGCGCTGCAGCCCCTCCCTTCGGCCCCACATTGTGGCCAAGGTGTCTCCATCAACCCTCCTCATCCTTTCACCAGCATCCCCGCCATGGGCAGGACCGTGGCTCCTGGCCCACCCTTCCCAACCCTGCCCACCACGCACCATAGCTCCACACATCACTCTGGTGGGTGAACCGGCGGCGGAGAATGGACTCCAGTGCCATCCACTTGATGGGCACCTGGCGGGGCAGAGGAAATGTCTTTGAACTAGGGGTGTTGGGGGTGGCCCTTCTCAGGGTTCTCCCAGGGCCCAGACCCCACTCCACCATGCCGCACTCTGCTGCCCCCTATAACCTTGCCCCCATCTGCGTGGTACTCCGTCTCATCGATGTCCAGCAGCCGAGCCAGCCCAAAGTCCGTGATCTTGACGTGGTTAGGACTCTTCACCAGCACGTTCCGGGCAGCCAGGTCCCTGTGCACGAGCCGCACCTCCTCCAAATAGCTCATCCCCTGGGGTTGGGGACATCCTGGTTAATTGTGCTCTGGCTGCACTTTCCTAGGAAACCTCCCCATCCTAGCCCTGCAGGGGGACGGGACACCCACGGAGCGCAGGCCCCTCCGTGCATACCTTGGCAATCTGCACACACCAGTTCAGCAGGTCCTGGGAGCCCAGGCGCCCGCGGTGTTCTCGGACGTGGTCCAGGAGGCAGCCGTAGGGCATGAGCTGTGTCACCAGCTGCACCGTGGAGGTCAGGCAGATGCCCAGGAGGCGTGACACATACGGGGAGCCCACACCAGCCATCACATACGCTTCCTGGGGGCAAAGGCACACGCTGAGAGGGTGTGCACGGGACAGCACGCACCCCTCCCGCGGGCCGAGGTGTGCAGGAGGACCCTTCACTGGATCTGACCCCACCCAACGGAAACGAGCACCACGGCCCATGGATCGGGGAGGTCAAGAGTCGAGGTGTGGGGATGATGACACGAAGTGTCTCCTCAAATCCCAGGGAAAGGGGAGCCCAGAGCCCAGACCCGCAATCAGGGGTCCCTCGTGTACACCCAGCCGGGCAGGGCGGAGGGGCTTACATCCAAGATTTCTTTGTTGGCTTTGGGAGATGTGTTTTCCCTCAACACTTTGATGGCCACTGGGATTTTCACGTTCTCCCCGTCAGGGATCCAGATGCCCTGGGCAGGAAGAGGAGGACATGAGTAGGAGACGCCCGCTAGATCCAACCCACGGCCTTCCAGAAAGTCCGTGCTTGCGTTCCCCGCCCTCCGGCCTACCGCTCTGCTTAGCCACAGCCTCATTATTGAGCCCCGCCCTCCACTCCCTCTCCCCTTGCTCCAGCCTCTATGACTGCCCTCATCTCTGGGCTGCCTTCCGCAACAACGGAACCCTGGGTCACGCGCCCTGGTATCCTCTGGGACCACCCTCCCCGGACTTTGGCCCCGCCCCTGACCTTGTAGACGGTGCCGAAAGCTCCGGATCCAAGCACCTTCACCTTCCTCAGCTCCGTCTCTTTGAGGATCCTCATCTGAGCCTGGTTGGGCATCGCTCCGCTAGGTGTCAGCGGCTCCACTAGCTGGGGTGAGGGGGTGACCCTGCATCAGTGCCTGGGGGGGCTGGGCCGCAGACCCCAGGCAGGCAGGGAGGCCCTCGGACCACCTCACCTCCGTTTCCTGCAGCAGCCTCCGCATCGTGTACTTGCGGATCTTCTGCCGCCTTCTCCTGATCAGGATGCCAGTGACTATCCCTATGACCATGAACAGCAGAATGCCCACCACAGCGGCAATGATGGACGTCACAGGGCTGCAGACAGGAGCCAAGGTCAGGGATTGGGGATCAGGCTTGGGCAGAAAGGAGGAAGGGGCCCATGGAGGGGCATGAAGGTCACTGGTGTTTGGAAAGGGAATTTAGAAGGGTGGCCCAATGGCTTCTAGCCTCTCTTCGACATCTTAAAAGACTTCCCTTGGCTCCTTACTGCCCCCAGGGGAAGTCTCCTTGCTGGGCATTTGAAGCTCTCTGCCCTCATCTCCAAATCTTCTTTGCCTTTACCCGTGGCCCAGCCCAGGATTCTCCAACTTCCTGACAAAACTCACCACGGAGCTTGCTAGCATAAGCCCCACCCCCAAAGGCGATGGGGTGGGGCCCAGGAATGTGCCCCCACTGATCCTGACGTTCTGGCCAAATTCGTCACCCATGGGTCATGATTTTCCACACCTCCCAACCGTGGAGTATGCCGTTACTTCGGTCTGGGCCACCACTGCTCCACAGGATCACCTTTCAAGACTCATCCAGAACAGATGGCACCCCTGGGTGCTGGCCATACAGCACCATCCTCCTTGCCCCCTCCCTTGCTTTGCCAAGGGCCAGCACATCGCAGACCGCTAACAAACGCTTGTTTCATGGACAAATGAATGATGGCCCAGGCACACTCCAGTCCTTTTCTCCCCAGAGCCCTTCCCAGCGCTGCCCACTGCCCAGAAACCAAGTCCGGCCCTGTGGTGCGGTGCGGGAGGCCTGTGCCCTCCAGGTCCAGCCCTGACTGGGACCTCTCCCTCTCCTCCCTCCCCTGTGCGGATGTAACGGCACACCACGCCAGAACCTTCAAGCAAACACATCCTAGATTTTTCCAACCCTTTCCCAATGAAGGCACTTGGTTGCTTCCTCCCTAATGCAAGAGACATACCTGCCCCTCTTTCAAGGCCTGGCTGAAATGCCACCTCCTCCTTGAAGCCTCCCTGCAACCCCGTTAAGAATTCACCATTCCCTCCCGCATGGCTGCAGCTGCACTCTCTTCTCAATCTACCTCGAGTCCCAGGGAGTTGTGTGCTGCCCATGTCCCTTAGGAGACATCCGGCTACCCAAGGGTGGGAAGGTGCCGAGGTACCGGGTTTCTTTGCCATTTTTTCCGCCCCCCCCCCCCCCAGCATCCTGAGCAGGTCCTCCAGCCACTTGTCGAAGTGAATGGGAAGGAGGAGCAACAATGGAAGAGAGGGCAGGGAAGGGACAGGTGCTGTGTCAGGAGGACCCCCAGCAGGGTCCACCCAGGGGCCAGTGGTGGGGCTCAGGGGCAACGTGGGGTGTGCCCTGGGGACCAAGCTGACCTGGCTCTCTGCTCGGCGGGGCAGCCCTTGTCATCCAGATCCATACAGCTGCAGGAGAAAGTGCCATCAAGAAGGCTGGGAGCCGCTTCCCGGGCCCACCCCAGCCTCACAGCACCTGGGAGGTGGGTGTGGCTGTGTCATGGTCCCCATTTGAGATAAAAGCAGAAACTGGGCTCAGGGTTACCAGTGATCTTTCTATCACCCACAAGGGGGCCCCCTTCTCGTCTGTGACCCCACTCCCCCTGCTCCCTGCACCTCCCTGTGGGGGCACCCAGGGGAGCACCAAGTCCAAAAGCTCAGCCATCCCCTCCGTGAACGAAGGCCAAGGTAGTAAACTGGCACAGCTTCGGTAGAGGACAGCTGGCAACACCTATTAAATATCGGTGACCCAGCAGTCCCACCTCAGATGCGCCCTAAAAATGCCCACACTAGGGGTCATGTACAAGATGTACATGGAACTCAAGTGCCATAAACTGCAAAAAAAAAAAAAAAAAGAAAAAGGAAAAGGAAAGAAACAAGCTTGATCACCATCCTGCAAACGGGCAGGGTTGAACGCTACTAGGTCCATGCCACAGCGCAGGCAGCTCAGAACACGAGGCGGCAGGTCCCCGTGCAGGGAAGGACATTCATGGCTCCCAAGCATGGGGGGCGGGACGAGGTGCAGAACAATAGCCCAAGAATGATCCCATTTATAATAAAAAAAAAAATGCACATGCACACTGAAGTAAAACTGATGGTATGTGAGCTGAACTGTATGAAATTGCTGTTTCTTGACCATTTTTGACCTAGAAAAACAACAATCTTACATCATTCAACCTGGTGTAAATGACACACATTTGTGTGACTGTGCAGAGAAAAGCCTAGAAGGCTGCGCACACGAGAGTGAATCTGCTGGCTCTCCCCAGGGAAGCGGTGGGGGCATGAAAGGGCACATTTGCTTCGCAATGCTTACACTTTTATATTGCTGAACATGTTTATCGCAAGGATGTATTCACGTATTTCATGTGTAACTAAGGGCAACTATGTGAGAAAAAAAGAATAGCGTAGATTGCCATGTTAAGGCATAAAGAAAAGTTGCAAGATACTGTTAAGTGAAGAAAAAAAAAACATTTGCCAACAATATGTATGGTCTATGATTCCATTTGGGTAAAAAAAAAAGTTAGAATACAGACAGAAACAACTGGAGAATAATATATATTTATATATATTACATGTTATATGTTAGAATGCACAGGTAAAGACTATAGAGTATAATGTGTTATAATAAGATACATATGCAAGCGTGTGCATAGATAAGAACTAGAGGAAAAATATTATGTTATTAACAGTGGAGGCAGAACTGCTGGCAACATTAATTTCTATTTTGTGTTTTAATAAACATTTTTTAGCATGTTGCTTTGTGGTCGGAAAAGAAAGACGAGAAATGAAGGCACGGGGTAAGCGAGGGGAGAGCGGCCCCCCTTCCATACGCCGCAGAACGCCTTTTCCAGAGGCTCCCGGGGCACAGCCCTCCTCCCCACAGGAAAGGCCCTCAGACTCACGAGTGGGTGCAGTTGATGGGGCAGGGCTGGCACGTGCCCTCCTCATCTGGGAACTTCCAGATGGGCATGAAGGAGAGGTCGGGTTTCACACCACTGGGGCAGCGGGCCACACAGAAGGGAGGGTCTTTGTAGTGGGCGCAAGCCACACACTGGTCAGCCTCCTGGGGAGGGAGGAAGGGTGCGTGAGGGGCTGGCGGTAGGGTCAGGCTTCTGGGTCCCGTTCGGGCTGCCCCCTGCTCCTGGGACAGCCTAGACCCGCTGCGTCTACTGCCGCTGCTCTTCACTCCGGTCCATCCTCCGCCCACCCACCCCTGCTGCACAGCTCGGTCCCTGGGCTGGGGGCTTCACGTGACGAACTGGAAGCCTAGGGAAGGAGCTCGTCACTGAAGGTACGACAGCAGGTAATAATGGCACCGAACACGCAGCAAGCCTTTCCCCCTCAGACACGGTGCCAAACCAACCCTATTCTGCCTTAATCTTTACTATGACCTAATGGGGCAGGTATGCTATTCATTTCACAAATGAGGCTGGAAGTAGGACCTGCGTTTGAATCCAAGCAGTCCAATGCCGAAGCCCACAGTCTAACCACCTCGGCACAGCCACAGCCACAGCCACGAGCACAGGCCTCCCTGAGACCTCTGCCTGGTTTTAAGGGCCTCAGGGTCCGCGACACAACTCACAGTCCCCAGCAGCGGGGCCTCCTTCCACCCTCCTGCTGCTCGGGTCTGAGCACAGGGCTCTCTCCACAGGTGTTTGGCCAGAAACACTCGGCCAGGTCTCCGGCAATCCACCCCAACCCACTGTTGCTTCCCCACACCCGGCTCTGAGCCCACCAGCACCTCACCGGTCCTGAACAGGTCACCGAGCCATTCTGGGGCTGACACTCGGGGTGGCAGGGCAGACAGTACCTGTCCTTCACATACTCGCGGGGCAGCCTGAGAGAAGGGGCGGCCGGTGAGGAAGTCGGGAAGGAGACCCCGTGCACCCCTCCAGCTGCCCCCTGCTCCGCCCCGCATACCCCTGCAGGACTCGGCACTCCTCCACGCACTCCTGGCCCCGCAGGAACTGGCTGCAGTTGACACACTGCGTGGGCCCCGGCCCCCAGCAGCGCCCACGGGCACAGAGATGGTAGCAGGCTAGACCATCACCCACTGAAGTGAGGAAGAAGGAATCAGAGGGGACTCTTAAGGGAAGGTCAGGTCCAAGAGAACCAGGGGCAGAGGCTGGGCAGTGGCTCTTGGTTGGAGGGGTGGGCATAGGGCCTGGGTGTAGATGCCCAGGGAGAAAAAAGGGCTCTGAGGTTCCAGGAATGGAGAGGAAGGGGAGGGACGCTGTGGCAGTGAGAAAGGACTCAGCTGGAAGCCGTGCCAAGAGATCAGGCCAGCCAGAGCTGCGTCAACCGTGGCGCACCAGACGGGCAGTCTGCACAAGTCCCAGACTGCTGCTGGCAGGGGCCCATGGGCACCGCTGCGCACTGGCAGACGGGGGGGCGGGCAGCCCTGGGCTCCCCGTCTTACCACACTCATCCTCTGGCCGGTTAGCACTGTGGAGCAGGGCCTGGTGCGGGTTCCGAAAGAGCTGGTCCCAGGGCACCGTGTGTACAAAGCAGAGGTGGGCGTTGTGGTGGATGAGGGCCAGTCCGCTGCCCAGCTCCCGCAGCGAGCGCAGCCCCAGCCATTCGATGCCCAGCCCTTGCAGAGTCAGCGAGTAGGCACCACTGTGGGAGAGGAGCGCTCAGCTGCAGGGTGGACAGCACATTACTGACCCTTGCCCGGTCAGCCAAGCGCTGCTCTCCCCTTCCCCGTTCCCAGCATGCAAACTCCCGTAGGAAGGCTGCCGTGGGAGCCCCTGGGGAACAGGAGGACCCAGCATGCGCCGCGCTTCTCCCAGTCCCCACCCCCCTCGGGTCAGGCACCCCACTCCAGGTGCTCACTCATGCAGAACTCGTCCCCGGATGACTCGCAGGTTCTGGAAGACGCTGAGGTCACGCAGGGTGTCTGGCCACGCTGAGATGTACAGGTAACCTGCAGGCACAGGGTGAGGCTAGGGTGTGAGGGCAGGGTGAGGACTCCCAGCCGCTTCGGAGCGGGGTGCAGAGGCACAGCCCACCTGTGATCTCCTCCAGGGTCTCAAACACTCTGAGCTGCTCCGGCTGGAGTGGGGCAATGTTGGAGGTGGGGTCCCTAGAAGAAGGATGAGTTGAGGAGTCAGCAGGGCCAGGAAGTGGGTGAGCTGGACCCTCAGGGCTGGCCCGGCCTCCCTCCCCACCCTCTTCTCTATTAACAACTTCACTTAAACCCTTTGCTCAAGTTGGGCTGTTCCCATCCCAAGCTACAGAGCCCAGGCCCTGTTTTGGCGGGTCCATCAAAACAGTATTTATAAGCCCTGGCTGGTGTAGCTCAGTGGATTAAGCACAGGCCTGCGAACCAAAGGATTGCAGTTCGATTCCCAGTCAGGGCACATGCTTGGGTTGCAGGCCATTTCCCAGCAGGAGACGCACAAGAGGCAACCACACATTGATATTTCTCTCCCTCTCTCCTTCCCTTCCCCTCTAAAGATAAAATAAATAAAATTTTTTTAAAAACCCACAACAGTATTTATATATCCTCCCATCTAGAAATTCTACTTTTAGGAATGTAGCCTAGAAGGACACTGGCCCCCGAGGCATGTACCAGGCGGAACCGTTAGAAAGGGTGAAAACTGGAAACGACCCAAACGCCCACCGGCACGTAGGGGAGCTGTGGAATGGACCCCTGACCTCTGCGGACTATAGGCGAAAAACTGACATCTAGGAGCACTTAGTACCTGCCAGGCACTGTTCTAAGAGCTTATGCTTATGAGCTCATTCCACCTTCGTAACCACTTTATTTGCCCCCATGTTAAACATAAGGAAACTAAGGCACAGTAAGGTCACATGGCCAGTACGCGGTAGAGCCGGGTTTCAAACCCAGGCCATCCGGCTCCCCGGCCTGGGCCCATGGCTGCTGCTCTTTGCTGCTACTACCTGCCCCACAGCTGTTGAAAGAATGAGGCTGAACCGTCACGACCAGCTCCCCAAAGCAAGGGGCAGATGACACTCCCAACAGGCTCCCATTTCCATGGACTGACCGACCTCCCCAGCAGAACTACTGTGTTCCTCTGTGCGTGTCTACGTGCGTATGGATGGTCTAGAAGAAGACACTCCTGTTAACAGGGGTCTCCTTCAGAAAGGGGAATAAAGGTGGGAGAAATGCTGAAAGGAATGTCCTCCTTTCTTTTCAAATATAACTCACACACAATCAGCGCGCCAAGTTTTACTACGCAGTTCGATGAGTTTTGGCAAACGCCCTCGCTCACGGGTGCTTCCACCACCCCAGGGGGTACACAGAACACTGCCATCACCCCAGAAATGTCCTTTGTGTCACTTTCCAGTCCTCCCACCGAGGGCGACCACTGTTCCAAATGCTGTCGCCAGGGCGGTTTTTGCTGCTCTACAGCTTCACGCACAGGGCGTCACACAGTGCGGGCTCCTGTCCAGCTTGTTTCGCTTAACCTGTTCTCGAGACTCACGGTGTGTGTATTAGTTTCTCTCTTTTTGTTGCTGAGAATGTCACCGTACAGGCAGACCATCATCTATCCTTTCATTCACCTCTCGAAATGCATTTGTGTTATTTCCAGTTTGGGACCATTACGAATGAAGCTACTAGCATGAGCTCAAGGAGAATGCAACTTTGTCTGGATGGCTTGACCTCCATACAAGTGCATGCTCACGGCTAACATGTCATCCATGCAAATAACACCCCTCCCAGAAGTCCCTGGTCCCTTTGGTCTCCCTTCTGAATTCCTAGCCTCCCACCTGTGTCTCCTGCCTTCCCCACCCAGAGGCTGCCACTTCTGGGTGCTCAGGAACCAGTGACACCCTGATACTGCCTCAGACCCTTGTGTCCACCCTGACCTCTGAGCATCCTTACCCCTCAAAGCTCTCTGGCAGAAATGCCAGGCTCCCAAAGATCTTCTTGCAGCCGGCAAACTCCTGGATGTTGGCACTGGTGACCGCCCGCACCTCTCGCAGGTGTTCCACGCCCAGACCATAGCACACTGTGGGGAGGGGTGGGCGGAGGGGCAGGGGGTGAAGGGCCGTCTCGGCCCCACACCAAGCACTGATCAGCCCAGCCCCTCCACAGAGCACTAGGGATTCAAACTCCTGGGTCCTGCCCACAGTCCCTCCCTAGGGCCACACGCCCCTTCCCCACACTGGCAAGATAATGAGGAGCTTGTGGGGCTGATCAGGGGGGCAGAGACAGTGAGAGACAAGGACTGAGTCCCAGAAGCCTCTGAGGAAGAGTGGGACAGGGGGCGAGTCCAGGCTGGATGTGCAGAGGGACAGGGACGGCAGCCTGGTCGGGGGGCTGGTGGCCCTGGGTACCTCGAGCACAGGGCTTGCTGCATTTCTCACACCGCTGTGTTCCGTCCTCAGCTGTCACCTCTTGGTTGTTCACGGGGCAGACCAGGGTGCAGGATCCCACGTCCGTTGACAGATAGTTGTCTGAGGAGACCAGGATTGTGTCCACAAGCCCCAGCCTTCCACACCCCACCAGGAGCAGGGCCGCCGTGCCCAGGCAGCACAATGCAAGTGACGTCAGCCAGCACTGAAACGCCCCTGCACTAGGTCTGCGCATTTAACCTTCATTTACTCCTCACAACAAACCTACGTGATAGAAGACACCATGCGATTCCCATTTTGCCGAAAGGGAAACCAAAGCACAGTTTTATGTAAACCAGCCAAGGTCGTTGTGCTAGTGAGCGGAGGGGCCAGAGTGAGAACTCATTCAAACTTTATAGCCACCGGATGAGGCTGGGACTGATTGTACCCCTTTTAGAGATGAGGGAAGTGAGACACGGTAGGGTCGCATGACCAGTAGTGGGGGAGCTGGGTTTCAAACCCAGGCAGCCTGGCTCCCGAGCCCTCACTCCTACTCTGATGCTGCCACCTGCTCCACGGCTAGTGAGAGAACGAGGCAGCTTGACAGGAACCGTCACGACCAGCTCTCCAAAGCAAGGGGCAGCTGACACTCACAATAGGCTCCCATTTCCATAAACCGACCTCCCCAGCAAAACGACGAAAACTGTGCTTCTCCCTGGCACTCACAGGGACAGGTGGTCACACAGCTGGCACCGAAGGTGTAACGGCCCTCGGGGTTGGGCATGGACTCAAAGGTGTCCGTGTTGTAGGTGACCAGGGCTGGGCAGTGCAGCTCACAGATGCCACTATGGTTGAAGTGGAGGCAGGCCTGGGGGGACAGGCAGCAGGGGGTTACGGGGCTGTTTTTTCCTGATGCGCCAGGGGCGATGGGGTAGTACCAGGCGGGATGCCCCCCCCTGGCTTCCCGAAGGGTGGGCCCAGCAAGCACCCACCAGGCAG
This sequence comes from Anoura caudifer, assembly GCA_004027475.1. Taxonomy (NCBI): domain Eukaryota; kingdom Metazoa; phylum Chordata; class Mammalia; order Chiroptera; family Phyllostomidae; genus Anoura; species Anoura caudifer. The sequence goes on from PVKU01000028.1 coordinate 130,613, forward strand.
TCAGAGTGTTTGGGGCCCGTGCAGCCGGCAGCACACTGCTCGTGGCAGCAGTCGGTGGCCCGCCGGCCCTTGCAGCGGGCGCAGCCACTGGCGCACACAGTCCGGGTCACTGTTGGGCAAAGGGCAGGGTGAGGGCTGGATGGCGCCCGGGCACCGGGCCTCCCCCAGCATCACCTTCCAGGGAGACTCCCTGGGAACACATGGGGGCCTGGAACCCGCCCCTCCCATGTCACTTCCATTCAACCCAGCCCTGGCCCCAGGCCCTGCGCCTCCCCCAGACTCACAGCTCTGACAGTCCCTGGAGCTTTCTCCCCAGCAGTATTCACAGGCTGGAGAGCAGGGTGGGCCTGGGGAGAGAGCAGAGAGACAGTGAGAGAGATGGAGCCCAGGAGGCAGAATGCACAGTGAGAGGGAGACCCAGGCAAGCAAGGGGAACTCCAAAAACAGAGACACAGTCAAGAAACAAGGGGCCCTGGCTGGTGTAGCCCAGTGGATTGGCCGCAGACCTGCGAACCAAAGGGTCACTGGTTCAATTCCCAATCAAGCGGGTTGCAGACCAGGTCCCCAGTAGGGGGCGCAGAGAGGCAACCAGACATTGATGTTTCTCTCTCCTTCCCTTCCCCTCTCTCTAAAAATAAATAAATAAAATCTTTTTTAAAATGTTTTATTTTTATTTCTTTATTTTTTAACATTTTATTTATTTATTTATCTTTAGAGGGGAAGGGAAGGAGAGAGGGAGAGAAACATCAATGTGTGGTTGCCTCTTGTGCATCCCTTGCTGGGAACTGGCCTGCAGCCCAGGCACGTGCCCTGACTGGGAATCGAACCGTGATCCTTTGGTTTGCTGGACTGCGCTCAATCCACTGAGCCACACCAGCCAGGGCAAAGTCTTGTGTGTGTGTGTGTGGGGGGGGGGTTGTTTGTTTGTTTGTTTGTTTGTTTTAAAGAAAAGACAGGGGGCCACAGAGATCAAGAGAAACAGAGACGGCAGGAGGGACCAAGAAAAAGGAAACGGGTGGTGTTAGTGCAGGGGTTGGGGGCATGTGACCAGGAGTTGCGGGCGGCCGGGGGTCTGAGGAAGAAGAGGCTGCAGGCAGGGAAGAGCGTGGCTTACAGGCCCGGGAGTGGTTGGTGTCCATCACCATGAGGGCCAGCTGGTTGTTCTTGTGGAAGATGTCCGCCCACAAAATCGTGTCCTGGTGGCAGAGCTGGGGGTTCCGCTGGATCAGGACCCCTCCTTTCAGGATCTCTGTGGGGTGGGCAGCAAACAGAGGCTTTCTCCCCCGTCTGTCAGCTTCTGTGCCCCCCACCGCCTTCCTAAACACGCCCTGGGGCCCCAGGGGACAGAAAAGGCACCTTCAGCATCTTTTAGCTCTACCAACGCCACCCCCACCCCCACCCCGCACACATATATGAACCAGGAGGAGAGGGTTGTCCCTGTCGGGGCCCAGAGGCCTGGGTCACTCTCTCCTGTCCTCTATTCTGCGCACTCTGCTTGTTGGTCAAAAGAGACTCTCTGCGGCCTGAAACCCAGCCTCGCCGCTACCTCGCTGTGGAACTCAGCAAGTCACTGATCCCCTGTGAACCTGTTTCCTCATCTGTGAAATGAGAATAAAGTCCATGCTTCCCTTGCCAGATTACAGCGTGACCTAAACAGAACCAGCACGCGAAGCCCCAGGCGCACAGGGTCCGGGACACCGCCAGCGCCAGGGCCACCACGTGCAGGCACACGGTTGTTCGCCGCATGTGTAGGCAAAACCCTTCCAGCATCCTAACCGCCCCACTCTGTGGGCTGGAACAAGCTGTGACTCCCTGGGAAGAAGGGAAATCTTTTTAAAATCTTCACAAGGGCACCTCCCCTAGCACCACCTGCATCCAACCAGAAGGGATGCACGTTTGGATCCAGGCAAAGCCTCCCCACGGCTAGCTGCGGCCCTGGTCCACTCTCAGTCACCAGGTTTCAAAGATAATGATGACCACCTGTGAGGCTTCGCAGCTGCAACTCTCGCAGCCCCCCTGGGGCAGCCCCTGCAACCGGGGTGGCGCGGTCTGGCAGGTCTCCGTTGTCCAGCACGGCCAGGGCATAGTTGTCCTCAAAGAGCTGGGTGCCTCGTATGATCCGCAGCCTCTGCAGTGGGACCTGTCTCACCTGGCTGTGAGCGATGAGCACGTAGCCCTGCACCTCCTGGATATCCTGTGGGGGGCACAGGGTGGGGTGGGGCTGAGGAGACCTGGGCCCCGGGACACTGCCACCCTCTAAGGCTTCCTCAGGGTTACCCAGAGCTTGAGGATCCTGGGCAAGGCCCCCATCCACTGAGCAGCAGCCCTGCTCTCTTCCTGTGTAAAATGGAAATCAAGGTCCCTCCCCCAAGCAGATTCCTGCATGATCAAGAAAGATAATGGTAGGGGGAGCACTCTGCAAACTGTGAGCAAATACCCCACCCTCTCTGCACCTGCGAGTTTCTCCACCTGTGAAAGGGCAAGGTGACATCTGAGCATGGTGTGCATGACCCCACTCCAGGGCACCGCGGAAGGAGCCCTGCGGGCTGGTGTCCCCTCTCTCGGGGCCCTGTCACACACATTTCCCATTTTAGCTTCGAACGGGCCTCCCCGGGGAAGTCAAAGCATGCCTATTTCTCCCAAAATGCAGATGAGGAAACTGAGGCCCGGAGAAGCTGAGATGCGAGGCCACGGTCACATGGTGTGTCGCGGCAGGACTGGCTCTGGAGCCCCCATCTCCCGCTAGGCCGTTCCCGACTCCAGGTGGGAGAGGGACCGTGGCTGAGCGGTTGGACAGGGGTAAGTGGTCAGGCTGGCAAGACAGCAACAATTTAGCAATGGAACAGATGGATTCCACCTAGAGATGTCCACAGCCAGCCACACTAGAGAGAGGGAATCAACAGGTCTTGCACTAGGACAGGTAGAGGTTAGACAGCAGAGAGGACTGCCAGTTGAGGACCCACAAGAGAGGAGACACATGCTTCTTCCACCACCCACCTATAAGCAGAGGGCTCAGCTTAGCTGGAGGCAGGGACTGGCTGGGTTGCCCATGGCTCTCACCTGGAGGAAGTGAAGGCTGGCATTGGCAGGCAGGTAGGTGAGCTCCAGGTTACCCTGCACCACCTGACAGCCCTGGTAGAGGTGGTGGAGCATGTCCAGGTGGGTCTCGGGACTGGCCGGGAGGCGCAGCTTCATGTCTGTGCCGGTGCACACTGGCAGGAGGGAGGAGGCGGGTCAGGGGCATCTCCAACCTGGCTGCCTCCTCCACACTTGCTCCCAGAGTCAGGCCATCTTGGACAGCACGGGCCCCTCCCCCCATGTCCCATGCACCTGCAGAAGGTGCAACAGCAAAAGAAGGTTTGTGAGCTTGGGAAGAGGAGGGAGATCAGGGGAGAGTCTCCTTCTGACTCGGCCCACCCAGAGCACCCAGAGGGGGCCCTGGGGTGCCAGGCCTAGGGAGCTTGCCCACCCAGTTCAGGAGGTTGGCCTGCAAAGAAAGCCTCTCTTTGTCCCAAAGCCACGACTCAGGGCCAACGGGTAAAAAATCCCCCAAGAGAGGTGATGATGAATCATGAACCCTCTGGATATCCCCTCGCCCTCTCCCAAGCAAACAAACTCGGGGTATTCTCCCCACCCCATTCCAATACCACCCACATGCCAACCTCCTGGCAAGAAACATCCACCCTTACAATGCCACCCAGGATGTGGGGAAGGAGGGTCAGCTAGAGTCATAGCGGGGGCATGGAGACCACCATGGGCCTGGCCACTGCAGGGACCTCTGGAATTCCCCAAGGCACAGACAAGGAGCATCAGACCCCAGCTTCAGGCATCTGGGTCCGGGCTGCAGATCCCGGGCCGGACTGACGCCTCCTCCAAAGGCTCCTACTCTGGCACCTCACCCTTGCCACCTCCTCAGGGCAAGACTCCAGCAGCAGCTGGCAGAATCTGTGCCACGAAACTCCTGCCACAAGAGTACTACGTCAACCCTGTGTACCTGCCCAGAGCCAACTATCAGCCATGGGACCCCAAGATGAACAGCCCCCAGGCCCACCTGGACCCCGGTGGGTGCCCCTGAGACCACAAGTACCCATGAAGCCCAGAAAACATAGGAAGGGTAAACCACCCCTGGTGAGGGGCGCTGGGGGCAGCGGCTGGCACCATGCCGGCCAGCAGGGGGGAGATTAAAGTGTCCAGTTGAACTTGTTTTTCTGCTCCGGTGAGAAGATGAATCACCTGGTGCGTCTTGCCCAGGAGGGTGTGCCGGGGGAGGTGGGCGGAGGGCACCCCCAGGTACTCAGGCACACAGGTGCCTGAGCTGCCTGGAACGTCTGTTGGCCCCCACTCCGCCTCCCACCCCACCCCCCACGGACTGCGCGTAGATTCAGGGAGCTGACCTCCTGCTCTCTCGGCAGCTTGGACTGGAGGTCACATCCTGAGGGGATGGGTAATAAAAGCTCCCCCCTTATTGCTGGGGAAAAGCTTGTGGGGCCTGCCCTGCCAGAGTTGTGTCCTGGAGCTCCTAGTGACACACGCAGTGGGTCTCTGTCCCCATCGCTCTGGGCGGATAGGGAAGGAAGCACACAGGGAGGAAGGGGAGGGCCCAGAAATAGAAGCAAGGGTCCCTTCCTCCCCCCACCACCCCAGACTCCCAAAAGAAACAGGAGCTGGGGGTGGCAAGGCCAGGACCAAAATAACGTCCACCCGCTGCCAGGACCTCCCCCTCTGCAGCTTCAGCTGCTTTGTAGGCACAGCTGTCTCCAGGCCCAGACCCCAAGGCCCTGGCCCAAGCCCGGGAAAGGGACCAGCAGAGCTGGGGCAGGGGCTGTCTCCACCCCCTGTGGCCCTGTGTGCTTCCAAAGGACACCAGCTGCGGCAGCCAGGCAATAGGAAAACAACAACAATGGAACACTGGGGGCAGCTGAATTAACGGAGGGCCTACTGCGCGCTCAGCAGGCACCCTGGGAGCAACATCCTGCAGAGGCTGGGACTGAGACCTCTACTTTGCAAAAAAGGGAACTGAGGCTGACAGGGGTTAGTCTCCCCAGGTGATAAAGCCTGTGAGGAGCAGGATTTGAACTCAAGTCCGTCTGACTTTAGATTCCACATTTCTTCCACTAGGCCTAACCGCACGCACAGACTCACCCCACACCCCACACCCCACACCAACGTAAACACACACCAACTCTACCGATGCCACAGAGCGACATCACAGGCACTGGGCTGGGCTGGGCTGGGCTGGAGGAGCAGCAAGAGTGGTAGCCACGCCCCACTAGTGAATTTGTTTGTGTCCCATTTGAGTTTGATTAAGGCTTTTTAAGTGTTCGCAACAGGTGGTAAAATTGGTGTCTGGAGACCCACTCCCCAGGAGAGGGAGGTTTGGGTGTTAATCCCCCCCCAACCAACCTGACAGGAAGCCAAGAAGGCCTTCTTGAGGCCTCCCTTACCTCCCCCTCTGTCCCCTTCACCTTAGACCTCCTCCTACCTCCCATCTCCTTGCCAGTTCCCCGCTCCCCAGTCCCTGCCTTTGGTCCCCACTTCCACCCTGCCCCCACTGATTTTCTTGGGTGGGGGTGGGTAGGAGGTCTTGTTCCATGCAGGACAGCAAGCTCTGTGTCTCCAGGACACCTGCTCCTTAGGAGACACAGGGCAGGGCACCCCGTGAGCACCGGGTGTTTGCTGGTTGGGTGGGTGGGTAGCTGGGTGGATGGATGGACGGATGGACAGATGGATGAATGAATGAAATCCAATCAACAGTCTCCAGCCCTGGCTGCTGTGGCTCAGTGGACTAAGCACCAGCCTGTGAACCGAAAGGTTGCCGGTTCTATTCCCAGTCAGGGCACACACCTGGGTTTCGGCCACGTTCTGAACTGGGGACATGTGAGGGGCAAACAGTCAATGTTTCTCTCCCTCTCTTTCTCCTCCCCCCTCTCTAAAAATAAATACATAAATTATTAAAAATAAAAATAAAAAGGGTCTTCACACCAAAAGGAACCAGCTGAGATCACAGTGTCCATCCCACTGCTGAGAGACTGGTCACAGTCCCTCCCTCATGCCCCTCAACTCGGGGTGCTCTCAACAGGGTTCCTTCATCCCCACCAGCCTTCAGGCCCAGCAGCTGCTTCTCTCGCTCACCAGCACGAAAGCCCATACCTCTTTGGCTTCCATGAACGCTACCTGCAACCCCAAAGCTCACCCACCCACCACATACCTGGGGTCATCAGGCAGATGGGGGCCTGGGCTCAAAGTCATCAGAGCAGAACGCAGCTGGGCCACTCACTCTGTGACCTTCAGCAAGTCCTGGACCTCCAGGGTGGGGGTCAAATCAGATTCATCTCTATGCACAGCAGTGCCTGTGACCTAGTAGGTACTCAGTGAATGTTTACTGACCTGAACTTGGTTATAGGAGGGAATAATAAAACAATAACAACTCTTCCTTTCTGCAGAGAAGTTAAATGAGATAATGAATCAAAACGCAGTCTGTAAACATGACTAGGCTTTGTAAACAGAGCTGGGGCAACACAAACATTGGCTATGACTCTCCTCCTCCTTGGGAAGGAGCGCACCCCTCCCCCCACCTCCACTCTCTCCCCGGGGGCAGACAGGAAAGATGGCCTAGCAAAAGATGGAGGTGTCACTCCAGAGGGGCTTCCCACAGGCAGAGGGCAGGGATCTCTTTCTAGATCATTCCAGCACCCAGGGGCAGGCATAACTACCTGCGCCCCACATCAGCTCCCCCAGCCTCAGCCCCAGCCCCACACTGGTCCCTCTTGCTTCTAATCCAGCTGTGTCCTCCCCTACCTCCCTGCAGGTCCCACGGCCTCCGCTCCACACCTCCCCTCAGTCCCCTGCCGTTTCAGGAGGCCCCAGAGAAGAAGGCAGACATGAGGTGGACAGGGAGAGATAACTCCAGAGCCAAGAGGGGGCCTGGGGGTGTCCATCTCAGCCCCACTTTCTACAGCCTGGATGAGGAGGGTCACTCATTCACCTGAGTAAGAGAGTAGCACCTCTACCCCAGGCCGGCCACCTGGCCGCCCCTGAGGCTTTGCTCAATCCATTTCTGTTAAATGGAATAAGACTGATCAACTCTCAGTAGCTCCTCATTGGAGTCCAAAAAATGCCCTGACTACTCCTGGGCGGCTGGGAAGCCTTCGATAAGCCACTTCATTTCTTTGAACTTCAGTTTTCCCCTCTGTGCAGCTAATTCATGGGATCGTTGCACAGATTCTATGAAACTGACCAGGGATAAGAACCTAGCATATGGGAAGCAGGCTGTACATTGTTTTAAAAGTTAAGGCAAGAGAAGTTCACATGGGAGGACTATGGGTAATTCTCAACCAAGAGAAAAGAAAAAGGGCTTTCTGTTTGGAATGCAATGTATTTTCTCTTTTTGCATTGGACCCTGTCTTTCCAAGGGTTTTCTTGGGAATATTAATACGAGGTTACTTCCCCTAAGTGCAGTAAAAAGAAGGAAAGAGAGTGCTGGGAGAACCATACACAAATTAAACATGAGCTCTGCAAGACAAAAAGGACATGTTTGCTGCGCTTCAAACCTGGACCTCTAACAGAGGATCTCAGCAAAACCCTGGGTCTTCTCCCACCTCCCCTGCCCCCCACCTTCCTACCCCAGCGCTCAGTCCTGTGATGTAATGGGGTGGCTGGAGGCAGCTGGGCGGTGTGCTGCCATTTTAACCACCCCCTTCACGACACACCCCGCATCTCTCTGCACCCAGCAGTGCAGGTTGAGGAGTGAGGAAGACCCGAGAACCGACCCCTCAGCCCCCAGCACAGCAGTACCCAGCCCCTCCCCACCTGCTCAACTCACAGGTGCCCAGGACAGCAGCTCCGCCCAGCCTAGCCTCACCCTTCTCAGCACAAGGTCAGGGGCAAAGATGCCAGCCTGGGAAACAGGGAGGGAAAGGGTAAGCTCTAAGGAGAGGAGCCTGCTTTCTCAGATCGCAGGCAGGTGTGGGGCCACCTCCCCCTGTTTACAGCCCAGCGGGCCCAGCACCTCGAGGGAGTTCCTTCGGAGGGCAGAGTTCAGCTGAGTCCCCAAGTCAGCAAAGAGAGACTGTTTAGCAACACAAAGCCCAGACACACAAACACACAGACCACACAGCTCAAGAACGCCCTGGCAGACAGGCCCCTCTCCGCACAGCGACGCGGTGACAGAGGGGCCCTCCGGCACCAGACAAGATGACAGGCACCCCTTCTCCAGACTCCGCGACCTACGGAGACCACCCATCTCCCCCAGAACGCTCTCACTGTGTCTTCCCCACGACCTGGTGACGCGGGGAGCTGTGTCTCCCACTGTTCGAGGCAGATTATCAGTGATTTCAAATGGGCAGTTGGGGGTTGCACGGCCTGGGGTCCGATCTGTAGCCACCGCTTACTTGCAGCTACTTAACTGACCTCTTTAAGCCCAGGTTTTCACCTGGGGCCTGGGAACACGAGTGGGAATCCTCTCACAGGGTGCTTCTGAGGGTTAAAGGGGGCACGCATGCAAAACCCCACGTGCAGCGCCTGGCACGGAGCACATTTCCAGGTTTGGTCATTGTGGCGGACAGACGCACAGATGGGGCAGCACGCTGACCTCCCCTTTCACTCTTCCCCCCACACAGGCTGCACACAGGATGCGGGAAAAGCCAGGACAACCCAGCCCTCTGCGTGCAGGTCGGGGTATGCAGTCCCTGATCCTTAACCCCCCGCCCCAGCCTGCAACCGCCCCGAGCCCCTCCCGCGGATCTCTCCCACTCCGGGCCCCAGGCCGGGAAGCCCACCGCGCCGCCCATGCTCTCCCCGAGCCACAAAGCACACCGTCCCCGACTTGGCCCTCCAGAAACTTGTTCAAAACAAACGCCTCCCCACCCCACTCCCGCACCCCAGACTCCAGCGTGAGGCGGCTCCGCGGTCCGACTGGTCACCCTCGCCTCCCGGCTCTGGCTGGGCAGGTGGCTCCCCCCCACCCCCTCCACACCCGATCTTGCCTGAAGCAGGGGTAACTAAACCCAATCGGCCGAGGAGGGGCGGGAGGGGGGAGGGGGAAGGCCAGAGCTGGAGGGACCCCCAAGGAATCCAGCCCAGTCCAGTCCGGAGGCGGAGGCTGCCAACTGGAAAGGCCTCGAGAAGCTCGAGGGGGCTCAGGAAGGGGGGACACGCGCGCGCGCGCCGCGCAGGGAACCCTGTGAGGGAAACTTTCTCCGCAGTTTCAGAGAAGCCCTTTGACAAGTCCCCGCGGCCGTCGCGGAGCCCGGAAAGCGCCCGTCCCTTGAATGGGACACCGAGAGGCGCTTGGGTGCAATTGCCCAGCCCCCGCCCCACCTTCTCCTGCCCCCTCCCCGCCGGCTCCCAGCGCCCCGACTGCCCGAAACTTCGGATCAGGAAGCCCGCGCAGCCCCCTGCGCCCCGCCGGCCCGGGGGTTTCCGCGGGGGTCCCAGGCTGCGGGGGCGCGTCGCGGCTCCCTGCCCTCCCCACCCCAGGCTCACCTTGGGTGTCTGCGGTTCCGGGGGGCAGGAGGGCGAGGAGGAGCCCCCAGCGGTACCAGGCCGCCAGCTCCATTGTCCTCACTGCGGCTCCGGCCCCATGGCTCCGGCTGGACCAGGCTGGAGGGGCGGCGGGCAGAGGGGACGAGCGCTGGGCGCCGGAAGGGCTCCCCGCGAAGGGGCGGGCGGCTGCCTCGGGGGCTCCTGTCGGCGCTGGGTGCGATGGAGGGGAATCTCAGCTCCACAACTTCATTCTTGTACTTCCTCGAGGCAGGCCTCCTCCTCCACCTCCTCCTCCTCCTGTGATTGGGAGCCAGCGCGCTCACAGCTCGCCCCCCACCCCCACCCCCTCCAACCGCATTCCAGCAAGTCCCTGGGAGTGGCAGTCCCGGCTTCACTTTCTCCCTCTCCGCGCAGGCCTGGGGTGCGTCCCGCCCCGCGCGCGCACGCCCGGGGTGCCCGCCGCCGTTTCCCCCCGTTTCCACGAAGAGCGCCTAAAAGCAGGGGAGGTGGTCGCGCCCCCACCCCCAGGGGCCGCGGGTGGCGGAGGGAGGGGGCAAATGCCATCTTCTTTTAAGTCGCAGGTTTTCTCGTAAACATTCCTGAAGAGTTTGCGTCCTACTCCATCAGATGTCAATTCGTTTTAATATCAAATAATGGCTTTCCCACCACATCTTCACGTAAAATCGATAGGCAAGGAGGGGCGTGTGTTGTGTTGAACTCGGGGCTTCCAGGACTCTCCGGCATGCCTTCTCGAACCCTTTAGGCGTCTGTTCCAGTCTGAAAAGCACGGTTTTAAGAGAGTCTACAGGTCTGAGGAAAGAGGGTCAAATGGCAGGGACGCCAGTTTGAAGAACATCCTTCTCATTTACGTACTACGGGGGCATTCAGCAGCAGTTTATCCAAAGTTTCTTCTCTGTCCCTTGCGTTTCACCGGCCTGCTCAGTTCTACCTCCCCACCCTGCATTCCACCTGGAGACCCCGGCCCTGGACTTAAGGCCCAGTGGGTGGTGGAGTGGGGATGGGGGGTGGAAGGAAAGGCATGTTTTTGTTGGAAATTCCAACAAAATACTTCATGGGATGTACAACTTATGCTAACAAATTATCCCTTGTTTATCTGAAATTCAAATTTAACTGGGCATCCTTATTTTTATTTGCTAAATCTGGCCACTCTGGTTGGAATGCCTCAGCAGAGAGCAGGTTTGTGCTGCCGGAGAGAGGACCAGAGGCACCTACTGGGGACGGAAGAAGGGACGCCAGCTGGTTGGGGCGTGTTGTCCAGTTCACCACGAGGCTGCAGGTTCGATCCCCGGTCAGGGCACGTGTCCCTGGTCTGGACACCTAGCCGAGGCAACTGATCAACCAGTCAGAAGGATGTTTCTCTCTCACATGGATGTTTCTTGTCTCCCCCCTCCCTCCCTCTCTCTCCCCCTCCCCTCCTCTCTCTTTCTCAAAAAAGAAAAAAGAAAAGAAAAGAAAAGAAAAGACAGGACACCAGCATTTCTTAAGCTGCTTCCATACAGGCACTTTCACAGTGGAGGGGGGAGGAAAGGCTGAGAAAAGGGTGCCTGGGATGAGGAAGACCTGGTTCAAATCTCCACGCCCCCACAGGTTAGCTGCGGCGTGACCTTGGGCAAGTGGCTGAGTTGATCTGTTTGCTCACTTGTAAAATAGCATCTGGCATTCCAGGCTAGGGATTCAAGGAAATAATGCCCCTGAAGCCCTCAGCACAGTACTGAGCACTCGGTCAGGGGTCTCAGGTTGGGTTTATGCTGTAGTGGAGGCAGGTTTTGTGGGGCTCGAAGCTTGTGCAATTTGGAACGAATACGAAGTCACGGACACAAAATGTGACGCGTGCTCCAGCTCTAACCAGTGATGTTCCAGCCGCAGGCCGTCTACTAGAACATGGGTCACGAATCCAATTCAGACAATCAAGACAAAGTTTTTATTTGTTTGTTGAGAAATAGGATGGGATGGGAAAGATTCATGAATATCACATAGTAAGGGTAAGTGTGGGTGACGGGAAGTGTGTCCTGGGGACGAAGTCCAGGGGACCTGTTTGGGGGATGACAGTCACAACTGGTCAAGAAATACTGCTGTGTCTGGGGACACAGCCGCCCTTCGGGATGGGCATTGGCACCCCTGTTTTCTCTAGAGAGAGGGCAAGGGCCAAAGCAACAGAGGCTCAAGCGAACTAACTGATTTGCCCAGGACCCTCTCAGGGCTAGCGAGGAAAAAGTTGAACAGCCAGCAAAATCACCCCCTCCTCCTCCCCTCCCCCCAACCACACAGTCCAAGACCTGGTCCAGGTGCCTCTTAGCCCTTCTGGTGAGGAGATGGTGGCCTGACTCCAAGAGTCACTTGCTGGTCACGTGTCGGAGGGCTTGCACCTGGGTGTGCGCCCATTCAGCCTTCAGGAGACCGTCAGGGTGTTAGGGTCAGGGTTAGAGATGTCCCTTTTCCCCCAGGCCCACCCTCCCCTGACACTGAGTTAGGAGGGCTGGTCCAGCCAGGAAAGCTGCTGTGGCCCCATCCTTTACCAGACCCCCTACTGGGTGCCACTCCCTGTCCTAGAGCCCCACGCCTCAACCCCCTGAGTCCTAGGACACCCTAGGAGGCCGGTGTGATCTGTGCCGGTTTGCAGAAACCTGAGGTTCGCAGGTAATGGGAACTGAGGCATGAGGCTCTGGCTTCATCCAGTCGGCTCCAGAGCCCCAATCAAGGGTACCATGAATCCGCCTTCGGCCCGGCCCCTGCCGCGGGGAGCCAGAAGAGGCTCTTCCAAGAAATCCGGGTAACTGACTACCCGTCCCAGCCACCCTCTCCGGCCTTGCCAAGCCAAGCCCACCCTCTCTGCATCCCAGATCCCAGAAGGAAACCCGAACCGGAGACAATGGTCAGTCCCAGTGGGCTGCCAAGAGGGGGCGGAGCCCGCGGGCCGGAGTGGGGATGGGGGAGGAGCGGAGGTCAGAACTCACGCCCGGGGAGGAGGCTCGAGAAGGGCCGAGGCTCTCGAGAGAATGAGCCCATTCAGAGCTAGGAAGGAAGGGGAAAGACCTGGTGTGGTGTTTGACAAGGGGAGAGGAAGGGGGGCAGGGGTGGTCCTGCTGATTCGCGTCTCCCCTCCACTGCCCCTCCATCAGGGCCTGGCTGGAGGGCCAAGAAAAGAGGATGTCTGAGGGACAAAGGCTGGAGGGGATGGGGGGGGAAGGGGGCTGGGGGACCCACATGGTTGCTGGAGGAGCCTGAGAGCTTGCTAGCAGCGTCCAGCCAGGACCCTGGGGAAGGACAGATGCAGAGGAGAGGGGTGGCTGCAGGACAGAAGGGAGCCAACCAAGGGGCAGAGGACAGATGCACGAGAGGTCGGCAGAAAAGATCTTTGGGCGACAGGTACCCGGCCTGTGGGCAGTGGAGGTGACTGCTGGCACTGGAGAGGCAGCAAGGGGGTCTGGCTTAGGGAAGGTGACCTCCAAGGGTCCACAGAGTGGGCTCTGGAGCCAGCCGCCTGTGAAATGCCAATCAATCATTGACCAGCCCGCTGAGACTGGGGGACACAGGGGTGTGCTCGGGTGTGCGCGCTGGCACCAGAGTCTCCTCCCTCTGCCTACCTCACCAGCCAGCCTGGTCAGAAGACTGAAAACAAACAGAAGAAGGGAGCTGGTCCAGTCCGAGGTGCAGGCCGCAAACTGGGGCCTACCCCCTCCCTCCCCGGGGCCTGGAGACAGGGGCTCGGATTGCAGGGGAAGAGTCTGAATTAGCTGCTTGGAAGGAGTCCTCGGAGAGTAGGCGCTGGTCCTCCCAGGGGCCACGGGAGCGTCATTTGGAAGATTTTGATAAGAAAATCTGTACTTCCTAAAGGGCCTTTCAAGAATGCTTGCAATCTAACCGCCGGAAGGCTGCTCCCGGAGCCCAGGGTGAACCCCAGTCCCAGGTGTCACACAGGGGCCTGCAGACAAGATGGCCCGGGCATGCTGATCGCCCCCCTCAGCCCCGCTCCCCCCTCTCTCCTCTCCTCGCTGCTTTGCCAAGGCGAAGATGGCTCTTGCACTGTCAGCCGCACCTGGCTTCGATGCCTGTACGTCAGTGCACATGGCTTCCATCCTGGCCTGTGCGTACAAGGCTGTCAGGGTTTGCGCTCCTACGTCCTGTGCTGTCAGCGTGTTTGTGCCACTTAACATGGGCTGGGGTCCTTTCCTAAAACAGTCACTGGACCGCGTGGCTGAAATAAGGCTTCACTTTGCCGTCTGAGCCGTGACAGAGTTGGATTCGATGGTCCCTGGTCGCAGTGTTTTACGATTTGGAGTGGGGGGCAGTGACCTCTTCAAAACTCCATGCTTACCCCTTACAAGCCCTGTTGAACCATCACGCCGGCAAATTTCAAAGTCCTTGCTCCACCAACATTGCTTCTTCCTACCCCATTATGCCCTTCAGGGCCCCAAACTCATTCACTGCCCTTCTGCGGAAGACACAGAGCGCTGGGGTTGCGAGGGAGGACTTGCTGGCTTCCCCGGCTTTTGGTTTGAGAAAGAGCAGACCAGCAGGGGCTTGGGAGCAAGTCTCCCCAAGATGCACCACCCCGACATTCGGATTATTTTGAGCTGACAACAGTTGAAGCCCAACACATTCAGGAAGAGTTTTGTTGTTATGTTGTTTGCTGATTTGTTTGTTTGTTTTTAACCTCCCTCTCACTTGCCTCAAGATTCAGGTAGAAAACCCTGCCTCAGGAAGGGAACCCCAGCATAAGCACCTTAGCATATATGAATTAAGAGTGGCAGACAGGGAGGATCCGAGCAAAATCTGTTTGCTAGATCACCCTCTGCGTCCCATTGTTTCTAGGTGGCCCTGCAAGAATTTGTTTAGCAACTGTTTGCTCTTTTTTGTCTGCCTCTGAATCGCCTACCTCCTCTTCCTTCATCCAGAATGACATATATAGCTCATTTTGCCCATTGTCTTTGGAATTTCCATGTTTATGTGAGTCCCCTGTAAGCACATATTAAAATTTGTTCTTTCTCTTGTTCATCTGCTCTACGTCCTTTGAATTATTTGACCAACCAGAAGAACGAAAAGGCATTAAGGGGAAAGTCTCCCTGGCCCCAACACTGGTGAGCTTCCAGAAGCACAAAACTAGGGCGATCTAGAGGGGCAGTTCTAGATTCAAATGATTTCATTCACTGAACCTACATTGTTGATTCCTCTTTTTCCTTGCCCTTGACGGCCAATCTTTCCGTAAGAGCTATGAATTCCTCTTCCAATACATCTATACTTTTCCCACCACCGCCAGCTAGTCTGAGCAGCCTCCAGCTGTCCTTGGGTGGAAGCGCTAGTAGCTTTTGACCTCCCAGTGCTGCTGGGTCCCCTTTCCATCCCCCCAGACCCCTCCTCCTTCCCCACAGTAGCCAAAGTAAAGGTTTTAAATGAAAGTCAGATCATTTAATTAACTCCAGTGCTAAAATACCTCTCAATGGCTTTCCTTTGCCCAAACCTTTCACCTTCACCTTCTTTGGGTGTTTTTCAAAGACGTTAAGCTGGCTCCTGCTGTAGGGCCTTTGCACTCTGCCTAGAACAATGGGCCCAGAGATGCTAAGAGAGCAGGTTCCTTCTGGTCATGCAGATTTCAGCTCAAATGTTACTTTCGAAAAAAGGCTTGTTCTGACCATCCAAGGTAGCCTCTCCCTCCCTCCCTATCCCCTTTCTCTCTCTCCCTCACTGACACATTATCCAATTATACCACTCAACACTTGTTCTTTTAACAGTTTTCTTTGTTTTTAATTGATGATATAAACAGATGGTACAACATTTAAAAGGTACAAGAATAAAAAGTATCCTTCACTTCTCCACAAAGGCAACAACTATTTCTGTTTTCCTATGTATCTATCTAGATATATTCTCTAAAATAACAAACATACGATACAATGTTATTTTTCTTCACATTAAGTAAATGTATAGACACACACACTGTTCTACATCTCACTTTTCACACTTACCAAGACTATGAAGGTTTTTCCATGTCAGTACATTACAAATCTGCCCCATTCTTACTACTTTCTGTTCAGCATTGCATTGTAATTGTATCAATCTTTCTCAATGAATGTAACTCATTCCCTATCAGTGTACATTCAGTTGTTTGCTTTTCTTTCTCTATTGAAAATAACAATGTTGCCATACATAGCCTAGTGCTTACTTACACCATTTTGAACTTGCGTAGGTACACCTGGGAGAAAAATTGCTGGGTAGAGGGTTTGTGCAAATTGCTAGATCAAGGGGTATGTATAATTTACAGTCTGATAGTGCTAAATTATCCTACATTAGCAGTGAAATTATCTTAGTCTTTTGTCTGATACTTGTTTGTGGCTCGTCTCCCTTTTCTGACAATGAGGACAGTTCATCTCCGTCTCCAGAGCCTCGCACGTGGTAAACCATTTCTGATTCATCTTTCATGTCCCTAGTGCAGTGGCTCACACCCAGTAGGGCTCAAGAAGCCTGAGTTGAAGGAGTGAATCGATGCTTTTGCCGACCGTGACTCACAGAGGAGACTGAATACAAGTTAGGAAGCAGATTTAGCAAAGGGGGTGCTCAGTGGAGAAGAGGGTCCTGGACTGAAAAGTTGGGAGAGGAAGAGGCCCCAAGTAATTGTCTAGAGACGATATGTTGAGAGGGAAAAACCTCAAGAGATGTCTAAGAGAAACAACACCCCACTCCCCACCAGGACAACAGGACAGAAGCCTCCTCATCTCCCTCCACCTGACTCTTGAATTGTTTTCTCCATCAGCCATACGGGCATGAATTTTCAAGGACCTATGAAATGTTTGAGACCTGAACTAATTTTTAATATTAGCTCCAAAATATAAGAAAAATATAAATATTAATATTTTATTAAATGTATATAAAATATAGCAATTAACTTAACAGTTTTTTTTATCCTTGGGTGAAGATATGTTTATTGATTTTAGAATGAGAGGAAGTGGGGTCGGGGAGAGAGAAACATTGATTGCTTGCCTGCCATATGTTCCCCGACCAGGGTCACACCTGCATCCTCTTGGTGGACGGGACAACGCTCCAACCGACTGGGCCATCTGACCAGGGCAGCAGTAGGTCGACTATTAACAGCAACCCAACTATATATAGTTATTTATCAATTTTATTTATCTGTTTATTTATTTATTTTCATTCATAGACTTTTAGACAGAGAGAGAGAAAGAGAGAGAGAAAAAAACACTGGCTTGCTGATCCACCCATTCGCACATCCACCGGTAGTCTCTTCTCTGCGCCCTGACAACCCGCAACCTTCGCCTATTGGAATGACGCTCCAACCAACTGAACTACTTGGCCAGGGTAATAAGTTTTATTTAATGTGGAGTGTTGCCATATTATATTAATGTATTTTATATAATATAGAATGAGGTCTCCAAGTCTCCAAAATTGGAAACTTGAAAGTGTTTCAGAAGAGCCTTGTAGCTAACTTGGAATTCTCTCAAAGGGAGAACCCTGCTTTGTGAGGATCTCATCCTCTTTAATCCTATATTTCCTTCAACAAATATTCACCCCAGAGCTATAATAAAGATGAAATGAAATAATGTATTATAAACACACTGATCTAGCAGATGCAGAGTTGTGTTAGCACCTGATTGTTTCTGATCAGCTCCTGGAGGGTCTGAGAGGATGTTTTATTTCAGCTTCCCTGTCAGTAACAACCAGGGGACACTGTTTATGAATGCTTAACTGGAAGAGGAACAATTCACAGAAAATACAGTATGAATGGTGCCTCCTGGAGGTGTGCCTTGCCTGGAATGGAGCTAGAGCTAAGGGCTCAGGAAACGTTGCTTAATGTGTAAATGAATGGAATCCAATGTTACTTCCTGCTCATTTCACACCCCTATTAAAAGAAAAAGTTGAGAAGACAACTGTACTTGAACAACAAAATTAAAAAATAAAGATAAAAAGTTGATAAAAAGAAAATGTTGACCAGCAGTGAAGAGAGTGGGGGAGGAGGCAAGACAGTCATTAATCCACACACTCTAATTATGCATCTAACTAGGAGGCTTCCACGCTTCAGTGAGATATGTGTGCGCATTCTGGTGGTACAGGGGGAATGCTAAAGGCAGCACCCCATTCCTAAAGGTCCTCCTCTTAATTTTCCTTAAAATATTACACCTCTCCTATTTTCAGCGTGGTCTGAATCATGCTGGTTTGATTCAGATGCAGGGTTGATTCCACAAGCCTGGATTTGGCACCCAGTTTTACATTTAGTTACGTTGTTCATTCATTTACCAAAAAAAAAAAAAAAAAAATCTTAGTGCCTACCAGGTGCCAGATTATGTACTTAGTGTTGGTAGCAGAATGGTAAACATGAGAGCAGGGGTCCCCACTCCGGCTGGGGAAAACAGACCATTGTATGTTATATCACCCTCCGAAGTGGTGTTTTAACTGAGACTAGAAGAATAAGAAGGAGTGAGAGTA
The DNA here is from genome assembly GCA_004027475.1 of Anoura caudifer. Lineage (NCBI taxonomy): Eukaryota > Metazoa > Chordata > Mammalia > Chiroptera > Phyllostomidae > Anoura > Anoura caudifer. The sequence goes on from PVKU01000028.1 coordinate 148,550, forward strand.
AGAGTGATACAGATGAGACAAAGCCAGGAGGCCAGAGGGACATGGCCCCTCCAGGGAGGTCTGGACAGGGGAGTGATACAGATTACTGAGCAGGGCCAAATCGTGCAGGGCTTGCGGAATTATTTTATCCTGAGGTATTGGGACCCAGAAAAGAATTTTACGAAGGAAAGTGACAGGGTCCGATTTGAATTTTGGGAAATGGAGCGCGGACTGGAGGGAGCGGAAGAAAAGGCAGGGAGACTCGTTAAGAGGCTGCTGTGGCTGCCTCGGCAACAGATGATGCTTTTTAAAGCAGGGTGGTGGTGCCAGAGGAGATGGAGAGGAGTGGACAGTTTCAGGTATATATCCAAGAAGGCCAGTGACAGAAAAATAGTGCTACCTCAAACAGAGACCCTGGGGAAGAAACAAGACGGGTGTTCATAAAAGACCACTTTACTTTGCGCCTTAATCCACTTGGCGTCCTCCTTCCCTAAACCCTGTCGCCTCTCTATATGGGGATGACAGTAAAACAAGGGGCGGGGCAGACGCCCAGGAAAATCCGGGTACTTTTTATTTAAACTAAGTAGACGTCAGCGGGGAAGGTAGAAAACCAAGGCACTTCCGGTTACTCCGGATGTGAAGACTCCTAAGCTTCTCCGCCGGCGGAGGATCAAGGGGAAGGATGGCCGGGCGGACGGCGCGGCTCGTGCTTCTAGCAGGGGCAGCCGCGCTGGCCTGCGGCTCCCAGGGCGACCGCGAGCCGGTCTACCGCGACTGCGTACTCCGATGCGAGAAGCGGAACTGCTCCGGGGACGCGCTGAAGCACTTCCGGTCCCGCCAGCCAATCTACATGAGTTTAGCAGGTAAGTCCCGCCCTTTAAACCACGCCCCCTGCTCTTGACCCCTCCTCTTTCGCCCCCAAATACCCCTCTGCAATCTCTGAACCTTACTTAGTTTCCCACCCAGGATCCAGTATGAGTGTGAGTGGAGCTCAGGGAAATGAGAGGCCAGCAGCCAGTTTTATGTTCCCAGAGACTTTTATTTACTTTTTATTTATTCATTCAAATGGCTATTCATTTAATATTTCCGGGTACAGTTCCGTGGAATGACACTGAAATCAGACCAGAGTCCCAAGGTTCTGCCTTTCGGGGCTTACAGTCCCCATGGGTGCACGAACCTTCCCTAGTGCAAGGTAGAGGATGATTCGAGCCCTGAAGGATCCGTACATTAAGCCATGGGACCATGTAGGGGAGGAAGGAATCGTGTATAGCTTTGTGGGCTTGGGGACAGCAATCATCTTAGAACATTTTGAGAAGAGCTTCTGGATAGATACATTAAATTTGGACCTGTGTCCTAGTGGTTATTCTGTGTGGCGGGTGTCAAAATAGTCATTTCTAACAACACTTTGCGGCAGATTTCGATTTTACAGATGGGGGACTCAGCCTGCCCAAAATCACAGAGCCAGGAAGTGGTATGTAGAGCTTCCAGTTCTGGCCTGTATGACTGCAAGCCAAACCAACCCTTTCCCATCTAGACAGACGGAACAGAGAGTGGAGGCCCTGGGCAGCTGTGGGCAGACCCAGAAGCTTGGTTTACCCAGGGAGCAGGGTGCATGAAAAGGAAAGGTGTATTGGGAAATAAAGTTGGAAAGATGATTTGGGGCCTTAAAAGTCAGACTGAGGAATGTAGGCTTTATTTTTATAGGAGGGGGGTAAGGCAGCAAGTGTCCCTCCCTGGTGAGGGAGGACAAATTCTGTGTCAGCAAGGACAAATATAAACCCAGATGTCCATCAGATGCCAAGACCGTCATCCTGAGTGAAAGAAGAAGAGAAGAAACATCTCAAATCTGCTCACTGTACACCTCCACCGCCCCCCCGGGGGGCACACACACACCCCTTTCTCATGTGCATATGTCCCACCATCTTTTACCCATTCAAGTGGGAAACTAGAATTTTGAGATTTCTTCTTGTTCTCTTCAACCTGCAGGCCCTCATGGCCTGCACTGAGGTTTGGGCCCCATTCAAGCTCTCTCTGTGCCTCCCTCCAGGGTAGGTCACTAGGCCATTTTATCTGTTTCAGGCTGGACCTGTCAGGATGACTGTAAGTATGAGTGTATGTGGGTCACCGTTGGCATCTACCTCCAGGAAGGTCATGAAGTGCCTCAGTTCCATGGCAAGGTGAGTTGGAGGGTCAGGGAGGGTGGACAGTGGTGGTATGGTAGGAGTAAGATACCTCCCAGTTGGATCCACAATCTGAAGTGTGGAGTAATGCGGCTGTATTGGGGGCAGGTGCCTGTTCTTCTCAGAATCTGCTGGTTTTCTTATGGGAATCAGATGGGACCAATGCGTCCTGCCTCTGGATTTGGAGCAGGATCTAGGGTCTCCTCGAGAGTGGCACTGGGCTTCTCAGGGGTGTTGCATGCCCACCTTGCTACAAGGAGAAATTCCCGGGTCCACCGCAGCATCAGGGAAGATGCTGCTTCAGTAGGAGTCTGGGTTAAAACAGTAATACCCTTCAGATTGCCTAGAGAGGCACAGGTTGCTGGCGCCTTTTGATCCAACAATGATCTTGTTCCAGCCTGCTGTTGCTGTTGGCAAGAATTATTCTCCACAGTGTGTGTATCACAGAGTAAGCTGAGGCTCGCTCAGAGGGCTTCGGTCAGTAGTAGAGAGGAAATAAGGCCTCCGTCTTCTAGATGGCAGCTCTGTGCTGTTTCCACCGGGCCATTCTGAGTCATCTACACTGACTGCCCTGGCTTTCCCAGAGACCAGGCTTATAGAGCTGAGTGCTGGCCAGGATAGAGGGGTGACCCTCAGCCAGGGCCTGGACCAGGAGCTCATTGGCTCAAAGAGGGACTAAACCTGAGCTCTGGCCAGGTCCCAAGCTGAGGAACGTGCGGAGGACCTATTGATGCAGCAAGTCAAGAAAAGATAGATTGGGCCAGCTGAGGGTTGCTTACCCCTCAGGCCCCCGTGATGTGTTCCTTTTTCAGTGGCCCTTCTCCCGGTTCCTGTTCTTCCAAGAGCCAGCTTCTGCTGCGGCCTCTTTCCTCAATGGCCTGGCCAGCCTGGTGATGCTCTGCCGCTACCGCGCTTTCGTGCCAGCCTCCTCTCCCATGTACCCCACCTGCATGGCCTTTGCCTGGGTAGGTAACCTGGCAGGATTCCTGCTCCACCCCTCATCTAGGACAGAGGAACTCTTAGATCGCCACTCGCACCTACAGGGCTTCCACCCGCTGAGCTCCCCCTCTGTTTCCTGGGGCTAGAGTGGCAGTCACAGGGTGGTTGGGCCTGGGAAGACAAAAGGGAAGGTGCCGAATGGGACCTTCCTTCCCTAGCAGAGTCCCAGGCCAGGCCTTTTGGGAGGGAGGGAGAGAGGAAAGAAACACTGTTCTCGTCCTCAAGGAGGAAGTCACTGGAAGCCCTGATAGGGGAATTTACAAATAGAAGGGAGGTGGGTGGTAGGGAGCATGCTGAAACCATGGGTCTTTCCAAGGGCCCCTCTTGGAGAACAATCTCAACCACAGCCCAGGCCAGGAAGCAGTAGCATCCACCGCACTCCACCTAGAGTTCAGCCTGGTCTTAGACATTCTGGGGGGAAGCCAAAATATGTTCCATCTGAGTAACCAGAGAGGGGTCGGAGCTTCACAGTGTGGCTGGTCGGAGGAGCCAGCATCCCGGGCTGGGCATTGTGTGAGAGGCAAGAGCTGCGGTGCAGATCTTCGCTGTGACAACCCGGGGGAGGGTGTGAGAGGAAAAGGTTGCCGTGGAGATCTTCAGATCAGAGCTACCTCTGTAAGCCTTAGGGAAACAATCCACACTCACCTTCCTGACATCAAAGCAGCCATTCTTTCATGTCCTGAGCACCTACTGTGTGCCACGTACCTTGTGGGGTGCTGGAGAGCCAAAAGTGTATACAAACAGATGGGACTAATCACACAATTGAATGTAAAAGTACAGTGGAAGCTCTCTGTACTGTGTTGTAGGTGAGACGGGGGACTAGACCAGGGCTGGGCAATCCGAAGGCTTCCCTGAGGAAGAGGGGCATGCAAGGGAAGGTCAGAGTGGAGAGTGAATGTTAACTAGGTGAATTCAGGGAGAATAGGAGGAGTGTTCTATCAAGGAGACTCAGAATGTGCACAGGCAGGAGCAAGCTCAGGTTATATGAGGACCTAGGAGGCCAGGAGGCCTGCCATGCAGGAAGCCGGGGAATGGGGTGTGAGACTGCTGGGCAGGTGGGCAGTGGACAGGGCCAGCCCATGGAGAGCCTGGGGGTACATTGGGGCACTTCCGGTCTTGACTTGCAAAGTATCAGGATGCAAAGAGGGTCAGAGAGAAGGAGTTTCATGAATATGTTACTTGGGAAGCTCATTCTGGCTACTGTGCAGAGAACAGATCAAAGGGGCAGAAGAGGATGCAGGAGCTCACCAGCAGCTTTAGCGTAGGGCACAGTAAGCTAGAGACGTGGCAGGGGACTTGGGAAGGGCTCCAGGATCCGCACTCCCATGACCCTGGCTGTGCTGACCAGCGCCAGCGGTGGGTTAGATGAGGGGGGGGATCAAGGGTACCTCCTGTGTTTCGCTTATGAAACAGTGATAGAAGCGGAGAGTGTGGATGAGATCACCAGGGAAAACCTGGGCAGCGAGAGGGAAGGGACTTGGACAGAGCCCTGAGGAACCCCAAAACATAATGGCTGAATAGAGGGGGATGAGCCAGCAATGGAGACAGGAGTGGCTAGGAGGGCGGGCAGAAAACTAGAACGTGTGGTGGGGGGTTCCCGGGGCGTGACGGGAAGGAGAGAGTAGGCCGTTCTCCCGAATTCTCCCGGACAGTCGAGGAAGAGGAGGGCTGAGGACGTTAGGAAAACCGATGGCGTGGGGGTACCGGGAAGCCCAGGCTGAGCCCCAGAAGGAGGGCAGGAAGGAGGCTGGGAAGCCTCTGGGAAATGCCGATCCTCCTCAATACTGTCCATTCAACCAAGATTAATAAGAATTGTTAGGAATTATGGAACAAAAATCATGTGACGAACATTGCCCTAACTACTTTTACCCACATTTTCTCACTTAGTCCTAATAAGGCTGTAAGGAAAAACTGGCTAAAGTCCACAGCCATCGGGTTCGAGAACAGTGGTGACAGGTTAGCTTCCAGGGCTGTCTGACTCTGGGGCCCCAGCACGAAGCCCCTCTCCCAGGCTGTCTCCCAGGCTGGGACAGATGTTGGTTGAGCGTTTGCTGTGGGTACAGACAGGGGTCAGCACTGTGGGAGCTGAAGCCCCGGCCCCAGAGCCTGAGCCCAGTGGGAGCACAGGTCCGGCCAGGCTGGGAGGCAGCGCGCAGGCAGAGCCGAGGAGGGCTTGGGTAGACAGCCTGGGAGCGCTGGCCTGGGGGACCACGTGGAGAAGTCTGCCAGGGACGCCCTCGGAGGGGCAGAGGCTTGCAGGCCTGGTCGGCCTTCGACAGGCGCGCATGTGGGAGAGAAGGTTTGGTTCCAGCATTCCAAGCGGGGGGCACAGCGGGGGAAAAGGTACGGGTGCTGGAGAGGGTAGAACCTCGACAGGCAGCCCGGGAAGGTGAGCCCGGTCACTGTGTGGCCGTGTGAATGGGAGCAGGGGGCGGGAAGACGGAGCAGAGAGGGGCCCGGGTGCCAGGCTGAGGGACGGGGACTGTGGTGCAGGCAGGGCCTGGCGTCAGCACACCGGAAGCTGTCCCAGGCCCGAGTGGGCTGGCGCCACCACTTCCTCTTTAGGCCTCTCGCAGAAAGAGGGTTACTGTGCTGGCTAAGAAGGCAGGACGGGCAGGGGAATTGAGGAGCGTACAGCGGTCCCTTTTTCCTTGGGGCTCCTTCAGGGACGTCCCTTGTCCAGGCCCAACGCCTACACTGCCCCTGGCCCTCGTCCCTAACCGAGGGCACAGGACAGCCTGGCCTGAACGCAGCTTGGAGCCTCCTGACACAGACCCAAGGGTCTGAGGGACCTCCGAAGGTCCCAGCCTTTGTCTTCCTGCCGCGTGCCAGCAGCCAGTGGTCGCTTCACGGCTCCTGTCTTCATCACCCTGATTCTGGGGTCTTGCATCTCACTGCCATCAGCCATACAGCTTCCTTTCTGGTGGGCGTCACACTTCCCAGAGGTATCCGTGGACCCTCAGGGACAGAGCGGAGCTGTTAGGTTGGGAGAGGCAGTTGTCAGGGGCCTGTGTCTTTAGGGCCCCCCACAGGGTGTGATATTCTGGGACATGGAACCCCCTCTTGCCACCATTGGGCCCTTGAGAGACAGAGTATCGGTGTCCACACTGCCTTTGAGGATCACGTTTGGATTTTACACTTGACCTTTCATCCTGCGTGTCTGCAGGAGGGCGGGACCCCACCTATACGGAGGTGCGGCAGTGGACTCTGTCCCGGGCTGCGTCTTCTGGGGTGGCGGCGCTCCTGACTTCTCTTGGGGTGGGGTAGGGAGGCCTCTCGGCTGCTCCAGTATAGGTCTGGGGCGGAGGGGTGGTCTCCCTCTTTCCCTTTGGGAAATGAAGAGACCCTGCCCCTAGCAGGACTGGTGGGGCTTTGACCTTTAGGCCTGAGGTCAGGCTGGGCCTCAGCCAGGCTTTGGGGGCCCCTGCCAAAGCTCTGTACACCATGGAACTGGGGGCCCCCACTCTCTGCCAAAGCCAGGAGGCCGCACCAGTTCCCGGCCCCTTCATCCAGCAAGGAAAGACCCTCAGGGGTGAGGCGAGTGCCTGTGGGTGCCAGGAAAGCCCCAGCTGTCTCAGCGGTGATTTGTGGGGGTGGGGGCTAACTGTTCTCTTCCTCTGCTGAGGAAACTTCAAGAGGAGATCATTTGAAGCTTCAGCAGGATGAGGGTTAGACTTCTGGAAGGACTTCCCAGTATTCAGACAAGAGCCAGTGAAACAGGCAAAGGCAGGGAACCCAAGACTCCTTTTGGATGGTGTGAAAAGCCCACCTCCTCCCATCTGCATCCGACTCTTCTCCCATCCCTTTCAGCAGCAAACGGGCAGGCCCGCCCTGCGTGAGGCAGGGGGTGAGACACCATGGCCTCTGGGGGGACCCAGCATGGCAGCAGGCGTCATATTTAACATTCTGCCTCCCCCACTTCTGAGACACTGAGCTATTTAAAGACCCACTTGTCCCCACCACCACCGTGTCAGTGACAGCCCCGAGCACTGGGGCTTAGCACAGGGGTCGGATTCCTGACAGATCGGGCTCACTTGGCATCCAGCGAGTTTCACGGCTGAGATATTTTTGTCTCAATTTTCTTATTTTCCAACACAGAAGCAGCCTCCTGCTCTCCCCCCACCCCGCCTTGCCTGGCCCCCTGCATTCCCACCCTCGCTGGCACCCTGCCCGTGGCACCCCCTGTCTTCAGTGTTTACAAGAAGTTCTTGGCGCCTGCCGGGCAAGCCCGCAGTCCTCCTGGTCTGTCTGATTGGCCACTTACCCCATCTGCCTCCCCATTCTGCTCCTGCTTGGCCGAGGAGCCCAGGAGCAGCCGGACATTTGCATCTTCGGGGCTTTCCCTTCCTTCCACGTCCCTCTCTCCCCTTCGCTTGGGTCTTGATTACAAACGGAGCGAAGGGAACTAGCCTCTCTTCAATGCGCCCCTCTGGGTGGTAGCTCAGGAGCAAGGGTTGGGGGCGCTCTTCCTACAGCCGAGGTGTCTGTGTTCTGGGGTCAGGAGACCCATGGTTTGACCTGGTCCATTGGACCCTGGAGGAAGGGGAAGATGGAGCCAGGTAAAGGGAAGTGGTGTGGGGTTGGCCTACTGGACGGGATGAAGGAAACCGACACGTATGTGGCGCCTGCCGCATGCCAGGTGGCAGTCGCCGCAAGCGTTCATTGAGCGGCGTCTTGGCGCCAGGCCTCCCGCAGGCACCGTCCGCACGGCCCTCTCCGCCAGCGACTGCTATTTTCTTTTTCCCGGTGCCAGTTAAGTTTTATTTAACAGGGCGTTTCCTCTTCATTTGTTTTTCAAAATATCAGTTATAACACTTAGAGGTGTAAACAAGCACAAATATACGGTACATAGAAACAATTCTCTTAACTCACTATTGCCTAACAAAAGTAAACATGGGGAGCGGAGGGAGTAGCAGCCCTGGCTCCCCTCTACGGGGGCAGGGTCGGGGGGAGCGAGTCGGCAGCTTGGGATAAGGGGCCCAGTGGCAGCCTCAACAAAACAGGAATATTTACCTGTGTGATGGTGGGCGGGGGTGGGGGGAGGAGCCCACAACCGCAGGGTGTGGGCAGGGAGCAGTGAGCCCGGCTCGGCTCTGACCCTGTTTTGTAGGGGAGGCAGGTGCAGCGGCTGAGGCACAGGGATGCTGTTATTTGCTCAAGATCAAACAGCTGTTCAGGGGCTAAGTCAGAACTTGGACCAAGGGTCCCTCTTCGTAAAGGCCCCGGACATTCTGTCCCCAGCCTGGGACTGTGGGATGGGCCTGGGCAGCTGTGGGGAGACCACCTCGTCTCCCCACAGGCTTCCTTGGCCCTTAGGGAGGGAGGGCGGCAGACGTGGTGTGGAGAGGTGGGAGGGCCCTGGGCTGGTCAGCAAGGTGGGGAAAAGCAACACCTGCTGTTTCACCATGTCCTGGGCACAGGCTGTACCTGTGTTCCTCCTGACATCCTTAGCAACACTGATTATTCGCATTTTACAGATGAGAAAACTGAGGCGCAGCAAGGCTAAATAACCTGCCCAAGGACACACAGGAAATGCAGAGCTGGATTTTGAGCGCTGGCAGTCTGGCCCTAGGGCCTAGGTTCTTTTTCTTTTCTTTTCTTTTCTTTTCTTTTCTTTTAATTTAAGGTTTTATTTATTTATGTAGAGAGAGGTGAAGGGAGGGGGAGAGAGAGGGAGAGAAACATAGATGTGTGAGAGATACAGCGATCAGTTGCCTCTTGTACTCCCCCAACTGGGACCTGGCTCGAAACCCAGGCCTGTGCCCTGACCCGGAATCAAACCAGCAACCCTTTGGCCCGCAGGCCGGCACTCAATCCACTGAGCCGCACCAGCCAGGGCTACGTTCTCATGTCTCCCTGGCCTGAGGAGAGGGTCAGAAGAGGAGCCCCCCAATAATGGGACACTGCCCAGTGGAGAGAGGGCTTTTCGGGGGGTGCAGAGGTCCTTGAACTGGGGACCAAGCAGCCCCCGCCCCTGTGCCCTACAGTTAAGCCCCAGCCCTGTACAACCCCCTGCTTTCAGGGCTCCAACCGCCACTTAGCTCGGCCTTTGTGTCGCCTCCCCCTTCCTGCCTGATGACAAGGAGGCCTGGCTGGCATCCAGCCCCTTCTGCCTGCCCCTCCACCCCCCTCGCACTCATGCAGACTTCAGGGCCCTTCTCCACGAGGACGTCCCTGGCGCTGGCCTGCCTAGGAGACCTGGCCCACTGGCTCACCTGGGTCTCCAGCCCTGAGCCTGCCCCTCTCCCTGTGCTGACTCTGGGAGCACTGTCCAAGGAGCCTCCCAGTTCTGTCCCATTTCTTAGCTTCCAGACCATGCCTCCATTCCCGACTCTGGGGAAAGGTCCGCAGGAGGGACGGGGTGGCCACCCTTGAAGGAGGAAACCGGCTGATCCAGAATAACCACCTGCCGTCAGGGCTGGAAAAGGATGAAGGAGCATTTAGGCTAGCCCCCGGTTTGTCCCAGAAACAGCAAGACTCAGGCCAGACAGGCTGGCACAAGGGGGCTCCGGAGACTTTCAGGGCTGACTGACTTTGCAAGGAGAGCCCTGCCAGCCCCCTTCCCGTTGTCTCAGGAGCTGCCTCGGGCCTGTGTGAGGGAATGCATCCTACTGGCTGAGCTTCCTGCTGCAGGACCTGGTGGAGTGTGGCTTCTTACCCTGCGCCCTCCGTCCCCTGCCTGGCCAGCTTTCCTGGTGTACTGGACCCCAGTGAGCCGCTCCCGGCCTTCCCCATCTCTGGCAGGGTCGTCCCACCCTAGCGCATCCCTCCCTACCTCCAGGGCATTCGGGCTGACTCTTCCTTCCTCTAACTGGTTGTTTCTGGCTCCCCAGCCCTTCCTCCCAGCCCCTGGGAGTATCTCCGCCCCAGCCCACCCTGCTTTCTGTAACTTGGGCCTCTGTGTGGATAAGACAGTCCCTAAAAAAAGTATCAGCACCAACTCCCACAAGATCTAGGGCTCATTTATAAGACAGGGTGTGTTCTCTCCTTGCAGTTAGTTTCCAGGGAGAAGGCAGCAGCTACTCCCCTGGGTCCGTGCCCACCACAGCCCCCTCCAGCCCTGCTCTGAGTAGCAGCCTCTGGCCCAGCGGGTTGGGCCGGCCCAGCCAGGAGGAAGCAGGCTTGGCTTGCCAGCCTCCTCCTCCTCTGAGACTTGGCCCCAGTGGGATCTGCTTGATCTCCCTCTCTTGCTTGCTCTAGACACACCCCAAGCTGGCTCGAGCCCCTGCACCCCACCCACTTCATTCCCGCCCCCAGAGGCTGAGGTCACTGGTTCCCCTGGCCGGGTGGAGCTGTCCTCACCTGCCAGTTGGGGAAGGAGGCGAGGCCCCCCCAGGGGCTGTTGTTTTAGGGCTGAGTAACCTGGGACAGCTTGACTTTGCCAGGACTGGTTCCCAGGCCAGAAACCTGTGGGACTTCAAGACCCTGACCCCCTTGGTGGGGGGTGGGAAGTTGGGTCTAAGGGAGCTGGGCCAGGTGAGGGTGATGGGGCACGGGTTTGTTTAGTGGGCTCCAGGAGGAAGGGGAAGCTCTTTTCTCTGCCCCTTCCCAAAAGCGGGACAGGTGTGAGGCCTCCGGGGGGCCTTTCATGCCTTGGGGTACCTCACTCACCAGCCACCTTCCTCCTCAGGTCTCCCTCAATGCTTGGTTCTGGTCCACGGTCTTCCACACCAGGGACACGGACCTCACAGAGGTGAGCGCCCCTCCTGCCCCCAGAGGGGAGGGGTGGAGCCAGCTCTCGGGTCTCATGCTGACCCGTCTGGGAGCACTGGCCCTGTTCCGGGCATCGTGACCCTGTTAGTGCGCATGAGCCTCACCTCACCCTCGTGAGGTGGGTGTGGTGATTATTGGCTCTTCTTCTTTTTTTATCCTCATCCGAGGACATTTTTCGTTGCTTTTAAAGAGAGGAAGGGTGGTGTAGGGGGCGGGGAGAGAGATACTGAGACTTAGATGTGAGGGAGACATTACTTGGTTGCCTTCTCATGCGCACCCCAGCAGAGGGTAGAGCCCACCACCTGGGTGTGTACCCTGACCGGGAATTGAATCTGAGACCTTTTGGTCCACGGAACGGGACTCCAGCCAACTGAGCCACAACAGCCAGAGCTTTTTTTTAAAAAAAGATCTTATTTTAATTTTTAAAATTGATTTTAGAGAGAGAGGTGGGGAGAGAAACAGCTATTTGTTATTCCACTTCTACATTCATTGGTTGTTTTTTGTACGTGCCCTGATGGGGGATCAAACCTGCAGCCTTGGTGTATGGTAACCACGGGAGCTACCTGGCTAGGGTGGTTGGCTCTTCCTAACCGATGAGGCAGCTGAGCCTTGGAAAGGTGAAGTCACTTGCTCAGGATCACCCAGCAATCAAAGGGGGGGCGCGGTCAGGACTGGGGCCCACAGCTGTGGAGCTCCAGGCTGCGCTCTGAACTCCAGGGCAGGTTTGGATGCTCAGGACTCTTGGCAGGCGTCCTCACCGTCACCCCTAACGCTTTACTCCGTGGGCACAGTTTTTTAAAAATTGTGTTATACGAATACAAGGTTCAGCCCGTTAAATTCAGAAGTGAAACAGCAATAGGCAGAAGAAGCAGGAGATACCGATCCCACTGACCATAGGCCTCATACTCCAGCTGTGCCTCTGTCCCCACCCCTTGTCCCCATCCCTGGGGGGGTCCTCTCTGGGTCCTGCCCCCCATGAAGGCTTACCCACCTCCTACTGTCCTCTCACTGGCCCCTCATCCAACTCTCCCTGTCCTCAGAAAATGGACTACTTCTGCGCCTCCACCGTCATCCTACACTCCATCTACCTGTGTTGCGTCAGGTGAGCCTGCCTTGACTACTACAGGGGCAAAATCAGCCCTGGGGGCAGAAAGGGGTTACCCAGCCACCTGGGGTGGAACTTGGGGCCCTGGCTCTTTCCAAGGAGCTGTAGTGCTAGGGACCCCAGGCCTGGGGTGGAAGGGGTGGGGTTGGAGGCCTGCCCAGCCAGCCTGTTTTGGGGAGGGAGAGGGGCAGTGGCTTCCAAGCACTGATGTTTGGGTGAGGGCATGCCCCAGGGGATGCTGTTGGGGACGGGCCACCCCCGACCTGAGCAGCTCTGCATGGCGGGGCAGGACTGTGGGTCTGCAGCACCCGACTGTGGCCAGTGCCTTCCGGGTTCTCCTGCTGCTCCTGCTGACCGCGCACGTCTCCTACCTGGGCCTCATCCGCTTTGACTATGGCTACAACCTGGCTGCCAATGTGGCAATTGGTGAGGCAGGACCGGGGGTCCTGACAGGCTGGAACAGCTGAAGAACGCTGGCTTGGGGTGGAGGTGGGGGGCTGTTGGTGCCGTTCCTGGAGAAGGAGGTTCTGGAGAGGTCCTTGGGTGGGGAAGGGGAAAGATTTGGGGTAGAAGGTGGGGGGAGGCTGGAGGGGAAGTCTGAGGTGGTCCCGGGGTCAAAGTTCCTGGGGATAGAGGAGTCTCAGGCAGGGCGGAGTGGGAGGAGATGGGGTAGGCGGGACGGAGGTCCAGGGAGTGAGCCCGCCCCGCCCCGCCCACCCCAGGCCTGGTGAACTTGGTGTGGTGGCTGGCCTGGTGCCTGTGGAACCAGCAGCGGCTGCCTCACGTGCGCAAGTGCATGGTGGTGGTCCTGCTGCTGCAGGGGCTGTCCCTGCTAGAACTGCTGGACTTCCCACCTCTCTTCTGGGTCCTGGATGCCCACGCCATCTGGCACATCAGCACCATCCCTGTCCACGTGCTCTTTTTCAGGTGGGTGCTACTCCCTGCCCAGGGCTCACCTTCCTTGTGGCCTTCCTCACCCCATCTATAGGGGAGACTGAGCTCTCTGCTGTGCCGCCCCCTGCCGGCTTGCCTGCACTCACCCCACCCTGCCCCCAGGGGGCGCTCTCAGAGCTAGGCTTCAGCGGGCTGCTTTTTCACTCACAGCTTCCTGGAAGAGGACAGCTTGTATCTGCTGAAGGAGTCCAAGGCCATATTCAAGCTGGACTGAAGGCCCTGGGAGTGGGTCTGCCCTCCTGGGGATTCTGCTCCCTCCCTGCCAGCTGCTCTTCTCCTCAGTCTTCGAGATGATTTATTTTTTGAACTTAGACATAAAGGTGTGGGCCCCGAATCATGTACTTTGCCCACCACCTTGCTCACCCCCACGTGGCCGTCACAGGCCTTGCATCTGTTCGGGCCTGGCCTCTGAGGATCTGGGGCTAGAGGATGGGCAGTCCCTCTGGCTCCTGAAGTGAACTGGGCTGGGGCTGTGTTAGCTCCAGCTCCACCGAGAGGGGCACTGCCCCCTCTTCTCTGTCAGGCACCTCCTCACCCCGCCCCCACCCCGCCCACTGCCTGGGTGGTTGCCAGAGCCCTCACTGTAGCTGGGAGACCAAGTACCAGGCCTTCCCCGGTATAGTGGGGTCCCCTTCTGTTACCCCCGTGCCCTCCTCCAGGGACCACTAGGTGGCACTAGACTCTTGCTCTTTGGCTGCCCACGTTTCCAGGCAGAGCTCATTCCTCCCATGGGATCTGAAGGGACCAAGCTGTTGGGATTGGGGAGCACTGTCACCCTGACTGGTGCCATGGCCAGACCCCCAGGAAGCCTCACATATTCCCCCTTTGGGGCCAGGACCCCAGAGAGACCAGGACAGGAACCCCCGCTGGCCCGTGCTGCTGTTCTAGTTGGGAGCCTGCACACAAGTGCGTGTGTGGAGGGGGGTGTGGGTCAGACTGAGTGCGCAGGAGATGCGGTGGTGGGCGCAGGCCAGGGGCGTGTGGGGTGCTGAGTGGGACGGTGCATGTGAGCCCCAGCCTGGTGTGGTGTGGAGCGTGGGGAGAGGGTGCGAGAGGTGTTAAAGTGCGTGCGGTGGGGGTCAGGGGAATACACGTAGAGTAAGTGTGAGATGAGTGTGAGTGCAGGTGAGTGTGCCACACAGTGATGGGAGGTCGGAGCAGGATGAGGGAATCACATCACCATCAACAATTGTGGACACTGAGCGTCAATGCTGCACAGAGCCCCAGGCCGGCAGGAGCCAGGATGCCCCCGACAACTGGCTGGGGGTGTGGGCATCTGGGCTGCACTGTGTCTGTGTGTTTGTCTGTTGTCACCCCTTTTCAAACCACACAGGGCCCCCACACAACTCAAGATCGCCCTCCAGAACCAACCCTTTGGGAGGCAGAGAGAGGAGAGAAATGGGGATCCTCTGACCCCTCCAGCCTCCCTGTCTCCTCCCCTGCCCCAGTGCCCAGCCGGGACCCTGGGGAGGGGACGGGGAGCCTGAGAGAGGACGGGAAATAGCTGTAGCTGGCAGGGGCCACGCTGCGCCTGCACCCCGGTAAAGGTGACCCCTGCTCGCTGCTGGCAGTCCTGCCCATTCCTGCCACACAAGGATGGAATGTGGAGCTCCAGAAACTTTCCATCCAAAGGCAGCCTCTGCTCGCAGCAGGGGGTCTGGATTCTTGCTCTTTTCCCTGCCGCCTCTTCCCTCGCTTAGAGCATGGACTCTGTGCTAGGACTCCAGCCGCAGAGGCTGGGGTGGCCGATGTTAATCTGTTTTGATCCTGAGAACTATTTTAAAGTTGGAGGGTAGCAAAGGACATTCTTAATAAAGCAATTGTCAGCATTACCTACCCTCGTGCATCTCATTTGTGTGAGTAAGGTGGGCTGGGGGGCACTGGAGAGAGCAGATGGGCGGGGTCTCTACGCACGTGCTGGGGGGCAAGGACCAGACACAGAGCCACAGCAGAGCTGGGCCGAGCTCCAGTCCAGCTTGTGAGGGGTTGGTGCTTGTTCTTCCTCTTGCTTCCCAGGACTCGGCTTGAGCCCGGAATGGAACCCTGCCCCCTGCAATTTCCACCTCAGCCTCCCTCACCAGCCCTCATCCCCACCGGTCTGAACCTTTCTGAGCTTCACCTGCAAACAGGAAAACAGGACCTGCTGCTGAGTGTGAGGACCAGTGGACCTAGTAGGTGCCTGGCACACAGCAGGTGCTGACTGATGTCTCTCTGATCTAGGCTTCCTCAGTTTGGGAAAAAGGACTGATACAGAAACCTACCTACATAGAAGCTTCTGGAAAAAAGGGGGGGCCAGGGTTGGTGCCTCCCACACCCCTGCAACACCAGGGAGAGCTCTGGGCCCTTCTTGCTTCCCAGGAGAGCCACAGTCAGCACAGACACGCAGCAGCGGCAACATTCCTTTATTAGATGCCACCTCGGGTCACAGAGAATCTGGGTGGCCGAGGGCTGCCAGCACTGGGTGCCCTGAGCCTCACACCCCCACCTTCTTCTGAGCCCAGGCAAAGAAGATGCCGCTGACATCATCCACGCCCGTTCGGAGACGGGAGGGCATGGTGTAGGTGCGCAGGTCCCGCACCTCATAGCCGCTGCACACCAGGGCCTTCCTCACCTCCTCCTCCTGCATGGGCACCACCACCAGCCTGGCCTCTCCAGCCAGGTACCACGACTCCTCCAGGGCCCCGATGAGGAGGAGGTGCCCCCCAGGCCTTAGCAGTGTGGTGATGTGGTCCAGAGCCCGCTGGAAGCTGGCAAAGTCAGGGCTCACTGCCTCCAGGCAGAAGGTAGAGACCAGGGCATCAGCAGGCAGGGGTGCCAGGCTCCCTGCACCCAGGGGCTGGGGCTGGTGCACGTCGATCGGCAGGACCCGCTTCACCTTCGCTCGCAGCTGGTTCTCCTTCTCCTGCCAGGACTCACTGTGCAGGGACAGAAGGCGGCATCAGGGCCAGGGCTCAGGACTGCCCCAGGCTCAGTCCCCTGTAGCCTCCCCCATCAGCCACAGCATGGGAGGCCCCCCGCTGGACCCTCGCCTCCTAGCCGTACCCTTTGCCCTCAATGAGGCAGACGTGCTGGCTGTACACGCTCCAGTCGAAGGACCCAGGCTCTCCCCGCAGCCAGAGCCCCAGCTCCTGGCGGTTCACCTCCAGGAAGTCAGTCATGGTGATGTCCTCGAAGTGGGCGCAGGCACTGAGCAGCTGGTATATGGTGGGGCCTGAGCCGATGTCGATGAGGGTGCGTCCAGATACCTCACCTGGACCGGGCAGAGGAAAAGGGTCCCAGTGCCTCAGTTACTCTTCCCTTACCTGCTTGTCTCCTCCCCCCTTCCCTCTCCCTCTGAGTGTCTCTGTCTGGAAAAGCACTGGGTCTGGAGTGGGACTGACGCGTCCGGGTCCTGGTTTCGACATCTGCAAGCACCTCGGAAAGGAATTTAACCCGTTGAGACTCAGGTTCCACGTCCGTCAAACTACCTACCAGTGAGGGCTAAGTGGGGGAGTCCTCAGGTGCGCGGCAGTTTCTCCCAGCTGTCTCGCCTCTCTCCCGATCCGTCTGCGTTTCTTTCTCGGTGGTTCTCTCGATTCCGGCCCCTTTACTGCACTGCCCTCCTGACCCCTCAGTTCCGAGCATCCTCCCCTCCCAGCTCCGTCCACGGGTCTCTCTCCTCCACCCTCCTCTGAGGGGTGTGGCTCCTCTTCTTCCTCTAGTTTTACCTCTTAACCACCTGCTCCTTGGTCCCCGTCTGACTTTCTCATGCGCCCCTTTAGCTCCCTGATGACTTCTTGCCCCCCGTGCCTCAGTTTCCCTGCACTCACCGGTGGCGAAGGTCTGCGCCAAGCAGCGCAGCTTCCAAGGCCCGACGCCATCCGGGTTGCTCAGGTCCCCCCGCGGGGGCGCGTAGTTGTTGAGCAGGTAGGCGCGCGGCTCGAATCGTTGGTAAGCCAAGGCGATCGCCGCCTGGTCCAGGCGCGCGTCCTGGGCTGCCGCCGCGGCGCGACTGGGGCCCCCGGTGCTCATGACGCTGCCGCTGCCCACCCTGTGCCCCGCTGGCCTCACCGCCCGTTTATCTGCGGCTGGACCCCCGCCCCCGCTCCTCCGCGGCGGGGGCGGAGACTCGGCGCAGAGCCGCCCCGGGCCACGTGCGCTGCGGTTCCCCCACCCCATCCATCTCCCGCGCTGTCCCCGCCGCCGACGCACGGGGTGTGGGCGGCGGCCGCCGCTGGAACATCCATCCCCGCCCCTGCTCGCATTTGCTCCCGCCGCCCTCCACCCTTTGCCTCTCGCGGCCCCTTCCAAGTCCTGCACCTGGGCCTCCGCCCGCATAACCCTTAGATCCCCGACCCCGCCAGCCCCCGGCTCCCCGCGTGGTTCTTCTCCAGCTCCCACAGCCGTGCGCCCCTGTCGCCGGCCTGTCGTCCCTTCTCTTCTGCCGGGGATCGAACCAGCCCCGTTCGTCCCCAGCCCCCGCCCCACCCCCACCCCCCAGCGCTGTTCTGCCGGGGCCCAGCGCCCACGCCCGGCTCCTCTTCTCCCGGACACCCTGGCCAGCATCCACCCGGTCCTCAGTAGGGTCCCCCCGACGCCCCTTCCCCGCCCCTCCCGGAGCATCTTTTTTCACGCTTCCCTACCCCGCGTCGGTCCCCCAGCGCCCCTCGCCCACCCCGCTGCCCGGGAAAGGACAGTCTGTTCTGGCCACCGTCGCCCTGAGGCCCCAGAGCGCATCTCGCCACACCTGTCCGATGGCAGCGGCGATAGGGAGCGAGCGCGGGGCTAATGCACTTAGGGGGTGGACAGCGGGGCCTTCCCTGCCCGCCCTGCGGGCTTCGAGGCGCTTATCTGGGGCCTGCGGGGGCGGAAGGCTGGGGACTTCCCCGCCACGTCGGGGACGCGGGACACAGGTGAGGACACGAGGGCGCAGGGCCATTCTCCCGGCTGCCAGGGCCCGAAGGGGTGCGGCCTCAGTTTTCTAGCGTCAAGGGACCTGGGGTCCGACCGGTCTTGGGTTTCTGCCCCCACTTCAGCCCCCTGGGGGCGGGGGACGGGCCGGGCCTGCAGGTCCGGCTTGGCTTCCAGATTCCGGGCTGTTGAGATGCCACGTCTCCGCTCATCCTCCCGTCGGGAGGTGGGTGTTGCAGGGCCATCTCTCTGGTCCCCCCGAGTGGTGCCCCTCAGGGTCAGTCCAGTGCCCCTCCGCGCTGGGCAGGCTACTGCTGGCCAGTGCGCCGCCCTCCCGCCCCCACCCCCACCCCCGTGACGGGGACTGGCCGCCGTGGCCAGAAGGAATGTGAGTTGTTTGGGGAATGGACTGACTGGCGCTCCCTCCTTATCTCCTCTTGGGAGCTGCTGCTCGTCCTGTCCCGTGACTGCTCCTTGACCTTTTCCTTCTGCACAGTGCGCACCGAGGTCGTGTGGCTCCGGGCCAGACGTGGGTCTGCGCGCCCTGGACCCCTGCTGCCTTGGTCTGGGACCCCTTCTAACGGCCGAGCCTCGGAGGGGGAGGTGCGCGCTCTCGGGCGCTGACTTGGGCCGTGGGTGCCCCCCCGGCCCCCCCACGCAAGTGATAAGCGGCAGGTGCCCGTCTGCTGGTCCTCCAGGCGGTTTCTGTCAGAACACCGTGAACATTCACGCGGCTCCCTGGTTTGGGGCCCCCGTGTTGCAGCTGCCCTGCCGAGCCGGGCCCCCGGCCGGCCTGCACCTCCGCCCGCCGCCCGCCCACCTTGTTCTGAGTGTCTCCTCGTTGGGCCAGGCAGCCAGGTTGGAACATGAGTCACCACGACAGCTGCAGGGGTCACAAACGGGAACCTGGCCCCCACCCCACCCCTGACGACCCTCCCTGGGCTCCCAGGAGAGGGAAGGGTGGAGCACCTGCCACAGCCAAGGACCACTTTTGTCTGGGTTTAGACTTGAGAGGCAGGTTGGCCTTGGGGTCACTGACCCCACCGCACACTGAGGCACTGCCAAGGACAGCGTTAGTGCCAGCTCCCTCCATATTCACCAAGAGATCATTTGAACAAACCCTGGGTGCCAGCTGGCCTCCTGGGCACTGCCCGGTGCCAGGGAACTGGGCACGGAGGGCAGGCCTGCACAGCCGAGTTGGGCCACCAAAGGGGAACTGGACAGACAGCCCTGTTTGCAGCTTTGTTCCCCCCCCCAAACATGGGGTGTACCCACTTGCTCTGCCATATTTAGCCCAAGAGCAGGGCCTGTTCCCAGAAGTGGGCACAGGGAGGGGGGGACCCCAGTGGGCAGCCCCCCCCCCCAGCCACAAGGAGACACGAAACCAGAACACCACTGAGCATTTATTGCGGCGCTAACAGGGTGCTGGGGGCTCCACCTGCCTCTGCCTCTTCATGTCCCCCTCCCTCTTCTCCAAGCCTCTTCCCAGAGCATTCCCGACCTCCTGACACCTTCCCTGTCCGCTCCAAGCTGGGCACCCCTTTCAAGCACCTCTCCCTCACCAGCATCCTCTGACCCTTCTCCTCCGGCTGGGGGTGTTCAGCTGTGCTGGCCCCTAGCTCTCCACACTTAGTGCCCACTGTCTTTGCTCCCCTTCCTTTGGGAACTCAGGGGACCCAGGCATCCTGGCCTCCGGCTCCCTCTTTGCCTAGCCCCCAACTCTGGGCAAACTACAAAGCATCCACGGCCAGCAGCTCCCCTCCATGGTCCTAGCCAGGAAGGGCCCGGCCCGGCGTGGGCCCAGCAGAGCCCGAGTCAGTCTCTGTCAGCCTCGCTGGGCTTCCTGGGACATGGAGCGGGACAGAGAGCGATGAAGGGTGCCAGGCTTGCTGACCGACACCACGGGGGGCAGCTGCTTGGTGATCTCTGCCACGTCCTGGCGTTCCATGCACTGGCCACCCAAGGCTGTCTCCAGCGCCAGCAGCTCCCGCAGCTGGATGGGGGTGTCCTCGCGCTCCTCCTTGGCGGCGCCCACCTTTGTGGGGGTGAAGATGGGCAGCGGCAGCACCCTCTGGTAAGGCAGCAGGTACTCCTGTAGCCCTTGGCCGAGGATGCCCATACGCATCAGCAACCAGGGGGACTGCTGCACCAGCGCCTGGCACTGCCCCTGCTGGTGGTAGGTCTCACGTCGCTGGGCATCCTCCTCATGCAGGGAGCAGCTGGGGGGACAGGGGAGGGGACACTGAGCTCCTCAGAGCTGCTGCCCTCCAGTTCCCGGCTGGGCAGGGGACCCCCTGGGTGCAGGAGGGGCGACCCCGCCTCACCCCCACTCCCAGAAACTTTGTGCTCTGGCCTCCCCAGGCTCGGGGAGGGAGGGTGCTGTAAAGGAGCGGAGCAGCGACCCCCAGCTGGCCAGCACTCACCCCTCCTCAGGCCTTGTGGTCAGCGTCAGATCCTTCCATTCCGCCCAGAAGGCCTCTCGGCGCTCACAGTTCTCCTCAGACACCTGGCAGCTCAGCTCTGAAGTGGCCATGGTCAGCCTTCCTCCCTCAGCTCTGCTCCTTCCAGGCCCTTTAAATAGCCCCCTCCCCCTCCTCCAGGGGCTATTTTCAGCCCCTCTGGCGTCAGATGCTATAAGCAGAGCCAAGACTCCGATGGGGGCCTTTGGGCCCAGGGTGGGGGCTGGGATACCTAGACTCCTGCTGGCCTTGAGTGGGTGGTCAGCTTCTGAAGAGATCAAGACCCTCTGCCGGGGCCAGGGGTCTTCAGAGCCACAGCTCTGAGGGTCTGACACTCCTCGGACACTGTCCGAGGCCAGGCACGTGCCCAGCCTCGTGCCGCGTTGGCACCTGTTCTCTGTCCCCCCCTCCCCGCCCCCAGGGAGGACAGTGGCTTGTCTGTAAACAGAGCGGGGAAGTGCAGGATCTGAGGCCCCAATGGGCTCTGTACCAGGCGGCCAGTTCCCCCCATCCCACCACTCTCCTCTGCCTGGGTTCAAGGGCACACCCCCGGACGGTCCCTTCTACAGGAAGGGATAGCACCACCACATTCTCGGCGGCTTGCATATAAAGGCCCAGCTCTCCACGGCCACCCCCACCCCAGCAGGGGTCTTGGACTTCAGCCCACACCTGGGAGCCTGGTGCGGACCTTTGCCGGGTGTTTTCCTTCCCTGGGGCCAGTGGTCAGAGAATTGGTCTCCCAAGTCCAGCCAGTAGGTGTGGGAGTGGTCTCCAGGGTGAAGTGGGGTGAGGTGGCAACCTGGGGGCTCCGATGAGTGACAATCAGCAGCAGATCTGGCCCTAACCAGCCATAAGCAGGCGTGACCATGGGGCAGCCCCTGCCCCTTTCTGGGCTTCACTTTCCCCACTTTCCCCACTTTCCCCACTTTCCGGTCCTAACGGCCTGACCACAGCTCTGGGGCCTGCCAGCTCCAAAGCACCTGGGCGGGGCCCGGCCCTCGTTCACCGGGAGCAGGGTGGCTGCTGGGACAGCCCAGCACCTAACAGCAGCAATTTTGGTGCAAGAAGCTGACACAGTGAGGTGGGCACAGGGTGGGTGGGTGGGGGGGAGAATGTGAAAATGCTGAGTGGAAAAGCAAGGGCGCCAGAAGAGGCAAGACAGGAACTGAGATGAGGACCTTGTGGGGACAGCTGGCGCCCACCTGGGGCGGAACTGCATACTCTTGATTACGGAGGCACTATACCTGATTCTTGATTATCTTTTAATCTTATAATAGCCCTGTGACATAATGAGTCCCATTTTTACAAAAAATTAGGAAATGGGGGCTAAGACACAGATTTGCCCCCAGTCACACACCAGCCAGGACCAGGATGCACCCCCCTCACCCCAGGCAAGTGGGCTCCTCTGGGAGCCCTGGCCTCGCCTGACTCCATGCTGCCCCTAGTGAGTGCAACAGGGCAGGGGGCTACGTGAGCGGGGCAGAGACCCCGAGATGTCAGTGACCAGGAAGCTGAGACCCCACCTTCAGGCCCCTGGTCGGACCTGGCACTACAGAAACAGCCCAGACCTGCTGCGGGCTCTGCTGGGTCTCTCCCACCTCCTCCCCAATCCTGGCCTGGAGACCTCACCTGCCTTCCCTCACAGGAAGCAGGGCAGGGGGAGTGGAGCATTTTTCTCTTAACCAGTTACCCGCCCAGTGGAACCATTCAGGAAAATGTGTGCCCGCGAGCCGAGCGTTGGGAGGGCGGGTCGGGGCAGGAAGCGCGTCCCCACCAGGGTGTGAGAGGACGGGTCAGGTGTCTGGCCTTGGTGGTGGGTGGGGGCTACCTCCCGCCCCACCTGTGCAGAGCTCCCTGCCCCTCCCCTCAAGAGGCCAGGCTGGAGGGGTTGCTTTTTTCCTCTTGAGTTCATGTTATTAATTGGCTCAAATTACAAAAGTGCCGCAGGAGGCCCCAAGGTGAGGGAGAGAAGCTGGGAGAGGCAGAGGTTCACCGCCAGCCTCCACCATGCCCACCTGCCGCCTGCTCCCCCACAAGTACATGTGGAAAACGGCCCCAGATCCTTTAAATAATCCCTAAAAACAGGGATGAGTGAGCACGCAGATGAAGGAGCTCCTGCACCTTCACGCTGGTGACAGGCTGTCCTGGCCTCCGTCCTGCCCAGGGCCCTGGCCCTCCCCCATCAAGTCTGAGGCTCCCGTTCCAGACCCTGCCCCTGGCTCAGCAGGGGACAGCGGCTCTGCTCTCCCAGGAGGCAGGGATGCCACGCACACACGGCAGGGTGGACCCCACCTGCCACAGGGGCAGAGCCCACAACCTGCTCAGGGCCCTCGCCCCAGGCACAGAGCAGCCTGGCAGCCTGCAGCCAGGGGGCTGCCGTGGGGGGAAACTTCCTCCTGCTGCGGGGGGCCAGGTCCTCTGTGGGCAGCCCCCGGGCCCTCCACTGGCTCTGGTGGCTGTGGTGCCAGAACCCTGGCCCGCAGGGTGGCGAGGGGGCATGATCATGCTCGGGCTCCCATTTCTCCGATGCGCTGCCGAAGGTGGAAGGCAAACTCGAACATGGTGGCCGCGAGGCTCTGGTGGATGAGGTACCGGGGCAGGCGGCCCTGGGGGAGGCGGGAATCAGCTCCAGGAGGGCTTGCGGTCAGCAGGAGCTCCTCCCTCAAACACCCTCAACAACAGGCACCTGAAGGGACTGTGCTGGGCCACAACGCAGGTGCAGCTCTGGAATGCAGCTCAGCTGCCCTCTCCCCTCACCTTTGGCAGGAGGAACATGCTGTGCCCAGGCCTTGGCATCAGCCACACAAACAGACCCGGGAGGGGCTAGGCTGGCAGCCAGCCCCCCTCCTCAGGACCTCGGGGGTCAGAGGTATGAAAGGAGAGGCACAAGCCCTCCAGTAACTGAGGGCACCCACACCACGGGGATCCTGCCCCAAGTTTGAGGGCGAGAAAGGAGGTGGAGAGTAGGGGAGGCTCTGAACAGGGTAGGGGCCCCCAGCACCACCCGGCAGAGCTCCCTCCACCCCGAGCCTGCCCCGCAGCCTCGGCACCCTCACCTTGAGATCTGTGTTAAGGACCCAGAGGAAAGTGCAGACGCGGGGGTTACTGGCTGACTTGAGCACGATGAAGCCCCCAGGACCGTTCTCTCCCCTACAGAGAGAGGCACCGCTGGGGTGACGCTGGAGCCTGCCTCGCCGCCCCCACCCCTGGCCCATCTTGGATGTGGGTGGAAGGGAGAAGGGAGCTGCTGGTTTAGCAACTGCTCCCCCGCCTGAGCAGGGCCCGGAGCAGGGGTGCCAGAGGCTGCAGTTCGCATCCCGACCCCCATCACGGGGGGCTCCAACACTCCCTGGGGAGTTTATACCTGTGCAGCACGTGCACACACACCCGGGGCTCACCAGCCTCTCAGCCCTCGACTACTCTGTCCAGAGAGTCTAGGTCAACTCTAGCTGTGAGGGCTGGGCCAGGCAGGCACTTCTCCTCCCTGCCCAGCTCAGGGGGCAGTGCCGTGCTGGTGGCCTCCAGGAGGGGCGACCTCTCAGGAGGTTTCAGGAGGCTGTGTGGTTCACCTCCTGACTCATTTAATGGCCCACAGCTTCACTGAGCATTCTGAAGCCCACTCCGTAGATAAGGAAGTTGGCACCTGGAGAGGAAATGAGCTTGCCTGTCACCCAGCAAGTCTGGTGGTGCTGAGACCAGAACCCCCAGTCTGATACCCAAAGAACAGTGCTCTCTGCAAACCCCAGGAAGGAAGGGAAAGGGTAGGGTATTTGGGAGGAGGCCACCTGCAGCACTGGAGCCTAGGATTAGACAGATGGAGAACGGCGGGGTGCCTGGAGGAGGCAGCAGGAAGAATATAATTCCTCTTCCTCTGGCAGGACTTTCGAGCGCCCCAGGAGAAAGGCAAGGTAGCGGGACAGGGAGAGGGAGGGGAAAAGGGACTCGAGTCTCCTGATGGGGTCGCTGGGGGTGGGCTCTACCACCAGTCTACCCCTAGGGCTGCCCTCCAGGGTGGGTGGCGCAGGTCCAAGACATTATTCCCCGAGTCTCGAGAACACAGAGCAGCCGATTAGCAGGATTAGGGGTCGGGAAGGGCAAAGCCCAGTGGGACAGGAGACAGGAAGGTGGCCTCAGCAGGAGAAAGTCCTCAGCGGCACATACTGTACCCTGCCCTGTCTCAGCGCCACCCAGGGAGGGGCTGGCTGGGATGACCTCGGGCAAGGCCAGGCTCACCTGACGTATTTGTGCGTTGGGGGCTTGGCACAGTGGGTGGTGGCGATGCCCGATGACAGGTATTTGTCTTTGCGTCGCTCGATGCGCCGGACATTCACAAAGTCCCTGGGAGCGGGGAGAGTTAGGTCCAGGGGGTGCCAGGCCCAAGACTCGGGGGCAGGAGGCCTGCCTGAGACAAGGGGTATGGTGCTACTCACCGTGGGGAGACCACACCACCCGCAGCCCCTGCGGACACGTCGTAGGAAACGAGGGTGTTGTCTTCCACTCGGTGCAGGATCTGCGGGCCATCAGGGCAGACATGAGTGCAGCCTACCCCAGGGCAACCGAGCCCCCGGCAAACCCCAGCCCAGCCTGCGCTATGCTCAGGTCCCTTTACTAACAGCCACTCTCATTCATGGGGCCCTGGCCAGGTGCCCTGGCCATTTTCCCTGCCCCTTTGGGAGACACTGGTGCCGTCACCCCATTCTACAGATGGGGAACCTGAGGCACAGAGGAATTCAATGACATGACCCAGGTCCTGAGGTAACTGGTCATGCTAGGGCATCACTGCCCTGACCTGCCATGTCACTGGGTCTCTGTCCTGAGAGATGGCCGGGCCTCCTGGCCAGGCTCACCTGGCAGGCAGTCACTGTCTTGTTCCACAGCACCATCCTCTCGGGCTGCAGGATCACCTCCTGGTACACCAGCTCCGCAGGACAGGGCAGGAAGGCCTGGGGCAGGGCAGGCGGAGGGCTGGGTGGGGCCAACTGTGCTCCGGCCCATGGCCCGTCCCTCTTGGTGGGGAGAAACCTGCCAGAGGACCCTTAGCCCCTGCGTCAAGTCCCAGACGGGCAGGAGGCTCCAGGACACTCCAGAACACCCAAACCCCTCACTCACCTTCAGGATGAACGTCTTGCCATGAAAGGGAACCTCAATAGTGTATACAGTGTCCCCATATTCCTGTGAGAGGGACAGAACGGGGGCAGGGAGGTGGGCAGGGGGGAGGGCATGGGGCATGGGCTGGTGGCTCAGGAATGGGTGACAGGTACTTTAGGTTTTTAAATAGCTCAGGGCAGAAAAATGAAGGAGTCTGGGGATGTTTGAGCAGCTGTTAAAAACATTGGTTCTGACAAATATCCAACATCCAGGAGAGAAAGGCTTTTGCTATCAAGTTAAAAGACAGAGGCACAGCTGTGGCTACACCACAAGGGCTGCATCTCCAGGCCGACAAGGGCTGCCGGAGGAACTGGCCAGAGAGAGGGACGGGAATGTCCCCTCTGTTTTCCAAGCTCTCTGCCATCTTTTTAGACAACATCGTTTTGACCTTGATGAAACAAAACACCAAACGCAGGGTGGATATGCCTGGCCTTCCCTTCAAAGCAAAGCCCAGGAAGCAGAGCAGCAGAGAGAGGAGGGTGGGGCGTGGGGGGCGGGGAGGAGGGGCAGCCGAAACATCCAGTCCGGCCGACCTCCTGCCGAGAGGCAGCCCCAGGGCCCAGCCCCCTCCCTTGGGGCAGGGACATGGTTCCAACCCCTATAATCCTTGGGCTTATTTCTCTGGCCGCAGAAAAGGGAGTAAAAACTCCCAACACACGTGGGTGGGTCAGGTGAGAGAGAGGTTTCTTACGTTATTCTTCTCGAATTTCCAGTTCTCCTCCTGGGCCAAGATCTGGTCCACCACGGCCGTGGCCTCCTTCCCTTGGCGGATATACTCCCGCTCCTGGCCGGGACGGAGGTGGGGGGGTCGGCCTGGGGCCTGCACGGCACTGTGCTCCTGCTGCCCTTGCTCTAGGCACCCCACACAGCTCTCACGGAGGCCTGACTCGGTCAGCGCCCGAGGGGCTCTGGGGCCAGGGGCTGTGGCTATGGCTACTCCGCACAGGTTCCCCGGCCAGAGGCAGGCCAGCGGGCCTGGCAGACAGGGGGTTGACACTCAAAACGGCACTGACCGGCATTCCAGCTGCTGGGGTCCACCCTCTGCTGGGAAGCCCCTGCCCACCCTGGCTAAGCCCAGCACTGGCCCTTCTCTGAGGCACCTGCTCCAAAGGTAGGGTGGGGGCAGGCCGCCAAATACCTGGGCAGAGAAGCTTTTCTTCCCGACAAGTTCTTCATCGGATTCATTGTCAGACCCTGCAGAGAACACACACAGGTGACAATGGGAGGAGGTGGGGGGAGAGTGTGGGGAGGTCCTGGGTTCCGACAGAAACGCAGGATGTGGGGAGAGAAGCGTATGCGGGAGAGGGCTGCTGGCGTTCCCCAGGGAGACCGCAGAAGGAGTAGAGAGAACGACCCAGGCTACCCCACTCCTCACAAAGCCCCTCCCTGAAGGAACTTCCTCCCAAACACCAGCCCTCACCTGCAAAGGATTCTGGGGGTGAATAGAACTGGCCCTCGGACAGAGCTCCAGAGAAGAGTAGGGGCCCTTGGGCGACAGCGGCCTGGGCAGCAAGATACCCTGGGAGAGCGGACACAGGCAGCCGTTGTCCCAGACCAAGGACAGTCGGGCAGCCTGCAGTCCCCTCGCCCTGGGCTCACTCTCAGGCTCCCGGAAGCTACTCAGGTTGGCAAGATGGCTCGGAACTGGCTCTCGTGCCTGAAATCCTCCTCTCTTCGGGCTGGGAGGACCCTCACTGCCCCCCTTACCCCTAGCACTCACATCGCTCCTCCTCGGCCTCCTGGGGTAGGACTTTGAAGTCAAGGAACCAGGTCTCCAACCAGGCAAGGACGAAGGAGATGATGGGGAGCAGGTAGCCAAATGCCCCTTTGTTGAGCAGCTGTGGAAAGGGGGGGCTGAACTCCATGGCAGGGGGGCACCCCGAACTAGAGCAGAGCCCCCTCCTGGGGCTACCAACTCTGGCATGTACCCCACTCTGGTACGAGCAGCCTGAGGATCCTCTGCGGCACACGCCTCTGAGAGGAATTAATGAATTCTGCAGCAGGATACACTGAGGTTAGGCTGGAGGAAGAACGTCCTGTTCTTGGGGTCGTAGAGGGGCAAGTAGGGGGGGCCTGTGAAGATGACTCCTTGGAATATCAAAGGAGAGGATGCCCCTCACCCCAACCCAGACACCCAAAATCAGAGAAATGGTCCCTTCTTAGGAGAAGCCCACCAGATGCCTCAGGCCAGATGCCCACCAGACCACCCAGACCCTGAGCTACTGACCTCAGAGAGGATGACCTTGACAATGAGGAAGGCACTGGACACCAGTGTGGTGACCTGCCCAGGGGAAGGGAGGAAGGGGAGAGGGAGAACAGAAGCTGGGGAGTGAGTCCTCCTCCAGCCGACCCCTTGCACCAGCCCCGCAGGGGCCCCAGGCTGCCGGGCGCGTGGCGTCTTACCGCAATCACCCACCAGTGCTGGAGCCGCAGCACCGCGTAGCCCAGGAGCAGCCAGGAGAAGCGGAAGAAGGCCAGACCCTGGGGGGGTAGGGAGGCGGTCACAGGCAAGCCAACGTCCGCCCCTGCTGAAGGCTCCCCTCCCCTCCAGGCTGGCTCCCCCAGGTTCCCTCCACGTGGGTGTGCGCGCCCTGCGAGGGAACAGCTGAGTCACTGTGTCTTTGGGGACGGTTTGGATGTGACCATGTTGGACCCAGGCTCTGTTTTCCCCCTCCCACTGGGGGCTCTCTGCTGGCAGGACCTCACTCAGGAAACGTTTTCAAGACTGAGGGCTCCCCGACCAGGTGGGGACGTGCGCTGCAGAAAGCAGAGTCTGGCCAGAGTCACATCCTGCTCCCTCTGCTCCCAGGACCCCGCAGTCACTCACAAAGATGTCAAAGAAGGAAGTTTTGAAGTTGTAGTGGATGATCTCCTGCTCCAAGTTCTTCCGAATACCTGTGTTCGTCTGGAAGAGGAGGGTACGAACAGCTTTACAGGTAGAGCCCCGTTCCTGGGCTGCCCCTCACCTCCCGGAACAGGGAGGAGGCAGGGGCAGAGTGGGGCCTGGTGGGGAGGCTGCAGATGCTAAGCCACCACCCAAAGGGGGTCTCGGAGCACCAGGGGAGTTCAGCCAGAGGCCTGGGATCCCAGCACCAACGCCATCCCGCCCAGGATCCAAGCAGCCCAGGCAGGCAGGGCTCCAGCGCTGATGATCGTGGGCGGGGTCCTGCTGGAGGCCGTGCAGGGGAGGGACTGGGCCCTACGCCAGCAGGTAGGGCTGGCAGACAGGGTGCTGGGAGCCTGCCTCACCTAATCTCATCTCCCCCCACACTTCAGTGCTCCATCTTCCCAGTCAACCAGCCGTCTGGGGTGATGGGGGCCGGGGGTAGGCAGTGGTGTCAGACGGAGCCCCAGGTGGCAAATCAATTGATTAGGTTTGTGCTTATTGGGCAAAATCCATCACGCTGCTGGAGAGGATGGCGTGGAGAGCGGGCAGGCTCTTCATGACCTGTCCCTGCCAGAGCCACCCATGTACTTTCAGTGGGACCCCAGAGACCCTGGCTAGGTAGAGAGGGCACCTGGGTGGAGGCCGACAGCAAGGCTGCAGACTGAGGGGGATGACCCTTCGCGACCACCCAGACCGGGGCTTCTAATCTCTGGCAGATACTCTGGGGGCTGGGGGGACTGGTTAAAGATACCGATGTTCAGGCCGCTGAGGCTGAGTCTTAGGGCGAGCTGAGCATCAGGAGGCTTTAGAAAGCTTCCTGGTGCTTCTGATGCTGAGACAGGGAGCCAGGAGTCTGGAGAGCTCCCCCCGGCCCCCGCCACTCCCTGGCCACATCCCAACCACATGCCTCAGCCTTAGGACCATCCTGAGCCTCACAAAGTTCAACGCCCCCCTGCCCTGGCCTGACACCCCACCCCGCCCAGGCCCACCTCTCCTTCCTCAGACTACTTCCTCTTGGGGTCCTCACTCCTCCCACCCCTACCAGTCGCCGTCCCCCACAGCTTCCCTCCACCCTTCTCTTCACAGAGCACCTGCCTGTGGCAACTACCCCAGGGCTCAGGACGGGGCGGGGGGGGGCGGGGGGGCGGGCTCCAGTCCCCATGCTGCCCGGGCAGCGAGGCCTTAGAATCCTCGACAGCCCTTGCAGCCACCGGGCCACACCCAGGCTGTCAGAGAACTAAAACCACAGGGGCTCCAAACTACGGAAATAAAGCTACAAAAATTGAATGTTGATGCAACTTTAAGTGTCTACCAAGTGAAACATTGTATTAACTCTACTAATTGCTAAATCCAACATTCTGAAGTTTTTCATTACATCTAAAGACAATTTGGAGGTTAGGTTTTCTCACTTTGCAATAATTCCCAAATATGCACGGTGAATGCTGAGTTATCACAGCCAATACAGCCAGATAATTTCAAAAACAAAACCATCAAAATATTTCCAACTCTTTTCTGGCAAGAAGCTGTGCACTGAATGAACGATGTTGGTAAGAGTCAGTGCTTCCTTTGATGCTGGCTAGGACCCTCACAAGGAAGAACGCTAAGACCATGGAAGCTCTTTGGACTGCTCCGAACCCCGCTGGGCCCCAGCGTTTTTCATCGGTAAGATGGTCCCTAAAGGCCCCTCCCAGTGGCTATGGCTCTACCTAGCGGAAGGAAGGCGCCGACTCATCACTGCACAAAAGACAGTCACCTCAGAACCCTAGCTGCCCTCCAGCTCAGCATGTCCAGAATCAAACTTACCTCTTCGCCCCTAGGCCTGCCCCTTCTCTAACCTCCTCACTTCTTTCAACAAAGTCATCGTTTTCCTGTCACCCGAGCTTGAGACCTGGAGGAAGGGCATCTGCCGTCCAGAACGCTGACCCACTTTACAGAAGGAAAACGAAGGGAGGCTCAGAAAGCCCAAGAGTCCCTTGCTGAGGCTGCAGCTGACGCGAAGGAGGGGCCTGGACAGCACCGAGCGGATGCCCTGCTCCCGCAGCTCCTGCCCCTGTTGTCAGGTCCCACTCTGCCCTGGCAGCACCTAGAGGTCGGGCCCTACCACCAGCTGGCCAAGCGCCGCCCGGGAGAGGGCTGCCGGCCCTGCACTGAGAGGCCCTGGTGACATCTCACGAGACCCTGAGGCCGCACTGGGAGGGGTGCAGCCACCGGAGGAGCGCCCAAAGTGGAAAGGGAGAGCTGGCGCCACTGAGAACCACAAGCTTTTCTACTAGTGCGCTCCCTACTGCACCCCCTGCTTTTAGCACAGTACCTGGGACACAGCAGTGGCCCAAAACATGCTGGCTGAATGAATGAATGAAGCCAGAGAGCAGTGTAGGGCAGAAAGAAGACAAAGGTTTCAACAGTTCAGCCAGAGCTGGTTGGGGTCTCTCCTCCTTTCGCAGAAATCGAATGCAAACTCTGGAGCAAGGAGCGGGTTCGAAGCCTGCCTCCAAGCTTGCTGAGATCTGAGACAAATGACTCAACCCCTCTGAGCTGTTCTGCCCGGCTTCACGTCACCCTCCCGTGCGGCAGATGGAGTGACTGAGGCCCAGGCGTCCCCCTCATCACAGCTTGGCCCACGGCCGCCCTTGAGCCCACTCACGTTCAGCTCAATGATCCAGAGCAGGGAGACGAAGAGCAGGTCGAAGGTGACAAAGAGACAGAAGGTGCGGCGGACATCAGAGATGGCCTGGCGCTTCTTGGGAGGTGGCAGGAGGAAGTGCGACGAGAGGCTCTGCTTGTGGGACAGCGATGAGCTGAGGGAGGCCACGGCTGGCAGACTGCGCTCCAAGTCACAGGCCAGATCCCTGGGCACTTTGTTCATCCTGGTGGGCCCCCACCTCAAGGCAGGGAGGGTGGGGCCTCAGCGGCACAGCTGGGGGCAGAGGTGGGGTGGCTGGGTCACCTTAAACATGTGAGGGTCATAAAGGCTCCGTTAACCCCCTTTGTTCCTCCACACACAGCCCCCAGAGACCCCATTCACTCCCAAACACATCTGCCCCACACCCCCTCCCAACCCCACAGCCGCAGTTCCCTCCAGTGGCCTGACTGCCCGGCTGGAGAGTTTTGAGCATCCCTCTCACTGTCTTCCTTCCTCACCACCCCCTGCAAAGCCAAGTTTGGGGGGCCCTGGGGTCCTCCCTGGTGCCTGGATGCGCAGCCTGCTCCTGCCAAGCCCGGCCCTGTGGTTCAGCCTCAGCTCTTGTCAACAGCCTCTCACCCGGCCCCACCCCCAGGAGAAGACGGCCCCCAGCTCTGTTCTTTGTTTCCCCAGCACACAGCCACATTCCATCCCAGTAGCCAGCCCTACCCTCCCACCTCCTGATCCATGGCAACTGGGAGGGATTTCCTGGAGCAGAGCCTCTCAGTGCCCTGTGCTGGGACAGCTGGGACGGTGGGTGCAGAGGGAGGGCATCTTGGTCCCTTCTCTCTAGCTCCTCTCCCACCACCCCTCTGGAGGCCCAACCGCCATGTCCCTCAACTGGACACTCCAACGTGCTCTAGCGGGAGTCCCCAGGCGGCCTCTCTCACCCCACGACGGCCTCTGCTCCACACAACTGTCAGAGCCAGTGTTCCCCACTGGCAGCCCTCCCGAGGCTCCCGCAGGTCCTAGATAACGCTGCCCACCTCACAGGTCCTGGCGGTCCAGGCCCTGGGGTGCAGTTCTGCCACAGTCATTTCAGGAGGCCTCCCCGTCTCACTGCCACCGCCACCCTGGCCTCCTTTCAGGTCCCTTAATGCAGCAGCCTGGTCCTACCTCGGGGGCCTTGGACCTAGCTCTTTCCTGCTGCTGCTGCTGCTGCTGCGCGGAATGTTCTTTCCAGCCCTTCCAAATAACAATTGAAAAGTCCTCCCACCCTGACTGGGTAGCTCAGTTGGCTAGAGCTTTATCCCATACGCCAAGGTTGCAGGTTCCATCCCCGGTCAGGGCACGTACAAGCAGCAACCAATGAACGCATGCAAAAGGGGAACAAATCAAAGTTTTCTTTCTCTTTCTCCCTTCCTTCCTCTCTCTGAAATCAATGTTAAAAAACGCCCTCTCGCCCTGGCTGGTGTAGCTCAGTGGACTGAGTGCGGGCCTGTGAACCAAAGGATCGAGGTTCGATTCCCAGTCAGGGCACATGCCTGGGTTGCAGGCCAGTTCCCAGCAGGGGATGCACAAGAGACAACCACACATTGATATTTCTCTCCCTCTCTCTCTCTCTCCTTCCCTTCCCCTCTAAAGATAAATAAATAAAATGTTTAAAAAAAAAAAAAAAACAAAAAAAAAAACGCCCTCTCCTCAGAGCCTCCCACCAGCCAGTCCCCAGTCTCGGTGTCACGTGTATACATTCTTCAGTGGACTCTTCACTGTCTGAAATGACCTTATTTACTGTTCTGCAGACTCCATGGATGCAGAGCCCTTACCTGACTTGGGCGCCGCTGCCTCCCAGGGCCTAGCACAATGCCTGCCTCCTAGCAAGTGCTTAATAATTAATTACTGAATAAATGGACGACCCAGAGGGTCTCTTGGCCCTCAGCAACGTGCCACGCAGCAGAGAGGACCAGGGCACACCCTAAAGAGAGCAAGCACCAGCTACTACCCAAGGCTAGCCCAGAGCTCCACTGCCCATAGGACACAGTGGCCATGGCCTTGACTCACGCCCACACAGGGCAGCACGGTTCTTCCTATTCTACAGGTAAGACCGCCAAGGCTCAGAGAGGTGGATGGACTTAACTGCCTGAGCAACTATAAAGCTAAAATTCTCATGAATGCCAGAGACCAAAGGGGCCCTGGGGCACTCCCTCCCTGGGGCACAGCCCTTGCGACCCTGGGTCTAAGATCTTGGCTCCACCGACTTGCTGCAAGGCACCCTAAGAGGCCCTTCTCCTGGGTGAGGGAAAAGGTTCAGCCCAGAGCCAGAGAGGAGCGGACTCAGTGTGGTGGGGCCTGAGCTCCTAGGACATGATCAAGAGTCTCCCTGAGTCTTCTCACCAGCCAGCACCAGAGGACAGATTTGGGGGCCATCGGAAGAGGAGCCCTCGATGTTTGTCCCTGACCAGTCTGCCCCTGACTTGTTGTTTCCTCTAAACTCTGCGGTATCTACCACCTGCCACAGCCCCTTCCATCCACTAGGTCCGAAACGAGCCCCCAGTTTGTGGCCAGCAAGCCAGCTCAGCCAGCCCCCTGCCTCTGCACAGGCCCTGGTGACACTTCCCCACACAGGCACCGGTCCCAGGCCGCCCCCCAATGCCATACCCCTGGGGTCCCCATCACAAGCTCATCTGGAGGGTGCTGAAGGAAAGCTGAGCCGAGCTCTGAAGGAGGCAGTCAGAGAAGGCATGTGACAGGCCGCTGGCAGCGGGACCCCCCCCCATCCATCAGTTGAACCTGGCGCCAGACGGCAGGCTCTGCGCATCACTCACTGCGACAGGGCTGCAGCTCAAGGGCAGGTGACATTTCCTGGTCTCTAACAGCCCTCTTGTCTTCTGCCAGCCCGGTCTCCATCTCTCCCCTTTCCTGTCTTTCTCACAAACTACCTTTCTATCTTTTCTGTGTGTCTCTGTCGCCCCTCTCTGGGTGCTCCCCCCCCACCTCTCAGTCTTCTCCTCCACCCCATCAGACCAGTCTCTCCCCCTCCCCCAGTTTTCTCTCGTGTTCCTCTCTCCTGTCCTCACCCCGTCTGCCCTCGCCCTGCCTCTCCCCCACTCCCCTTCTCCCTGGAGGGCTCCCCGGCTCCCCTACTCCCAGTCTGCTCCCGTGTCTGTCTGTCTTTCCCACTGACTCTCTCCCTTTCTCCCCGGGGACAGGACTTGGGTGGCAGCAGCTTGGGTGTGAAACATACTCAGAGTGGCAACAGCACTGACACTCACACACCCAGACATCCCTGATGAAGCGAGAGACACAGATAAGGGCTGAGAGCAGAGGTGTTGGGAAGCCTGGGAGCTTCAGACACCAGGGCAAGCGGGAGCCAAACACGGGGGAGGGAGTGGCTGGCCAGAGTCGGGAGACGGGTTTCTGTGTCTCCTTCCCCCATGAAAGCAGCTCAGGGTCCAAAAAAGCGAGAGCTGGTAGTAGAATGAGCACCAGTCAGGAGTGAAGACCCGAGCCCCAGCCTCCAAGCAGCCACTGATCTTGGGTAACTTGGGGCAAGTCCTTCTCACCACGGAAAAAAGTCGGTGGTTTTTTAAAACCCCCTTTTTTTAAGCAAGAGAAACTAAAAGAAAAGAAAACCTTACTTGAAACCTCACTATATAAACCAGATAAAAACAGGACCCTTCCGAGGCCTGCCCCAGCAGGTGGTCACAGAGAGCCCCACCGGTCACCCTTTCCAACTTTCTGTAAACGCTGGGGTCGCCCGGGCGCCTCCTCCCTCAGCATGCTCACTTCAAAAGGCCTCTGAGCTCCCTCAGACCACCTGTCGGTCTAAGAGGTGAAAGCCGTTTGGGCCTGGAACTGCCCTCAGCAGTTCCCGCAGCGCCTGTTCCCTGGCCCCTGGCCCCTGAGGTCAGAAGGTGGCAGCGCCAGCAGAACAGCTAGGCGTGGCCCCGTGCCACCCTGCCCACCCTCCCGATGAAGGGCTGTGAGGCTGGAGACAGCGGAGCTGCCACCCGGCCCCCGAGAGCACACCTCCCTCCAGCCCACTGCCTGCTGCCCCCGGCCCCTGCCAGGTGCCTGCAGAGGTGTTGGGAGGGGGACGGCATGTGTGGCGTGAAGTAGTCCACCTGCGCTGGGGGCAGACTTGACATTCGACGTGTTTGCAGAAGCTAAGCTGCTAAGGCTTAGGGAGAGGAGGAAGGAGGGAGGCAGGAAATAAATCGGAGGTTTTATCATCCTTGGCTGAAAGGGAAAGAGGAGTGGGGAGGAGGAGGCAAGTCAGGTGTGGGAACAGTGGGAAGCTAAGCAAAGGGCCAACACCCCTCCCAGCCCCCAGCAACCTCAAGTACCGCCAGCTGCAGGAGGAGCTTTGGGTGGGGTCCAGGATTCACAACAGCAGGCAGCTGCTATCCCAGAAAGAGAACTAGACTCTGAAATCAGGGTTCAAATCTCAGTCGGCCCTTAACTAGCTGTGTGATCTGGGGCAAATATCACTACTTTGAGATTGGGTTTCTACAGTCGCATTAAATAAATGCAACAATTGCCTTGGCCGGTGTGGCTCAGTGGTTGAGTGCTGGCCTGTGAATCAAAGGGTCTCCGGTTCAATTCCCAGTATGGGCCACATGCCTGGGTTGCAGGCCAGGTCCCCATTAGGGGGCGCACAAGAGGCAGCCATATGTTGATGTTTCCCTCCCTTACCCTCTCTAAAAAATAAAAAAATAAAATCTTAAAATCAATAATAAAAAATAATAAATAAAGGCAACAACAAAATACAGTAAGTCCCCACTTAGCATCCTTGAAAGGTTCTGAGCTCTAAGCGAAACCGAGCATAATAAAACCAACCTTACCACAGGCTAATTGATGCAAGCAAGAGTGAAGTTCCTGCGGCCACGTTACAATGAAACAATACGGAACCACAATGTTTATTTGAGGATCTGCTGTACTTAATGCCACAGAGCTGTACATTGCAAGATGGTTAAAACAGTAAATGTTTATTTTACCCCAATAAAAAAGGCAACAACAATCGCTCCCTCCCAGGGCTGACATCTACAACGGCAGTAGCTTTGAGATGGAACATGTAGCTGGCAAGGCCGTTTAGGTAAGAGGGACATTAAGTGTGTGTGTGTGTGGGGGGGCCTTAATACACTATAGTGACGTGTGATAAAATCACCCCAAAAGGTAAAACCTGAGCTCTATAATTCAGCTGCAGGGTGACCCTGAGCAAGCTCTCTGGGCCTTCAGGTCAGGCTCCCTTGCCTCTGTGTAAAAAGGGCCAAGACAATGGTGTAGCTGTGGATTGAGCACGAGCTGTGAACCAAAGGGTCGCAGGTTCGATTCCCAGTCAAGGCGCATGCCTGTGTTGTGGGCCAGGTCCCCAGTATGGGGCACATGGGAGGCAACCACACATTGACGTTTCTCTCCTTCTCTTCCCCTCTCTCTAAAAATGAATAAGTAAAATCTTAAAACAAACAAACAAACAAACAAAAAAGGCCAAGACAGCCCAGGAGGCAAAGGTGAATTCCCACGTGGCGGGTGGGGGCAGGGGGTGGGGGCTGCCCCGGCTCCCTGCACAGGCTCTCAGGAGGAGCGCCAGGACTGATCTGTGACACTGGTGCCTGGCCCCACTGCGGTTCCCAGCTCCTGCCCCCTCCCAGGCCCCGATTTCCACAGTTCTTATGTGGCAGGGGTACAGACGGGGTTCTTGCCAGGCCTCAGTCACACCTCAGGCTAGAAGCTCCAGTCATCGCTCTGTAGCTCGACACCTAGTTGCCTGTAGCTCCTGGCCAGTGTTTCCTGGCCAAGGTCAACAATTTGAACAATGCCTCTTACTCACTGTGTGAGCCTCAGAAGCTACATCAGGAAGTTGGGGACACCTGTCTCGATCCTGGGCTGTCTGCATATCAGAGGAGACAGCAGCGCACGGGAAGTGCATAGAACAGTGCCTGGCACTGGCGTGACCGGAGGGCAGTAGATACAAGGTCCACCCCAGGGACCTTGTATCTACTGCCCTCCGTCTAGAGCTCCTCCCCCAGGACCCTGCAAAGTTTCCTTTTCCCCCATTCTGGTCTCTGTAAAACGTCCCCTTGGAGAGGCCCTCCCTGAACTCCCTATTCAGCCCCACCCTGCTTATTCTCTCTCCACAGCATGTACCACCCCAGACACATGTGCCTAGCAGTCTGTGCTTACTGCCTGTCTTCTCCCACTGGAACGCGAACTTCACGAGAGCAGGGAACCCCAGAGCTCTGCCCACTGCTGCGTGCCTACCACCCAGAACGGCACCAGGCTCATAGCGGGTTTTCAGGAAATGTGCTGAAGGACCACTTACACCCCTCCCTCCCGGGCACATGCACACGCACACGCACAGGCACGCCCTGTCAGGTCTAGACCACCTTGCCTGGAGCTGGATTCTGCCCTCTGATGGTGTCTTGCCCTGCCCTCCACTAGCTGGCAGGGTGGCTGTTCCCCTCCCCTTCACTGAGCCTGGACTTGCAAGGAGAGGGGTGGAGGCGAGTTAGACTCCTTGGAGAGCAAAGGTCAAGGAGGAAGGATTCGGCAAGACCCCGGTACTCCTCTCTTGCTATGGGGGGCAGTACCCCTCCCCCAGCACGTTCCTGACCACTGATTGCTCCCAGGACACCGTATGGCTGGTCTTCCTTCTGCACCTCTACTCCTCCCCCTGCCCTCCCACTCCCTCACTCTGGACAGACCTCCTCCCCCGGGGAGTAATTCTGACCAAAGAGAAAGTTCAGATGTCTCCTCCTGGGCAATGTTTTCCCTTGCCCTCCAGGCGTCCCCAGCCCCAGATCTCAGTACTCCGGCTCAGCACCTCCCTTACACGCAGCCTGGAGCCTCACAGTCATCTCTCCTCGAGCCATGTACATGTCCAGGAAGTTTACTGGTCTACAGATCCATAATGCCCTCCCTGGAACAGGGGAAAGGACATGAGTCAAAGACCCAAGGCCATTCCTTAGCAGGCTGTGTGCCCTTGACCAAATCACTCTCCGAACCTCAGTCTTCTCATCTATACAATGGGGACAGTACAGTGCCCAATTCACAGAGCTATTAAAAGGATTAGAAATAACACACAAAATGCCTACACCTAATTAACAGTAGCTATTACTACTATTAGGGGCCATGGGGACGGTGTTAGAGGCAGGGCCCTAGGCCAAGCATGCCCGGCACACGGCGCTTTGCCCAAACTGAGTGTGCCATCCGGGCTGCGGGATGGAAGGACGGGCTGTGGTCTCAGGCAGCTGACCTAGGATGGCACGTATACGGTTCTCCTGGAATTCCAGGCTCAGCGGCCCGTGCCATCAGCCTTGCCACAGTCGGCTGACTGGCCCTACTCTGCCCCACTCACGGAGGGTTCGGGAAGTTTCCTGGACAAGCAGGAGTTCAAAGAGAAGACGTGGCAGCAGTGACAAATGAGACTGCGAAGCCGGAGCCAGGCTCCATTTCTCCTTCCCTTCTGGGGAAATGGAAAGAGAAGAGTCAGGCCAAAACAGAAACTACATTCATCAGTATGCCCTCCCCTCCCCAGCCCGGGAGTTCTGACGGTGCCGTTCACTGGAAAACCCTAACAGACCGAGATCCACTCAGCCCTCCTACCCGCTCCACACGCCAGGCCCTGTTAAATGTCAGGATGCCCCCAGCTCAGTGATTTTATGACCCTGGCCTACTGAGGGGCTGGTGAGTCAGGCCCCGCCCCACCCCTTCAGGCTGTTGAGTAAAACCTGGGGCTGATGAAATCATGTTCTCAAGGTCAGTCTGGAAAGGGCCAGTCATCTTCCTGGAAAGATCTCAGTCCCATCAGCCCACTCAGGGGAAGGCCCCCTGCAGCGTTAGGGAGTGGTTCAGCTCAGACTCCTCCCAGTGCCAGCCCCGACAGACCAAAGCCAGGATCAGCCACTTCCCAGCCAGAAAAAGTTCACAAGTGGGACACACTATTGGTCAGATGGGATGGCCTCCTTGTCCCGTATCACACTGACATGGTAGCCGCCCCTTGGGGGCTAGGACTCCGGGGCAGTTTCAGGACACAGCTATGGACCTGCAGTCAGGAGACAATTCTGAAGTTGATGCTAAGTGACTTTGACCTTGTCAAATCTCAGCTTCTTCATCTGTAAAATGGAGCCAATAATCTCTGCCACTCAGTGGAATGAACAAGTATAAGCTGTCAAATGTACAGGATTTTTGGTTTCAGCTGCACAAGTCTAGATGTGTGAGAGCTCAATTTATTTCTATTTTTAAATTTATTTTTATTGTATTTTTCCAGTACCATTTATTGCCCCTATGAGGGGGATCCCCACAAACAGAATTTACTTATAAAAAATTGTGTATTTATTCTTACATATTTAAACTTCAGTCACCTTCAAAGTACTCTCCATTTGATATAAAACACTTACTGAGACATTTTTCCCCCTGCTCAAAACAGTTTTTGAACTCATCGATTTTGATGCCTTTTAGCACTTCTGCTGTTGTTGTTTTTTTTCTTTTTAATCTCTTCCACATCAGCAAAACATTTCCCTTTAAGGACTTTTTTCATGCAGGGAAAGAAAATAAAAAGTTGCTCGGGTTGAGATCTGGTGAATAAGGAGGGTAAGGCACCGGGGTCATGCCATTTTCAGTAAAAAACTGCTGAACACTCAGCACCGTGTGGGCAGGTGCACTCATAAATCGCCCCTCATGAAATGGGTAAATGCATTGAAAGAGTATTTTTAAAAATTCACTGAAGCTGAATGCAGCCTCTCACAACAACAGCAGCTGGTATATTGATACAGATGGGTTCCTGGAACACTCACCTGGTGGGGGGAAGCCTGTACTACAAGGGGCCTGCCCTCCAGAAGATAATTCCTGTTTTTCTTTGGGTCCTCCCTCATGTAACTTCCTCCCCTAGAAGAGAGCCCAGTTCAATGCAGCACACATATGCTGGAGCCTACAACAGGCCAAACACTGTGCTAGTCCCTGGTGACACTCTGCAGCTCCCAGTCTGGTAAGGGAGGCTGACAGATAAACAATAAATGGCGCCATCAATGCTGTCAGTGAGGAGCGAACAAAAAGGACAGAGGGCTCCCAGAGAAGGGAGCATCTGACCCAGGCTGGAGTACATGAGGTTGGGAAAGCCGCGCAGAGGAGGAGCCATCTGACTTAGGCCTTGAAGATTCTATGCATCTATCCCTGGAGGAAGGAGGATGAGCATTCCAGACAGGCAAAACAGCATGAGCAAACGCCCAGCCTCTGCACACACTCAGTCTACAGGTTGACCCCACCCAAGGGGGCTTGCCCCTGATCACCTGGTACCAGGCCTCTGGACCACCCCAGGGCATGGTCCCTGCAGGCTCCTAAGCCAAGGGGCACTTCCTCATGGCCGAGTGAGGAAAGGAATCCCTAATCTCAACAGAGGAGGCTGCCTCTGCTCTCCTGGCCACCTCAGGCCCCTCCCCGCAGCCAGAGCTCAGTTCAGAGAACCTAGCTCTCCATTCTCTAAGTCCACCAGTTTCCACCTCCCTCTGGCAAACTCATCCTCTTGCACTAAGGCCCCTCATTAATTGTCGGCAATTCTGGGAAGCCATCCTTAGCCTTTCTCT
Organism: Anoura caudifer; assembly: GCA_004027475.1. Lineage (NCBI taxonomy): Eukaryota > Metazoa > Chordata > Mammalia > Chiroptera > Phyllostomidae > Anoura > Anoura caudifer. The sequence continues at coordinate 189,068 of PVKU01000028.1, forward strand.
GCCTTGGGTGCCCAGAGTTCTCTAGAACTAATGCTTGTCACGTAACATTTATCCATTCCCAAATTCATTTACTGAGCAGACATCAGGTCTGGGCCTTTTTCACTTTTTTTTTTTAAGATTTTATTTATTTATTTTTAGAGAAAGGGGAAGGGAGGAAGAGAGAGAGGGAGAGAGACATCAGCGTGTGGTTACCTCTATGCGCCCCCAACTGGGGACCTGGCCTGCAACCCAGGCATATGTCCTGACTGGGAATCAAACCAGCGACCCTTTGGTTCACAGGCCAGTACTCAATCCACACCAACCAGGGCTCTTTTTTACTCTTAAATTCTCACTCAATAAATCCAGATCCCGCAGCCGGTGCCCTCCACCACAGCATTTTACTTGCCGACAAAAAGCCAGGCTTCAAGGCTCTGGGACAGAATAAGTAAACCACATCAGCTGTCCTTAAGCAGCTCATGAAATTAAAAGTTATAAGCACTGCTCTATATCGTTCTTACATGGACAAGAATAAATAACATTTCTTTATTGAGCACTCATGTGCTCACTGTTTTAAGCCCTATATACACGTTATTTCACTTAATCCTCACAATAATTGTATAAGGTAGCACATGACTATCTTTGTTTTACGAATTAGGAAACTGAGGCGCTGACTTCATCAAGGTCACAAAACGGTATGAGAACCCAGAAAGCCTGATTCAGGAGTCTGCAAGTTCCACCACTTGTTATTATGGACAGGGTGTTGCAGGGACATAGAAGAGCAATATTAGCCTTGGGGGCTGGGGGAAAGGTGATCCAGAGCCGGTGCTACCTGAGCAGAGCACTCTGAAGGACAAGTGAAGGGAGCCTGGCCGATAAGAGGAGAAGGGCCTTTCTAAGCAGAGGAGCTGGTGTGTGCAAAGGTATAGAAACAAAATAGCAAAGTGTGGGCAAGTGCTTCCTGCAGTGCCATAGGACTGCACCTTAGGGTGCCCGTGGGAGACTCAGATCAGAGAGAGCTCTGTGAACTGCACTAGAACTCAGCCTTTCCCACAGGTCATGGAAAGCCATCAAAGAGTTTTAAGCAAGGCAGAGACACTATGAGACTTGAGTTTTAAAAGGATCACAAGAGTTACAGTTTGGAGGCTGAGTGCAGGCAGCCAGGATCAGAAGTTTCGGGAAGCATCTGCAATCATCTGGTGAGAAACGCATCAACTAAGGTGGTGGTAACAGAAAAGAAGGGAGTTAGTTGGGCTAGGTCTTCCTTTCGATGTGGGAACTGAGGGAGAAGAGAAACTCTAAGATAATGCCCAGGTTTTTCTCTGGGATGGGGCGTGGCAAGGATAGAATGAATCTGCAGGGGAAAAGACCCACTCAAGTTCAAACACGAGAGCTCCAGCGGAAGTGGAGCTGTCCAATTGGTAGGTAGCTGGATAGCCAAGTCTGGGGCTCCAGGGAGAGGATGCGCTTAAGTTGTGGAGCTGGACGCATTTTGGGTATTTGAATGGTGTAAACCTGAAGCCCAGTGAATAGATGAGACCATCCGGGTTCAGTGTACAGACTGAGGGGCTGGAGCAGAATAAAATGTGAAACAATACTTCTACTGTTAGAGCAGTAGAAAGAAAATAAGGAGAAGCTGACGCGACGCGGAAGAACGCCCCCGCCCCCCCCCCCAAAAAAAACGGGAGGAGGGCAGATGTCAATTATGTCATGTCACTTAGGAATGAGTGTCGCTGGTGTTATGCACCTCTAAGAACTTCTTTAAAGGGCCCTTTTTACGTCAATTAGAAAGTCATTCCAAAGGAAGTTGAGGGAGACCGGATGTCAATGAGACGTAGACCTACCGAAACGCGTATCTTCCTCATTAGGAAACCCTGACCCTTCCCCATATCCAGCTCCTGCCCCTTAATACCCAGATATCGTCTCCCGAGCCTCTCCCCTCACAGTGAACATGCAGGCTCAAGAAGGCGACTCGAGACGCCCTCCCGGGTGGGCGGGCCGCAAAGGGTCAGAAACCCCCTACTCCGCGCGTGACAGAGAGGCGGAGCAGAGGAAGGGGGCGGAACCTGGGGCGCGGTGGGTGTGGGAAGGGTCGGACGGAACCAAGAACGGACACCGGCCGAGAAGACGTGGTCGGCTAGCAAGACACAACCCTTGTAGCACTACCGGGTCCCGGTGACCTCTGCTGGACCCACCTGCTGCATGTCACCCGCGGGCCGGAATCTTCTGCCCCAGCCGTAGCCTGCTCTGCTGCTCCGGCAGCGCCTCCGAGCGGAAGGGGATCTTACGGAGGCACCACTTCCGCCGCCGAGTCCGCCCCAGAGAGCGAACAGGGACGTGCGTGGAAGCAAGCCCCGCCCCCTCACCTCAGCCCCCGCCCCTAAGCCCTAGGGCCACCCTACCCCATCCCAGAGGCCGGAAATGGGGTCTGCTGCTTAAGTTAGACTTCTAGAGAGGCTTCCTACGAGTGGGGGAATGGGACAGAAGCTCCAGGGCGTCGACTTTATTGGGCCACATAAGCCTGGCACAGTGGATCAAAAGGGAACTTCGTGAGAGGAGGCCCGTGGTGCCGGGGCGGGGGGCGTGGGGGTACAGGATTTGGAAAAATTCATGATTACTCTGGAAGCACTTCTCTTCTCTTTCCTCCTAGCCGCTCTCAGCCCTCCCCAGCAGGATCTAGGACTTTTGTGGTCCTTCCCAAGGATGCCGCAAGCTTGTTTTCTGCAGGAAGGACTCCTGGACCAGAGAACTGGCCACAAGAGTCGGAGGCCTTGACCCTTGAATGACCACCAACCAGGCCTTCGACATGGGGGTTGGGAAGGAACCTGTTACTTCCTCCTCCTTTTCATTTTCCCTGAAAGAAAGGAGTCTCAGCACAGTTATTTACAAAGATTTATTACAGCACAGGAGCAGTTCAGGTCTGGAGTCAAGGAAAAGGGGAAGGGGGCAGAGCAGCTGGAGGACAAGGCGGCCCTGGCTCCCCTCGACATGTAACCCCTCTAAGGATGCATAGTAGGTGGCATTCCTGGCATCAAAGCACAAACAAAATGCAACAAAGCATCCTCTGCCAGTTCATCTTCCAGGCACCCAGGTTGGGGAGCAGGGGTGATAGGGGAAGATTTCCAAAGTGTAGAAACTGTGGAGAAGGATGCCTGAATCCTCAGCCCTGGCAGAAGCCAGTGAGAGGGGTAGTGACTGGGAATCCCCCCTAGGAGGAGAGGGGATGGAGAAGGATCTAGGGCACCTACAGGTTCTCTGTACCCCCTTTCCTCCTATCTTAGGGTCCTGCCCTGGGGTTTTCCTATGCCCAAGGGAGAGAGGGGCTGGGAGTAGAATTGTGAAGGATGAACCTTTGTCCTTCGATTTCTAGATTTTCCAACCAAGCTCTCACATCCTGCCTCCCACTGGGTGAATAGGGGAATGACTGGCAGAGGTAGGTATCAGGCAGCAAGTGCCCAGGACTCTGGGCATCAGCCAAAGGTGGGCAAACAAGCAAAGACCAGTTTTAGTTGTCTAGAAGTCAGAAGCCGCAGCCCTAGCAAGTGAGGGGAAGGGTAGAAAATAGGGTGGGGACCGGATGGGTTTCTGGGGAACAATGATGTCCCCTCCACTTCCTTATGGGATATACAGGGCTGAGTGCCTATGTGCCAGGCACAGTGTGGGCAGGGCGCTGTGGGTCCTCCCCGGGCTCTGTAAAACAAGCAGAGGGATTCAGGGCCTGAGCATCCCTCCCAAGATCCCAGCTCCATCTCCCTGTACCCCACCCCCAAGCCTCACCACTTAGTGTGGGGTCTTCCACTTGGTCCTCAGAGCTTCCGTCTTTCTGGGGCTCATCCAGAGGGGGTGGGCGCTCCCAGGGCCCCTCCAGACCTTGGCCACAAGTTGTCTTCTGCCCAGCTTGGGACAGGGAAAAAAAAGATGAAGCCACAGACTGAGTGTCTGTCCATCATGGTATAGTGGAGAGCGCGCTGGACTAGAACAGCTATGCCCATGACTAGCCATGTGACTTAGATAATTCAGGTTGTAACTTCTTCCGAAGGGGGCAAAGAGGGAAATTGTGTTGATTACCTTAGATAAGATCATAGTTAACACCCTGCCCAGCCCGGTGCAGGCACCGGCGCCACTCTGGGAGTAGTGGCAGTCGATATAGCTCCTTAGTAGTCTGGTCATTTGATCCACTCACTGCCCCGCTGCTTTTCCCAAGGGAACAGTCTCCTCTCACCTCCTCTCCACCTGTTCTGGGGGTCTTAGTGGGCATTGACAACTCTTCCAGCTAGAGCTTTTGCTCCCGTGGCTGATGCCCTGATGGCCAGAGAGGCAGCGAGGAGGCCCAAGCCATTCTGTTTGGGTGTAAAGGCTAGACACATCCAGCAGGGTCGGTCAGCTGGTTTCAATCCCTTGCATATTGGGACCATCACGTTTCGTGAGCACTGGGAGGAACAGATGTGGTGCAGCCTCCATGGCTAGGCATGGGACCCACAGCCACGAAGGTCTGAGATCTTCCTGCCTAGAAATGCTCGGGCCTTGGGACCCTCTGCGGAGATTGTTGGATCTGGGGCCTCTGGCCCTGAGGCCCCCTGTGGAGATCTTAGGCCCCTCCCTCCCCGGCTCTTCCTAGGTAGGTGGGGTTGGAGGTGCTGAGGACCAGATTGGTTCTTGAATCCTAGATTCTCCGTCTAGACACTAGAGGGCACCCTCTCACCTCTGCCTAGTAAATAAAAGAGGAGAAACAGGCCCAAGGGTCCTGGAGAGGACTTATCAGCCTCAGCGGGGTCCCAACACAGACCACGTCCTAGGTTCAGAAATGCAAGTGATGAGGACATTGGACACTCTTCGCCCTCCACCCCTGCATCTCCTTGCACCCTCTCACCACCATGAATGGGAGTCCTTTCTTGGGTCCAGAGGCAAAATTCTTAGGGAAGAGAGGAATTATTAGCAGAAACCTGATTGGGGGAGGGACTGAGTCAAGGACGGGAGCAGCCTGGGTGTTGGGTGAAGCTGTGAGGCATCCCGTAGCGTGAGAGGATGGGGAGGCCTTTGCAGTGTGATCGCAGTTCACATGCGTGAGAAACTGTGAACTGGGAGGGGACGTCCCAGACACTTGAGGAGGACTTCACCTGACCCATGGGGGTAGGACCCAGGCTTCGTAAAAGCCCCTTCAGCTTACCAGACCCCCTGGTGCCCTTCAGGATCTCAGCCTGGCTGTCCTCCTCCTCCTCCTCCTCCTCTTCTTCATCTTCATCCTCCTCTTCTTCCTCTCTTGGGTAGCCCAGCTCTCGAAGCTCCCCAAGCTCATCCTCTTCCTCTGAGCCCTGGTTCTCGCTCAGGTTGCCGATGGACTGCAGGTGAGACTCAGCAATGCGCTGCACAGCTGCCACAGGTGCACCCAAGAAGACAGGGTCAGCCCGGCCCAAGAAACAGCCCCTGGAGCTGGAGAGGCATGTGGCCAAGGCCCCAGCCTCCTTCCATGGGCTGAAGGCAGAGTTAATCCCTTCAGGGATCTAGTTCAAGAGCTGAAGGCTACAGGCCAGACCAGGGCTGAAGCAGTGGGAGGCAGACTCTTGATCATATTTGGCTCCTAAGCTGTCCAGAGATGCTGGCCCCCCAGAGGCTGGCAGCAGGCCCAGGGCACCAAGCCGGACAAGACCAGGCGAGCACAATGGCAGCTTAACATTCCCTGGCTGGGAAGCCTGCTTCTCCAAGGACCTGGTGCTGGACATAGCGTCCACCAGCTACAGCCCTGGGCGAAGGCACAGATCCCCTAGGCCAGGGCCCAGGTTGACACCTCCTGGCACTGCCCTGTCACTGATGCCACCCCATGCACGTCTGCCCCAGTCTCTAGGAGGCCGAACAGTTCTAAGACAGAGGACGTAACAGTCTGCAGCCAGTGAAGTCTGTGCCTGGGGATGTGGCGTGCTCAACACGGCCCCCACAATCTTGACCCACATCCCCAAGCTTCCAGCTCCCTCTGTGGTGACCTAGAAAGCAGCAAACACCACCCACCCCCCCAACACCACCAAGGCCTGCTGGGATAGGGCCTAGGAAGGGAACTGTGTGGGCAGCTGGAGAGAAATTTCCAAAAGATAGAAAGGACCAGGCGGTTCAGAGAAAGGAGCCAGGGCTGGGGGATTCTGGGAGAATGGCAGGGGTTGAGGGGACAGTGTGAGGAGTGGTTGAGGCAGAGGCAGCAGGGGGCCTAGGAGCTGGTGGGATTTGGAGCATTTGGGTCATGAAACTCACAGCCCACAGACAAGATGCTGGCGAGCTTAGGGCTGGGGTTGCTGCAGCTCCATCTTGGTCTGCAGGCAGCCCCCCCCCCCCCCGAAAGCCCAGAGAGGTAGATCCAGGCTGGAAACCTCCGGTGCAGAGAGCAGGGCACCGCGCTCCTGCCAACTCGGGGACAGGCACAGAGGGTTCATTGTTTGTACCCACTGCCCTGCCCTGCCCCGAGCTCCCAGCCCAGTGCCTCCCGCTGGCTCTGGGCAAGCTACTCAGGCAATAAAAGCACAATAAATCGCCCTGCCCTGGTCTTGGGGACGCGGCAAAGCTTCACCTTGAGCCAAGTATGAGAGCTCTGCCTTGGAGAGACCCCCCCAAGCCAAGACTCAATGTTGTCCACCTTCCTGCAGGGGCCCTTGGTTTCTTCTACAAACCCTGGTCCTGCCAGGTGCCTTCCCTTGCCCAGAAAGGGGTCAAAGCCTACAAAGTTGTGCCCTTCAGGTACAGAAGGGTCCTCTGAGGGTTGGAGGGAGGGGAGAAGGGAGGAGACGGGGCGGCAGCTCCAGCAGCCGCCCTCTCCCCTAGCGGGAGGAGGAGCGCTCAGCTCTGTTCATGAGCCACAGTGACAACAATAGGGGTGCACAGGGCCTGTGCCGGCGCCCCGTGAGCTCCTGCCTGCGTGCGCAGTGCCTCGTGCCTCTCAGGGCTCTCGGGGGTCTCCCCCTCCCTACTGTCTCCTTTCTCTGCCTCCAACTAAACTCCCCCCAAACCGCCTTCTCCCTTGTTAAGCTCAAAGGTCCCCAGCACAGCCCCAACCCTCCCGCACCTGTCCCGGCCCCTCCCACTACCCTGCTTCTCCCCACTCAGACTCTCCTAATGCGCAGCCCAAAGGGGCAGTGGGGGTGGGGCTCACTTCTGGCCACTGCAGGGCGCCCAGAAAGCCTTGGTCTTGTGCTCCTCGCCCGCCCTCTGCCCCATGCTCACAGCCAAGAGCCCCAGAAATGGCTTTTCCTCACGTCCACTCCCTGCCCCCACAGCCCAGGGTAAGAAGGAGGGATTTCTTATATTCTCTTTAGAGAAGATGCCATTCCCACCCTTCCCCACGCCTGCTTCAGGGCTGGGCCTTCCCCACGCCTGCTTCAGGGCTGGGCCTTCCCCACATCCCTGCAGGTAGGAAGTCCTTCCAGGTGCTGAACCATACTGCCTGTTTGCTGTCCCTTCATCTTCCTGTCCTGGGAGAAGAGGAAGGGCCCCTGGCCATCTCTCCTCTCCTCCCAGCCTCTCCTCTCTGCTCCCAACCCTGGCAAGCAGGCTGACAGGTGCACCTGTTGACCTTGGCTGGTGCTAGGAACTCAATAAACCCACCAGGAGGGAGCTCTCAGCACACCCTTCCCCCTTCCGGTCTCCCTCCCTCTCTCTGTGGGAGGAGTGGGCTGGCCAGGCAGGAAGAGCCTCAGGCGATGTTGATGTTGAAGTTTGAGGTGAGCGTGGAAAGGCTTCCTAAGGCTTAGTCAGGAAGAGACCCACTCCTTACTCCACTCAGCCATCTCCTCTTCCAAGTGTATCTCCACAGTGCCCCACTTCCGGCCACGTCTGCAGGCTGGCCCTAAAGACCTCCCTGATTTCCTCCCCCTTGCGCACCTTCTTCCCTCTTCCTGGAATGCTCTTTCCGGGCCTCACCTGCCAGTTGAATTCCTACACATCCTTCAAACCCAGGCTTAAACATCCTCTCTTCTGTAACTCCTCCTGACCCTTCGAGGCAAGGGCCCCAAGATGGGAGGGACCAAAATCTCACTGCCTTATTTTGCCCGGTGCCCACCAGTAAGGCCTGGCACACAGAGAGGAAAAGCAGGAAGAAGAAGCACCCAGTGTGCAGACCTGTGCAAATGTTATGCCAATGCGAGAGGGGAGCAAGGGGTGCAGCCCAAGGAGAAGGTGCCTTTTGGGGAGTGGGGAGTGGGAGGTGTTCCAGCTGAACTTGCAGGGGCCATGCAGAGGTGGTCGTGTGGATGCCCACTTGCTAGCTCAGGCTGGCCACCTTCCCCAGCCTCCGGGCACCTCCGTTTTCACAAGGCCTCGTGAGGACCGAACTGGCCTCTAAACAGGGGTTAGAGGGCACAGGACAACCCCACCCACTGATAAAAGCTCAACACTTCACCTCCCTCCCCCAATGTCGGCCCAGGTCCAGGGGTCACAGGGACAGCCAGACTGTTGGGTGAGGGACAGTACCTTTCAGCGAGGGGGGTGTGTAGGCACAGGGGTTGGGTCTCTTCGACTTGAGGTGGTGCCCCTCTCCTGAGGCTCTCTGCCAGGGAAGACGGCAGGTTAAATGGGCTCACTGCAGGCCCCCTCCCTTTTCCTCACTCTGCTGCATCCCACCACAGCAACCTGGGCAGACTGGGCTAGGTGTTGCTGCCCCTCGGCCCTGTGCCAGGCTGAGGCCACCGGGTTGCTGTGGCCTGGCGCAGGGCAGGGACCCAAGGTTCTAGAGGCCTCACCCCAGTCTGAGCAGAGACAAGAGCTGAGAAAGATCTGCCCGTGACATCCTGACACCAGGCACTCTCCCCAGAGGTGGCGATTGATATGCTAATCTGTCCTCCTGGGTGGCACGCTGTGTTAGTTGGGAAGTAATACCAGCCAACCCACCACATCCCTCCTTCCAGTTGCCCCTGGAAACTCACCTGGTGGGGGGAGGCCTCTTCCTCTGAGGGAGGCCATCGGTGAATCCAAGGGAGGAACGGAGACGAGGGAGAGGGGGAAGAGAGAAAGAGAATCCGAATTACTTTCCCCAAATGGTCAATCTCCGGGGAAAGGGAAAGTGTGCCCCTTCCTTCCTAGTGTTGGGAGGTGCGTGTTAATAAACGAACTCAGGGAGAGTCGGTCTCCCAGACCTTACCCACTCCCTGCCCCTCTTCTGCTCCATCTTCTACTCAGGGGACTTTGGCAAGGGCCCCATGAAGGCATGAGAGTTACGGAGGGGCCAGGGCTGGGCAGGGCAGGGCAGGGCCCACCTGGTGAGGAGTGCTCGGAGAGCCGGAACAGCATGGCAGGGGTTGGTCTCCTGCGCCGGATCTAAGGAGATGAAGAACGAGGTGGAGAGGTGGGAGGGGGGCCAGACACCTGCAGCCCCCCCACCATTCCCCCCAGGCAGCAGGGAACAAACAGTGCTTTGGAGTCTCCAGGGAACCTGTGAATCAAAGACTGTTGGAGCGCAAAGGAACCCGATAGCTCTCCCCATCCCCTCACTTCACTCAGGTAAAAACCCAAGGCTCCGAGAGGCTCGGCTACGTGCTCAAGGCCACCTTGCGCCAGCCCGTGCCATCCCACTCCACGGCCAATCCACAGCCGGCACCTCCCTTTCTATGGTCCCCTACCAAGGCCCTTCCTCTCCTGGTTTTTGAAGACATCAGACCTCGGGAGCTGAAGCTGGCTGTGGAAGGTGCCCATGGGCCATGGCACCCACGTGGCCCTGAGCACCTAAGGTCAGCTCAAGGGCTCCAAAGAAACTGGATCCAGCTGCAGAGGCTAAGCCGGGGCACTGCAGCCACCTCCAGGCTCATGTGGACGCTCAGGTGCGGCCCAAGCTGCAGGCCCACAAGGGCCTAGGAGGGCATCGCTGGGGGCCTGGGCCTGAGCCTCCCTAGCAGTCTCTCTCAGGCTGTGGAACTCTAAGCCCAGTCCTCATTAAAAAAAAAAAAAAAAAAAAAAAAAAAAAAAAAAAGCCAAGTTGCCCTGCTTGGTGTGTGAGCCAAGCTGAATAGTAAGGGTGTGGGGTGGAGAGGGCACAGAACACTCCCGGTCACTACCCCCCCTCAAGCTTGGCAATCAGACCAGTTGTCAGTTAATTAGGTCCCCTCTGAGCTCCAGGGAAATGCACCAAGAGAACCAGGTGATTTAAGCTGAAGCTGCCACCTCCCCCTGCCAGGCTCTCAACATAGCGGGTCAGACCAGAAGCGGCTTAGGCCGGAGACCCCACGGCCACCCCAAAGGCTTGGCCGCACTCTCATTGCTCAGCTGGGAGTCCACTGAAACTCAGCAACAAGTGGGTCGGTCTAGGTTGTGGGGGGCGGGGCCCTCTTCTCCTCTCCTTCCACCTCCTCCCCAACTTTCAGGGCCTCTCAGCCACCAGGGAGGCTCTCCCAGAGACCTCAGTTGTCCTAGTGAGCAGGTCTGGCTTCTGTGATGAGGGGTCACCCCCGCCCGGGTCCTGTAATGTTGTGGATCTGTCTGGGGCCTCAGCAGGAGGAGGTCCGAACTAGGTTGTGGCGACCCCACCCAGGCAGACAGGGGGGACTAGAGGGGCAGGGCCGTGGGGCAGAGGAGCTGGGGGTCCCCGCTGTATACAGTGGGTCAGGGGTTTCCCACATGAGGTTTCCCACATCTGGCCGGCGCTGGCCGGTCTGGGGCACAGCGGTCCAGGTGGCAGCCTAGGGAAGGAGGACACGTGCTGGGTCCAGAGGGTAGTTCCCCCTCGTCGTGCGGCCTGGAATGGCCTGCCCGACGCTCCGACGCTCGCCGCCCGGAATTCTCCGGCGGGGGATCAGGACGGAGGCCCTGGGAAAAAGTTGCGCGAGTCTCCGGCGAACTTCAGGCGCTGCCGGGTCGAGACGGCCCGGGACTCACCGTCGGCCCCATCCCGCAGGCCAGCGCCGACCGGGCAGCGCCGACCGGGCAGCGCCCGGAGCTCCGGGTGCGCGCGGAGCCGCCGAGGGTGGGACGCGGTCCCCTTACCATCTCCACCTGGCGGGGGTCCAGCTGGCTGGGGGGCGCGGGCACCGAGAACTGGATCTTCTTGCGATCCTTGGGGTCCATGGCGGGCGGGGTGGTCGGTGGGGCTGGGCCGCGCGACTCGGGGTCCCGGGCTGCGCTCCCGGCTCAGCTCGCCCGTGCTGCTCCCGGCGCCGCGGGTGCGAGTGGCGAGGAGCGGGAGGGCTGTGCGCGCGCCGATAAAAATACCGCGCGCGGGGAGGGGAACGCGCGGGAGGATGGGGTCGCCACCGCCCGGCCTGCCCCCAGGCTCGCCCGCCGAGCGCAGTCCGCGCCCCGGTCCCTTCGCGTCTCCACCCGTGGGCTCCCGGCTCGCCGGTCTCTGGGTTTCTGCCGCTCCCCTCCTTCCCTCGCTCTCTGAGCTCCTCTCTCCCTCCGCGCTTCCTCTGACTCCCTCTCCCTCTCCGCGTCTCTCTTGGTCTCGGACTGTCTCCCTCTCTCCGGAACTCACCCTTCTGGCCCCAGCCTTGGGGTCCCCAGCCCGTCCCCTCACCTGGGACTGGCGCCCAGGGGCTGGATGGGAGGGCTCAGGGAGAAAGTGGCCAATGAGCAACGAGAAGCGTGTTCTCCCGGGGGTGGGGAGGAAGGGTGGGAGTGTGAGCCAGGGCCCCGGGAGCAGGCTGGGAGCCCCCTACTGTCACCCCAGAACTTGAAGCTGCATTATTGATGGAGTCCAGCAGGGAGGATAACGTGGGGGGGGCTGAGGGGGCGGGGGAGAGGGGCAGAGGGACCCTGGCTTTAACCCCTTCATGGCCTAGGTACTTGGAATATCACAGGGAGACCTATGAGGTCGTGAAGAGAGTGCCACCAGCATGTCACGCTGTGAATGGGGGTGTCCTGGAAAGCGAGCGAGTGCGAGAGAGCGGGTTGTGCGTGGGAGGACACGTGTCAGTCATCAAGGCGGGGAGTGTGTGTGTGAGCCAGCGCCAGCGGCCCTGTGGTGCCTATGGGGGGGGGGCGTCCGTGTGGTAAGAGTGCATGTTAGTCTGTGAGTAAGTGTGTCAGAGTGTCAAGGATGCGGTGTGAGTGGCAGGGTGTGGGAGGAATATGTGTGTATGAGGGAGGGCGTGGGTGTGGGGGAGGTTGTCAGAGGCTGTCAAGGTGATGGGCATGGGTGTGCCAGCTCCCGCGGGGTGGGGATGCTGCATCCGCAGCTCCGGCCTGTGCAGCAGAGGGGGAGAAGGTTGCAGTCCTGAACGAGGCGCGCTGGACGACGTGCACTGGACTCACCTGTTCCCTGCCTCTCTCCCCAGACCTGACCGGAGGGAGACAGAACCAGGGCAGCCGGGAAGACCGGGGTTGGGGGCGGGGGCCTGCCTGTCCCAGTACATGCGCCATCACAGGTGTGGGTTTGGCACATTCGGGAGCAGAGCTCAGGGTAGCGGGGTGTGCTTGTCGCTAAGGTGTGAGCTCCTCTCTCTCTGCAGAGGTGTTTGTGTGTCTCTGGAGGGGAGAAAGGGGGGCTCTGGCCTTGTGGGTTGGCTTGTCCCCGTGCATCTGTCCAGGCCCTGGGTCCCTTTGAAGGAGCCCACTCTGCCCTCTGCGGTCTGTGGCAGAGGGTCCGAATCCCTCTCTGTGGCACTGACAGGGCGTGAGTGCAGGCGTGTGTGTGTGTGTGTGTGTGTGTGTGTGTTTTCCTGGCGTTCTGTGTGTGTTGGCTGTATTCTCTCCTGGTCACGCTCAGGCCTGGATCAACCAGGAGCTCTCCCTCACCTCCAGCAACTTTTCCACTCTGGCTCCAGCATGCCAGGTCCTTGGCAGAGCAAGGGGGGCAGCAGGAGGACAGAGGAGTCCCGTGGAAATGGGCTCGGGGCACGATGTCATGTCCCAGAGTCAGCGTTCACTCTGGGGTGAGGAAGAGGGTGGCAGGAGGGCAGAGCTGTGCTCGCCGCAGCTGAAAGCCCTGACTTCTCAGCTCCACACCCCAACAAAACCCCAGGCCCGGCTCAAGTGCAGCAATGTTTGTTGACTTATATGCTTGTCGGGAAATAGCCGAATGTCAGGCTGCGGGCCCACGGGTGTGGGCAGCCCCTTGCTTGGCCCAGACCCCTCTTCCAGATGGGGTGTGGTAGGGAGTGGCAAAGACCAGTTTGGCAGTGCCTCGGGAGGGTAAATAAAGAGGTTCTGAAAGTCTAAAGGAGCATGGGAAAGGCGCTGCCCAGGCTGTAATCTGAGTGGCCACTGGCCAAGGTAAGGGTGAGGAGCCTGTGCTGCAGGGTGGGAGGGTCCTGGGGCGGGATGAAGAGGACAGAGGACAGCTGGGTAGGTAACGAGAGGTCAGGGACAAGGCAGCATCACCACTGGCTGCAGTTCGGAGCCCCTGGGAGATGAGATAGCCCTGGGACCACGGTGGCTGAGGCTCATTCGGCCGGGGAGGACTTGTTTATGGACCTTCTGCCCGAAGGGTTGGAGCTCTGGGAAGCCCTGAATCTGGGAAGATGCCCCTGACTCAGGCTGGGGCAACTGGGAAGGGAGACTCTTCCCTTACAGCCAGGCCTGGAAGATGGACAGTTTGGGGTGGAGGGCGAGGTCTTCACCCTCTTCCCTCAGCCTTTCTGGCACCCACAGCTCTGGCTGCTAAATCCTGGGGTTAAGAGGGGTGGGCAAAACTGACCAGTAGAGGTACAAGTACAAGGGATGGACAGGAAGGAGGTGAAAGGGAAGGAAAGATGACAGAGACAGGAGATGAGAGAGAGAGAGAGGGAGGAGGCAGGAAAAAGCCAAGAAGAGACAGAGAAAACACGTGCGAGAGATGGAGAGACAAAGGGAGGAAGAGAAAGCGTCACGACCAGCTAGGAGAGGCAGAAGACAGAGATGGAGAGAGAATAAAAATAGCTCAGCATTAAGATAATTGCAGCTCACAGCTCTGCCCTCCGTTAGGAATTAAATGAGGTTTTATTACTTTGATTTTTCTCTCCTGGATCCTACGCAACTTCTCAAGAACTTAGGGAAAAGTTTTTCAGGTGGGCGGCCAAGTGGCGGGGGCTGTGTGGGTGACAGAGGAGGAAGGGAACAGGACTTCTGGGAGTTGAGGGAGTGTGGGCAGGGGCAAGGAGTGGGGTGGGGCTGGTGGGGATGGGGGAGCCAGCAGGGGGAGGCAACCGGGGTCAGGCACCTCCCAGAGGGGCTGAGAAGCAAGGGGCCAGGGTGACCTCCATTTTCTTTGACTTAGAATTAATCATATGCAAATGAGATGTAAAAATAATATGCCACTCTTCCGGTATTATTCTTGAGTTAGAAGCACAGCGATTGTGTCCAAGGAACGAATTCAAGACCTAGTTTGACATAACTCCAATTGAACTATGGGTCTTTCTACTTGGACTGACAAAAAAAATGTTTATCACAGGGTGTCTATTAATGCACCATAGGTCTGAGCACACTATTTTGAGCACACAATTTTTCCTCACATCACTGGTTGGTGCTTGCCACAGTGCCCAGCATACAAGAGGGACTGCATTCCTGCATCCAGAAGGTGAATTAGGGAGGGTGAAGGGAGGCCTTTGCCCTCTCTCTCAGGGAGGTGGGGAGAGCAGACAATTGGGAATATTCTGTCCTTCCCCCGAATCAGGATGCAGTCTCCTGGACAGAATATAAACTGGGGAGCTGGGCTGACCTGAGGAAGAATCTTAGGTCTATAACCTACTGTTTGACCTTAGACCAATTCCTTAGCCTCTCTGGGCCTCAGTTTCCCTGTGTTTCGAAGCCCACCTCATATGTAGCTGTGAAAATTCAATAGGAAATTAACAGAGTGCATCAGGAAAAGAGGAAGACCAAATATGAGATGTATCGACTCCATAAAAAAACCCAGATGTGAGTCTACAGGGGCTGAGCAGGGCTGTTGAAAACAGTACACTGTGGACTTCGCTCATGCACAGGGTCACCAGGAGTCAGAGCCAACTCAGTTGCACAAAAACATACACACAAAAGCCCCAGTGGAGTGCAAGACTCCTGGCAAGCTTCAAGGAAAGTTCTGGCTACTCAGAGCTCTAGGGGTACAGCTCACAAAGGGCCAGCAGGTGGCGGAGTCAGCTAGGGTTTGGGCAGCTGCATGGCTGGCCCTGGGCGTCTGTAGTCAGGCATCGAATCCACGACCTTGGCACCACCGAGTAGAAAACTGAGCTGGCTGGGTTGGCATGTGGCAACAGGAAGCCCTGGAAGGAAACTTGGAGAAGCTGGGGAGCCCTAGCTGGTCACACTGGGGCATCTTTCCCCCGCCCTGGTGGTTGTGATGGGGAGATGGGTGGTGGGGGGAGCATTCCAAATCCCGCCTCTGGGGAGAAGTGGGTGGGGGCCCTCTCAGCAGGGACAATGGTGGCACCAGGACAGGAGGGCAATCATCTGAGACGTTCATTCACACACTCATTCATTCATCCATTGTGCATCCCTTTGCTCATTCAGTAAATTCCCATTGGGTGTTTTTTTTTTAAATCAACTTTATTGAATTAGAATTTGCATGCAATAAAATGTACCAGTTTTAAATACACATTTCTATGAGTTCATGAAAGTTGTGTAACATGTGAGCACCACCACAATTCAGAATAGACCACTTCCATCACACAAAAATGTTCTCTTTTGCCCCGTGCAAATCAACCTCCCCTCGCCCCTCACTGGGTGTATCCTTAGTTTTAGCACACTATTTTGAGACATATCCTTCCTACCACTTGTCTTTGCATCATCACCTGCATCCCATAGTATCCCGAATACAGTAGACGCTACATGCTTTAGAGGGGATGAATTGAGAAATGAATGAATGGATGAATACGTAAGTCCAAGAAATTGACTAAGGGTGAAATATATGGAGCATTTACTCTGCTGGGCACTGGGCTAGGTCCTTTATATATATAAGGCCTGTCCAGAAAAAGTCCATCCATTGTTAATATAATGAGAACAGTTTATGTGACATCAGTGTAACCTGGCAGCCAAGGAGAGTGGACTGGAATGAGCATGTGTGAACAATGACGACTTCACTGTACTAATCAGTGGGAATGGTAGATGCTGCTGAGTGACATGTGCACTGTGTGACTGTGGCATTTAAAATGATGGAGTGAGTTGAGCAACGAATTCAAATGATGCAACGAATCTGCATCAAATTCTGCATTAAGCTTGAACACTCCTCTGTGGAAACTATTCGGATGATTCAGAAGGCTTTTGGGGGCGATGCAGTGACTGCAGCACAAATAAAAGTGTGGCACAAACACTTCAAAGATGGTCGAGAATCTGTTGAAAGTGATCCACATTCTGGAAGGCCTGCAACAAGCAGAACCCCTGAGAATGTTGAACGTGTGCGGGCTGCCACCAACAAAGATCAGTGACTGCCAGTGTGAGAAGCAGAGGCTGATCTGGGGATTCCGCACACTACTGGGAAAACTGTGAAGTCCCAAGGTGCCTATGTTGAAGGGGACTGAGGTGTCATTGTCCTATGTACAGTGTTTCTTGTATCTTCTTCAATAAATACCAATTTTTCATAGTACATGGCTGGATACTTTCTGGACAGACCTTCACCTCATTTAATCCTCATTAGTATCATTCCATTTTACAGATGAGGCAAGTGAGGCTCAGAACTTTTTTGACCAGGGCCTGGGTTCAATCGCAGACAGTCTGACCCCAGAGCTGTCACTCTACGGTTGCCTTTAATACATTTGGGAGGGGGAAGTGGAAGATGGCTTTCATATACTGAACCGACCTCCCTTGTTCAGCACTGGACCAGGTTTCTCGCTCACCCCGTTTAGTGTGGATCGACCTGGGGTTCATAAAAGGGTACGGGGAGCGGAAATCGATGTGCCGAGGCTGCCCTCTGGTGGCAGACATGAGTACAGCGGCATCTACGTCCTCTGGCGCCCCCAGGTGGGATGTTGTTGAGAAGATCAACCAAGCCAGAAGCCCGTACGGGGGCAGCCTCAGCCCGGGGCACCTGGAGACCCCCTGCTCTGGCCACTGCCTGGTGTCCCCCAAGGTGCCAGCTGAGGCTGCCCCCCGAAGAATGCCAGCTGCCGGAGCCCGCTGCCTCCCACCCCCTCCACCAGCCTCACACGCACTCCAATCCTGGTCCAGTCGGCTGCTTCCATTCCCTGAAGAAGAGGCCCTAAAGTTAAAACAGCTGTTAATTTATAAACCAATTTTTCCGTGACTGCTTAATAAATCGCCAGCAGCTGCTCTGCCCCCTCCTCCTGCCCAGGCACCCGGCCCCGAGGGCTGCATGGAGAAGCTCAGAGCCGCCAGCCTCTCTGTCAGCCTCCTTCCCCCAACTCCCCAACTTGCCCCCATTTTCCCAGGAGGTGGGGGGGTGGTGTGGGGAAACCCTGATGAACCCAGCTCCTTGGGGCTTCAGTGGAGTGGAAAGGTGAGGATGGGTTTTCTTACCTAGTGGGCTGCAGCCTAAAGGCCATCTATCCCACTGCCCTGAAACTCTCCACCCCTCCTCGGCCACCCCAGGACTCTCAAGCCCCAAAAGTAGGTGTCACAGGTTTCCTTAGTTCTGGAGAGATGAAGATGTCCAGATTCCCAAGATCCCCTGAGCCACTGGGAAGTAGAGGGATCCTGGGCTCTTCCCTGAGACCACTGGAATCTCAGTTCCCCTCTCAGGGTGGTCCCCCTGACAGATGCTAACCCTGACTCCCTGACCCTACTGTTCTCTCAAGATTGGGTTGGGAGGGTGAAAGGAATGCTGGAGAAATGCCCACACACACCCATCCCCAGGACAATAAAAAGAGGGATGCGGGCCTCCTGAACATTTACTTTGCCCAACTCCCATGTATAAAAGTCACCGTGAAAATCCACACAGTGTGGTGGCCACGTGAATGGCAGGCACGGGCATGTTCTTTCTCTTTGCATCTGCAAATTCCAAAGGTACTCAGGGTGAAAGGCCTTCTGGTACTGTGATCCCTGACTCCTCTGGGCGCGGGGTCAATCCAGCCACGCCCCTGTAGCCACAAGGAGCTCTGCAGAAAAGGGGGAGCAGGATGGTCAGAAGTTCAAATCCTGGTCTCCCACTTACTAGCTGTGTGAGTGTGACTTTGGGCACGCAATTTAACCTCTCCTTCCTCTGTGTCTCCATGTATAAATAGGGATAATAATTACAGAATTGTGAAAATTAAACAAGTTTACATATATATAGTGCCTGGTACATAAGAGGTGCTTACAAAGTGGCAGAGTATTCTCATCCCCCTGCTGATCTCCTGGGTCCCCCAAGTGGCACTTGGGGTGCGGGTACTCAGGAGATTTTTAGGGGGTAGTCAGAAGTGCTGGGGACAAAATTAAGGAAAAAACCAACCAGGAATCCTCAGTTATATGGCTCTGACTGGGCTTTCTCCTTCTGGGCCATTCTCCTACTTCCACCCCCATCGCTCCACCCCAACCTTCTCCCCACTTTGGTAGTGACGCCCTTCCCCAGCGTGCTTCTTGGGAAAAAAAGGAAAAGCTAACCAGCATTTCAGCTCCTGGAGCCCCCACCTCTTAAGAATTAATTCTCCCCACAAGCTAACTAAAATTCCTTCCATTTCTTCTCTTGTTCTCTAGTCAGCAGGGGCTGCCATGACCCTTTCCTGCCCTGCCCCCATCAGGACAGGGAGGCAGCAGAGCCTGCTGTACTCTTCTGTCACACAGGCCAATGTGAACTTGCCCTTGCCACATCCTCCCTGTGTGTCCAGGGCAACTTAGTCAGCCTGTTTGGGCCTTGGGTTCCCCATCTCTTTAATGGGGAGAATCTCAGAAGCTACCTCCTGAGTGGTTCTGAGGATCAAATGCAACACTGCCCATGAAGTTCTTAGCAGCAGGCCTGGCTCTCAGCAGGTTCTGAGGACAAGGTAGTGAAAAAACAAGTGGCAGAGTGTGTTGGAAAGACACCAGAGGTGGACCATTTGGGTTCAAAGCCCGCTCCACTACTCCCAGTGGAATGACCTTGGATTTAACCTTCCTGCGCTCGCTTCTCTATCCCTAACATGGGGACTGCACTGGGGGAGCTCTCCAAATAGTTCTGCAACTACATAAGTGTCTGCCTGAATTCACAGTACTGTTACTCACTGTTGCTGCCCTCTGCCCCCACTGCCACCCTTTAGGCTTCTCTCCACCTAGGAGCTTGCTGATGGCGGAAGGTTAGCAGAGGTGAGCAGAACCAAATGGGAGACTGCGGTATTGGGGATCTTGGCTCAGGGCAGGCCACCAGCCTCCACTTCCTCCATGCTCCCACCTCTGGCATGCCCTCAGGTTCGGGTTTGGGCATAATCAGGAGGTACAACATTCCGCCTCTTTGAGTCAATGGTCCTGCAAAGCAGCCAGCCTCCTCCCTCTGCCCAGGTCCTGACTACCTCCTGGAAATAAAGCAGGGTCCCGGGGGCCCACTCAAGCCCAGGACTGCTCTGCCAGGGTGCCAGCTGGTGCCCACGAGGGCGGAGCGGCAGTTTGATCATGCGGAAAGGGAAAGCTGGAGGCACCCCCAGGCTTGGTGGCACCCATCAGAGACAAGAAAGGACTGGGGCACCCTGGAAATCCTAGTAACTTCCCCTTGGGACAAGCAGAGGTGAGCACCAAGCTTGGCCTATTCAGTGCCTCAGTTTACTCAGCCAATCTGGAGGTGGAGACTTCATTTGTTTCCCTGAGCCCCTCCACTCACCAAAAGGCTTGGCTTTGGCCTCTCACAGCTCCTTACCCTCTTTCCTTTCTTAAAGAAACCGAGCTTAGCCTCCTCCTCCCCACCGGATTCTCTCCTTAGAAGCCACTCAGGACACAGACCCGAAGGGGCGGGGAAAACGCTAACCCGGTGCTGGAGACTGCTTCTGCAGGGTTTGGGGCTGTATCTCCAAGCCCGCCCAGGGCGCCGCCCCGCCGGAATCACGCATTGCTCCACGGCCCTGCCCCTTCTCGCCGCCACTGGCCCTTTAAGAGCCTCTCCGCGCGCTGCCGTCCCGGATCAGCCAGAGAGACCATTAAAATTTTATGCAGAATGAAAATGGGCCAGGTCTCCAGCTTCCTCGCTCCCATCCAATGATTTATTACTCGCAAATACCACAGAACTAATTAGTATAGTAATTAATTAATACGCATTTGCATATTTGCATGTGCAATTAGTGCAGTGGAGTGATTACTGGGAGAATGAGGGGCCCCGGATTGTCAGATGTGAGGGGGAAGTGGCCTGGAAAAGAGTTAGTGGGAATGAACTTTGTAGGGAGCACGAAGGCGGGGAGGGAGGGGAGACGAGCGGGAGTGGGGCGGGGGCTCCGGGGCGCGGGGGCGCCTGGCCCCGGCGCAGAGCGACCGCGCGTGGAGCACGAGGCCTGGACCGGTCCGCGGGCCGCGAGACGCCGGTCCAGGGTCGCGACCCCGGCGCCCCCGCCCAGCCCGCGCCCCGCCCGGCCCCTGCCGCGTGGCAAAGCTCCAAGCGTGCGCCTGATTGTTATGCATTGTGTTTCTTGTTGCGAGCGGAGCCGAGCGGAATGGGGCTGGTACAAGCTGTTTCCCTGCCACGCGGCGGTGGCACCTTAAAGGGGCAGCGTCCTCTTCCTGCCGCCACCGCCGGCCCGCACTCCCCACCCCCAACATCTGAGACGTCTGTTGGACCCCTTTCCTAAAGGCAACCGTCCGCCCAAGCCCGGCTCGGGGCAAGAGGGCACGCGCGGAGGCTGGCCAGGAGGTGGCGCGGCCCCGGGGGGCGTGGGGCACGTGCCGAGGGAGCCTGGCGGGCAGGAAGTCAGGCTGCGAGCCGGGCTGGGGCGGCTGGGGCCGCTGGGCTCTGTGCCAGGCGCGCGGCGGGGGTGATGAAGAGAAAACGGGGAAAGCCAAGAGGAGAAGGACAAGGAAGGGAAGAAGCGAGTGGCAAGGGCTCACTTGGTGCCAGGTGTTTCCACATAGGACAACGGGTTTGCTTGTAATCCTCACAAAGATTCTGTGAGGTAGGGCTCCTTATTCCCATTCTGCAGACAGAACAGAACCATGTGGCAGGTGTTTAGTGATCAAGTGGTAAAGCCGGGGTTGGACCACCCCGCCCCATGTGCTCAACCTGGTGCCAAGGGCCAGAGGAGAAAGTGACATTTCCCCAGGAGACATCAGGGAGGACTTTCTGGTGGAGGAAGCACCAGGAAGCATCAGTGAGCCTGCAATGTAGAGGAGGGTACCTTCTGAAGAAGCTGAGGGAAAAGGGATGCGGGGGGGGGGGAACCCCACGTTTACTGTGACTGTCCCCCAGCCCCATGTACAGAGGGATCCCCCACCTATTGATCTTTAGAACCTCAGAGACAGGCCAGGGCACTGGCTCTCATGCCTTGGGGACTTGGACAGAGGACAAACCTTGTACACCAGTCCTTCCCAGGACATGTTCTTTCCTTCTCTTTTGCAGAGTGTGCTGTTCCCACAGTGTGGAGATCATGGAGGTTTTGGAGACAGGGACAGTCTGTAGTAACGAAAAAGAACATAGACTCAGAGCTACAGCTTGGTTCAAATCAGGCTCTGTGACTTACTAGCTGTGTGACCTTGGCTTTAACCCTAACCTCAGCCTCTCTGTGCTTCAATGTCCTAGTCTTCAGGTGGAGGAAATAGTAATCCCACCTCCAAGGTCATGGCGAGATAAAGTAAGACGATGCCTGTGAGGGCCAGTGCCTGGTACAGGTCATGCTCACAACTGTCATTATGGATTATGTATTACATTATACAGAGAGCTCTGCAGCCCCAGGGACAGGAGGACCCCAACGAGGGAATGGGGGTCCTGATTTCAGGTCCTAGCTCATTCATTGTGTGACACCAGGCTAGTTGCTTCCCTCTGTGTGCTCCGGTTTCTGTAAAATGGGGCAATGGTCCTTGATGCTCCCACCCCTGGCCTGTCCCCTTTCCTATGCTGGCCTCCAGAGCATTGAAACAGAGAGGTAGCGGCTAAGTCTCATTTACACTGTCCTGTGCCCCAGTCTCCCAGGAGCCGAGCCAAGAGGTCTCTGGTTAAATTGTGACCGCCTGCCCTGGCCATCCCCTCCAATATACACCCCCCATGGGCCTTTGGGGCTGTCCTCCTAAGAGCAATGTCCACCACTGCAGCTGTCGGTCATTGGTGCCCACTGCCAGCCCCAGGTGCGCCCTGCACCCATGCCAGGCTCAAAGGAAACATCAGAGAACTGTCCAGTATCCACCCCCTGGAAGTCCCTGTCCCAGCTCCCAGGCTCCGATTTCCAGCGGGGGAAACCAGGAAATGCCCAGGTTGCAGGGAAGTTCACAGCAGAGCCACCAGGGGGAAAGAGAGCCCGGGACGCAGACCCACCCTATGCCCTGTGGTGCCACATCAGGTGTCCACCGTTCCCCCATCCGTCAGCATGGGACCTGAATGCACTTCATCACTGACGGTCCTGTGGTCCTCATGTCAATGCCGAGGGAGATGAGCAGGCAGGTAGGTGGCACTGTTCCCACTTTACAGACGAGGAAGCAGAGGGTCATGAGATTAGACCAAGGACGAGACCCTGCTAAGTCCAGCGTTGTTCTAGCCACCTTGAACTCCGTCTTGGTCTAACTGCCTTCCGGTGTGGGCCCTTGGAGGGGCAGGGGCAGGAAATACTGACTGCTCAATTGGAACACTGAAAAAGAAAGACAGAAAAAAAGATGTGGTGATGAACAGAACTCTAGGATCAAATTTTAAAAATAAAGTTGATCAGGAGCATTAGGTAAAATCAGCCCTATTTGGACAGGGCCATGGGATGAGGCAGCATCTTCACACCTGTTAGTTTTTTTTAAACACTTAATGAAAGTCTTAGCAGGCAGGCCCATTTTACAGATGGGAAGCCTGACTTCCACATCAGTGCCGGGAATGGGGGGAAGGCTGTTGGCAGAGGAGGGGCTTCCTGTGTGTCAGCGTCCTGTCCTGGCTGCAGCCTTCAATCTCTGGGGTAGAACTAGAACCTCCTCCAACATCGGCAGAAAAGGCCTTTGGTGTCGCAACCACTTGTCGAAGATATTCTATGTGTTGGGCTCTGGGCCCAGACCTGCCTTCCAGAAATGTGCTGTCAGGCTGGAGAGATCCATGAGTCAAAAGTCATGACCTGTGCCTCTGCAGAGGTATGAAAAGGAGGGGCATTTATTCCAGAGAGACTTCCTGGAGGAGGTGATACTTACGCTTGTGAAAACAGAAGCAGTTTAGAGAGACTGAGGGGCAAAGTCAAGACAGGAGTAAGTGTCGAGGGTGTGTTGGACACCCCATATCAGGGGTGTCCCTGAGAGGTAATGGGGAGCTACTGAATGTGCCCGAGTAGGAGTAGGAGAATACCACGTTCACATTCAAATTTGCCTTTTAGATAAGAAGGTAGGCTGAGCAGCCTTGATCTTATACAAGAACAGAGGATCGGGGGCCTGGGGGAAGTCAGGCTTTCCCAGAGGATGAGGGTTCACCAGGTCCGCAAACCAGAGGGATTCTGAGATTTGGAAGATGGCTTTAGGGAGTAGCATCAGCAAAGAAGAAAAGGCAACTGGAGTGAGACTCAGCCATGTGTCCCTGGACCTCATCTCCCTTCCCTCCAGGGAGATCACTTACCCCACGCAGGACAGGAGTGGGGTGGGGTGAGAACGAGAGGGGCTCCAAGCCTGCTGAGAGGTATGGGGCCTAAATGGGGGGTTCTTCAGCTGGGCAGCAACCACCCTGTTGGGGGAGGCCCTGTGGGGGCCTCCTGTGGCCTCAGAACAAGAGCTTGGTGCTCAGGGAATGGGGGTGGAGCACTCCCGGGCTCAGCCTCCATGCTCCAAGACCTCTCTCTAATGGCCACTTTGGGAGGAATCTGTGACACTGCCCCCCCCCCCCAATCCAAGTCCACCTCCCTGAACTAAATTTGTGGAGGAGAGGGGGCTCTGGGCTTGACCTGGGACCCTGTGCCTTACTGCTTTAGAAGATTCTCAGGAGAGGTGCCCCAAACCCTCTATGCCAGCCAGGCATTAACACAACAAGCATTTATTGAGCACCAACTAATACAGCTTGTGAGAAGCACCAGACTATTAAGATATGTTTACCACCGTGGTCGAGTGAGGGAGACAGATGGATAAGTGGATCCTCTTAAGAAGGTGGCAAGGGCTGAAGCTGCCCTGCCTGGGGAGGTCAGGGAAGGCACCCAGGAGGAGGTGTCCATCCAGGACCCATTTGACAAAAGGGAGACTCAGGGACCAGTACCCATCAGGGAAGGAGCTATCAGAAAAACGGGGCTCGGAAGCCAGAATTCAAAGGTTATGGGGCAAAGGTCACACTACTTCTGGAGGAGGGCAAAGGTCACACTACTTCTGGAGGAAGGGAATAATTCAGAGGGGGCTGGCTTTGCTGAAGGAGTAGCAGGTCTCTTCCATTACCCTTTGTCTGGGGTTCAGGGGAGAAGGTCAAGGGTGGGGCAGGAGTCTGAGGAATTGCAGGATCACACCTGGCCCCATGGCAGGTGCCCACCCATCTTTGAGTGGGGCCTAGACCCAGAACGAGACCCCAGGGCACAGGCCAAGGAAGTGAGGAGAACCCTGGTATCGTGCTGGAGGTCAGGGCAGGAGGTCGTCGCTGGGAGGAGGGGGGCTGCACCTCACTGTTCCTCCCCCCCTCCCTTGTGGCACCACAAGGCACGCAGCCGCATATCGCCCGTGCCAGCCCTCACCTCCCGGCAACGTCGCCGCATTCGCAGCCACGCCATCTGGCATGCCCGCCGCTCCCCAGAACACTGCAGCGGGTGGGGGGAGGGGGCAGCGGGGCAGGTGCCCACCCAGAGCCAGGAAGAAGTGGCAGGTCCCCCTCCCCCCACGGCCCTCTAGGACTTGAGGTGGGGCAGGGGCCTGGGGAAGGGGGTGGCAGGTGCTTTTATGCTTCAGGAGGAAGCTTCGAGCATCCCCAACTGACGGAACAGGCACCGTCTGGGCAGTGCCAGCCTGCCCCCCTCCTCTCCCCACAGCGCAGCTCATGCCAGGAGCACAGGCCCTCAGAGGGTCTCCCAAGTCCTGCCCTTCCCCTGGAACCGGCAGTGGGCGGGGGGGGGGGGGCGCGAGGAGAACAGGCCGCCCCTCCTCGTGCGCCCGCTCTCACCCTCCACCTGCCCGCCCGCCTCCGCCGGGGAGGCCCCAGGACATCATGGCTTTGTGGCCGTGGCCAGGGACCGGACACCTGGCTTCTCATCCACCTGCTCCCCACGGCTTGGCGCTTTGGTGGGAAATCAAGTCCCCTTCTCCTGCACACCGGCCCCCACCACTCTTATTTGGGGCACGGTGGCGGCGGCGTCCGGCTAGGTGTCCTGCGGGCGTCAGGGCGGAGTGGAGCCTGCACAGATTTGTGTGTGTGCGTGTGTGTGTGTTTATTTCGGTGGAGCAGGGGTGCGATGAGCGCGGCTCTGTGGGAGCATCCACGCTGCCCTCTGAGCCAGATTCCCCTGGACTGCTGAGGAATGCCCGGGCCGGGCCCGCCGCCCCCGGCCCGGCTGCACAAAATGGCCGCCGCCCTCCGAGCAGCCATCTTAGGTGCCCAGGCTGGGGCCTCCCCTGGGACCGGGTGTGTCTCCATGGGAACCCGGCTGCCAGCTCCCGAGGGGGGCGGTGGCGGCCATGGGAGTCCCCCAGGCCTGGCCGGGGCGCCCACCACCCCCCTGCCCCGCGCAGAGACCCGGGGGACTGGGCCCCTCACCAGCTCCCTTCCCCCAATGCCAGGGGGAGGAACAGATGGCATCTCTGGGTGTCCTTCTCCTTCTGTCTCCTTCCTTCCATTTCTGGCTCTTTCTGTCTCTCTGTCACCGCGTCTCTGCGTCTCTGGGTGCAGAGAGGAGCACGTATGTCCCCGCGTGTTCGCGCCCGCTCCTGTGCATGCGGACACGTGTGTGTTGTGCCTCTTTCGAGCCCATGTCTGAGGCGGGCCCACCCCACACCTCCCTCTGTTCCAATTTTCCCCTGTTTTTTTTTTTTTTTTATTGTATCTTCTAAAAAAAGTTGAAATGTGTCGAGTGAGAAACACTTGTTCCATTTTTCTGAAGGAAGAGGAGACAGGGCAGGAGACGGACTGCCAGGGATGAGCGTCCCGCACTGCCAGGCGCCCCCCGCCGTCTCCGAGGGGCCGAGGGGCCTGCGAGGCCCACAGCGCTGCCGTCATGGCCGACAGGAGACGGGAGGACTCGGCGGGCCTCCGAGGCCCCGGCCTAGGCAAGGCTCTGCCTCCTGTCTCCTGCCTGGAGCCGGCAGGGGCCGGCGGGACGGGACCAGACCCCGGTGTCCAAAGGCCGGGGCGTGGGGGCGGCTATCTGTCTGCCCCAAGGAAGCATTCGTCCCCTTCCTCACCCATGAATCCAACGCGCGTTCGGTTCCTGCACAGACAAGCATTCTGAATGTGTGCGGGGCGCTAGGTGCAGGGACTTAACGTTGTAGAGCGTGTTACAATTTACAAGGTGCTTTCATGGAGACGAGGGCTGGGGTTTACTGAAGGCTCACTATATTGCAGCAGCTCTGTGAAGTGTAGCATAATTATCCCCATTTTATAGGTGGAGAAATCAAGACTGTAGGATGTTATGCAAGTCGCCCAAGGCGTTCGGCGTCCTTTAAAGCCAGTAAGCGGAGTTGGCCAGGACTCAGAGCCCAGAGCCTGCGCAGGTCACCAAAATGCCACGTGACCGCGGCTGGAGAAGGGCCGCGTGTCAGGATGGAAGACTCCGCCCTCAGTGAAGGGACAGGGAAGCTCTTGAGGCTGTTCCCAAACTTGCACAGGGTCCTGGCCAGCCTATCTGGTCTCTGCCTCACCTGAGGCCTATCCTTTGGCGTCTCTCTCTGCCGTGGCCAGAGTGCCCCAGACCATCTGCCAGAGGCGGGATTCTACCTTCTCAGACCAGATCCATGAATGGAGGAAAACGCACCATCAGCTTCTCATGCTGGGAGAGCACCGAGGCAGATTGTGGGGCTGTGGAAAGAGCACTGGGCTGGGCGTCAAGTCCCTGGCTCCTGCTCTCCACTCATGTGCTCCTGGGCAAGTCGGTGCCCTTCTGTGGGCCTCTGTGGAAGGAGGGGTTGGGGCTGTTCTTTCCGAGGCTCTTTTTGGTTCCCATCGCGTGCCTCGGAGAGCCGTGGACAGCACCAGGCTCCCTTCTCCAAAGGTCTTCTTAGCCGTTCATTGTATGTGACTCTATTTAGAACCAAATTCATTCTACCAAGCATCAGATCCGTGTCCTACCGGCCCAAGAACCCCTTCGGAGGCTCCCAGCGGGAGAAAGCTAAATCTGTCCAGATGGAGGGCAAAGTCCCCCATCCCCTGTCTTTGGGCCACCACAGTGCTTGGCACACGGTCAACATCAGTGTGCTTGTGCTTAAGGTATGACTGAAGCTGCTGTGCGTATGTGGTCTGGAGGGTGGGGACAGGGGCCGGAAACGTGGGTCGGAAACACGCAACACCTGAATAAGGGTGTGAGCAAGGGTCTTTCTACACCTGGCTGGGATTACCTGCTCATGCACACGTGTCTGTGTGAGGAGGGGTGTGGACCCATTTTCTGCATCACACAGTGAGGAACGGGTTGTGTGTGTGTGTCTAAAGTTACATCCCTCAGCCTGTGCCCCTTACATCTGTGTCTGGCCCAGAGAGAGGGCTGAAAGGTGAGCTGTAAGATAAAACAGCAATTTCCTACCTTCCTTGTCCAGACACTTGCCTGACCCACCTACCCTTGGTCACTCTCAGGACTGCTGGACTTGGCTTCAGTATTTTAAGTTTGGGGTTTTTGGTTTTTTGTTTTTTGGTTTTTTCCCCAGGGGGAGGGGAGTGCTTTAGGCAATTCCCTCCCCCCTCAAATAAGTGAGTCAGAAGGCCAGGAGAGGAAGATTCGGTGGGACAGTCACTTGTCTAGCAGGGGGAGGGGACGTTGGCAGGTGAGGAGAGAGGTTTCTGGGCTAGGAATCCAGACTGAGACCCTGTCCCCCACCCCCAGATGGTGGGCGCAGAGGCTCATCCTGGGGATTCCTCTCCACTCCACCCCAACATAATACACATCTAAACACGCAAGGAAACCTCTCCCATCGGCTGACTCCACAGATATATACACATGTCCCTACAGACACACACACGCCCATGCAGAGGCACAGACAACCAGGCAAGTCTTTCCTTTTCTCTTTCCCTTAGTTTGAATTTCGTTCAGCCACATATGTTGTGTGTGCGTGAGGGTGGGTGGGGGAGGGGCAGACGAGGATGAGGGATGGCATGGTGCCAACATCTACCTATGGGGCTTGGGCCAGGGAGCCCCCCACACCCACCAGGGGAGGAGCCTCAGCTGTCCCTTTGTGGTCAAGGGGATTCTCCCTGGGGGGGGGGTAGACAAGCAGAGAGGCCCCTTATCCAGACCTGAGGTCTGATCCCTGACCCACCTTTGGGGGCCTGCAAGGGAGAAAAACGGACAGAGCAAGACCCTGCAGGGAGCACAGAATTCGGGGCGCCACAACCCGGGCATTTCCAGTCTTGCCACCCCATTGTCCTCATGTGGGGGGGCTCTACATCCAAGGGGGGGCAACTCCTCCCACCTCCCTCTCCATCCTTGCTTTCCCTGCGTTGGGCAGGAGGGGAGGGCGACAGAGATATTTATTTATTTTCTTTATTTATTTAATTTTTTTTTTTTTTTTTTTTTGGAGTAGAGAGTGACAGATGGCGGCGGGTCCCGGGGGAGCCGGCTCTCCCCCAATGCAGACGCATGCCAATCACCGTCTCTCATGTGATAGCTGCTGCCCGTGACGTGCCAAGCCCATATGGCCTGGCATAGAGGCTGGTACCCCGCCTGGTAGAGATGCCACACTCGCTCCGCGGCTCGCATGGCGCTCTGAAGACGCCGGCGCCCGCCGCCTTGAGGAGCCGCTGCCCCCGCTCCCTGAAGATGGGGGAACAATGAAATAAGCGAGAAGATTCCTCTTCTCCCCCCTCTCTCTCTTGCCCCCTCCCCCTCCCCTCCCCTCTCCCCTCGACTCCTCTCCGAGGTAAGTTGTCCGAAAGGGAGCTAGGTCCGACCCGCCGGTTGGAAGGGGGGGCGGGGGGCCGGCTGCTCCGGCCGCCAGTAGGGTCCCCAAGTCCC
Organism: Anoura caudifer; assembly: GCA_004027475.1. Classification (NCBI taxonomy): domain Eukaryota; kingdom Metazoa; phylum Chordata; class Mammalia; order Chiroptera; family Phyllostomidae; genus Anoura; species Anoura caudifer. The sequence continues at coordinate 218,029 of PVKU01000028.1, forward strand.
CACTTCCTGGGAGATGCCCCCTTATGGGGTGAGCCTCGGAGGCGCCCCAGGTTCCCTCTCCCCAAGGGGCTGCAGCTCAAGGGGCCGGGGGGGAGGCGTCTCTGCCTGCGCCCGGCTGGGGGGGGAAGCAGGATCAAGGAGGGGCCGTGAAGAGGCTGAGACGGGACCCCCCCCCGTGGTTGTCTCGGAGGAACCCGCGACCTTTCCCCATCACCAAAAATAAAAAAATACGAAAAAGAGGGAGAGAGAGAAGCAAACAAATTTGGATTTTTTCCCATCAATCCCGAAATACAACGAGATCTGAAGAGCTTTGTGGGAAGGAGGCGATTTGAGAAGGGGAAGGGGGTCCCTGACCGCAGGGGAGACGGACCGGGCTCGTTCCTCTCGGTCTCCTCCCCGCGCCCCGGCTCCTGCGCGCCCGCCGCCCGCGCCGGCGCCAGGAGCTGGGGACGCTCGGTTAGAGGAGACGGTCCACCCGCCTCTGGAACTGAGGCTGCGGGGATGGGGGCCGAGCTGCGGGCGGCGCGCGGCCAAGTTGCAAATTGGATTAGGGAGCGTGGGGGTGACAGCCACGGGAGGGGTGGGGAGCCCGGCGGAGGGGCCGGGGCCGCCAGAGCCGCGGAGCGGGGCAGCTGTCCCCACCGGCAGCCGCCCAGCCTTCCTCGCCGCCGGGAGAGAACAGGCTTCCAGGGAGAGGGCGCCACCTCCCCCGGCGACGATGTCCGCTCCCCAACGCCCCTGCCCGGTCCCCGCTGCGACCCCGAGAAGACCCCCGCGTGGGGAGCAGCCCCTGGTTCGGGCGCGGGGCGGGGCCGGGGCCCGGGGCTGTGCCCGGGGCCTGAGCCGAGGTCTCCGGCTGGCGCGCGGCCGGGCCCGGGCTGGGCCGGCTCTGGGCGGGGCAGGCGGGCGGGTGGCGTCCAATGCCCCCTGGGCGAGAACCCTCACTGGACCTGGGGTGGAGGTGGGTCGGGGGAAGGCGTCGTGACCCCAGCAAGCCCCTCACTCTGTGCCGTGTCTCCCCTTCCCGCCCGTGGGGCGCCCTCAGGCACCATGCTGACCCGCCTGTTCAGCGAGCCCGGTCTCCTCTCGGACGTGCCCAAGTTCGCCAGCTGGGGCGACGGCGACGACGACGAGCCGAGGAGTGACAAGGGCGAAGCGCCGCCTCCGCCCCCGCCGCCGCCTGGGCCCGGGGCTCCGGGGCCCGCCCGGGCAGCCAAGCCAGTCCCTCTCCGTGCGGAAGAGGTGCCAGAGGCCGCGCTGGCCGAGGTCAAGGAGGAAGGAGAGCTGGGGGTCGAGGAGGAGGAGGAAGAGGAAGAGGAGGAAGGGCTGGACGAGGCAGAGGGCGAGAGGCCCAAGAAGCGCGGGCCCAAGAAGCGCAAGATGACCAAGGCGCGCCTGGAGCGCTCCAAGCTGCGGCGGCAGAAGGCGAACGCCCGGGAGCGTAACCGGATGCACGACCTGAACGCGGCGCTGGACAACCTGAGGAAGGTGGTGCCCTGCTACTCCAAGACGCAGAAGCTGTCCAAGATCGAGACGCTGCGCCTCGCCAAGAACTACATCTGGGCGCTCTCGGAGATCCTGCGCTCGGGCAAACGGCCGGATCTGGTGTCCTACGTGCAGACGCTGTGCAAGGGCCTGTCGCAGCCCACCACCAACCTGGTGGCCGGCTGCCTGCAGCTCAACTCGCGCAACTTCCTCACAGAGCAGGGCGCTGACGGCACGGGCCGCTTCCACGGCTCCGGAGGCCCTTTCGCCATGCACCCCTACCCGTACCCGTGCTCGCGCTTGGCGGGCGCGCAGTGCCAGGCGGCGGGCGGCCTGGGCGGCGGCGCGGCGCACGCCCTGCGGACCCACGGCTACTGTGCCGCCTACGAGACGCTGTACGCGGCGGCGGGCGGTGGCGGCGCGAGCCCGGACTACAACAGCTCCGAGTACGAGGGCCCGCTCAGTCCCCCGCTCTGCCTCAACGGCAACTTCTCGCTCAAGCAGGACTCGTCGCCCGACCACGAGAAGAGCTACCATTACTCTATGCACTACTCAGCGCTGCCGGGGTCGCGGCCCACGGGCCACGGGCTGGTCTTCGGCTCGTCCGCGGTGCGCGGGGGCGTCCACTCCGAGAATCTCTTGTCTTACGATATGCACCTTCACCACGACCGGGGCCCCATGTACGAAGAGCTCAACGCGTTTTTTCATAACTGAGACCTCGAGCCCGCCCTTCTTTTTCTTTTGCCTTTACCCGCACCCCTGTCCCCAGCCCCCCGAGCGCAGGGGCACCCTCACCTACTCTGGCGCCGGGTGCGGGGTGCGGGCCGCCGGTCCCGCCGCTCTCCTGGGCAGCATGGTCCTCTTAACAGTGGGTGGCCCTCCCAGGGGCCTCGCTTCCCCCTGGGGACTCGCCTTCTCTCTCCCCAAGGGGTTTCCTCCACCTCTTTCCCAGGGAGATCTTCTCCAGGGGTCCCTCTTGGGCCACTCCCTGGAGACCCCCCATCCCCAATCCCTACACTTAGGTTCCCTTCTCCCCTGTGCCCTGCAGGCCCGAGACGTTGGTATGGAGGCAGCGGAGCTGTGGGATGGTTTCCCTCCTCTTATTATTATTACTTTTAAAACAGACACCGAGCTGCCGAGGCAGAAAGGAGCCGGGCGTCCCCTCCTTCCCGAAGGGGGCAGAAATCAGGGTGCCCCAGCCTGGACCTGAAATGCCCTCACCTCCAACCCCTAGTCTCAGCGTTTTGTGATTTTAATTTTGGCGGGAGGGAATGTGAATTGAGAGGAAAGAGAGAAGCCAAGACAATTTGTCTCTAGAATCTGTTTTTTCCTTTCCCTTTTTTAAAAACAAACCAACATACAAAACAAAAAAAAAAGTTAAGAGGCAACGGAGGCCGAACGCAGAGTCCGGATCGGAGAAAAAAGCAGTAAGAACTTTTAGAAGCAATAAAAGGCAAAAAATACTACTACCAATAATAAAAAGACACAAATATCTATGCAAGGAGGTTCCGACTGAGCCTGGCGGCCCGGCCCGGTCCCGGGACGCCCCTCCCGGCCCGCGGGCCGCGCCGCCCCAGCGCGGGTCTGTGCACTTTGGTGAAGTGGCGGCCGGCGCCGCCCCCTCCTCCTCCCCAGGTTCTTACAATCAGTGACTCGGAGATTTGGGGCCCCAGTGCCACTGCCCTCCCCCGCCCCGTCCCCGTTGTGCGTCATGCTGTTTTTTAAAAACCTGTTTCCAAATTTGTATGGAATGGCAAACTGTTGGGGGGGTCGGTTTGGGGAGGGAGGGTTTGCATGAGAGACACACACGCACACTACACCGCAAGCATTCACAGGCCGGGCGCGGGCGTCCGGGGGCAGGGGGGAGGGTCCCGCGGCTCCCCTCCCCGCAGGCACCTCTACTCCCCCCGGCGGTGAGGGTAGGGGCCGAAATCCAGGGGCAGCCCCGCCCCCGCCCGACTGTGCCCCGGTGGGCGCCAGAGGCCCAGCGATTTCCGGTGGCTGGAGAAGGGATCTCTGTCGGAGTTGTCCTCTTGGCTCAGGCTGGCAGGTGGGCAGGGAGAGGGCTGAGGGCTCCTTCTGGAGGCTTCCCCAAAAAAGGGGCAAAAGAAGAACCTCTCCCCACCGGAGGCAGGAAATCAGGCATCCAAACACACGGTGCAAAATGCAAACCCACAGGCGACACACCCACACACTCACCCACACACTCACACGCAATTTTACCTTCCTCTTGTAGCGAAGATTAAACTCCCGTCGGACACCCGAAGTGCATTGCGTGTTTCTGTTCAGTTTAATGACGATTAATAAATATTTATGTAAATGAGATGCAAAGCCGGACCCGGTTTCTCACGGTGGCCTCATTTCATTCCAGGGGCTGAGCTGGGGCTCTGGGTGATGGAGACAGAGTCAAGTGACTGTGCAGAGGCCAGGTGGAGGGACCCTGGACATTCCTGGGTAGGGTTCCCTCCCTCCAAACCCCCTCACACCCACGCGCTGGGCACCAAAGCAGTTCCACTCCGCCCCTCCCAGAACTTACACAGACACACACGCCCCTGGCACAAAGCACTGCACTAACCTCCTTACACTCCCTCATTTCCCAAACATGCACAAACACCTCCATTGAAAACAAAATCTTCCTCTCTGGAAAATGACCGAGTTGGGAGCAGCCAGCCATTTTACAGCCCCCTGCCCACTGTTGCACAAAACAAGTATGCGGGAACAGACAGCCACCCAAGCCAGACAAGGGTATTTTTAAATAAAAAAATTATAAGGTCATGAGGATGAGACATTAATGGAGGAGTTGTTTTCAGTCTTAGATTTGTATTTCAGTGGCCTCAGGGGAATGGGCCATTTTTAGCCTCAGGAATGTTGAAATTTGTAGGGATGTTGATTAGGTTGGCGGAACACCCCAGAACTCTATGAGGGTGCCTGAGCCTAGGCACCCAGCAGGCAGCGTGGAGCTTCACCTGGCCATGAGTTTCCCCTGACGGGGCAGTGGGAGCCCCCCAGGTCCACAGCCTCCTCCCTGCCAGGTGAAGCTCCTCACAGAGGGAAATCCTCAACCTAGGCGGGCAGAGGAAGGGCGCCATGGAGAGGCCTGTCCTGCCCCAGCCGCTTCCGCTTGCGTATCTCAGACAAGGTGGCCTCATCAGTGTCTTTCCCTGAGCCTTCAGGGGCAGAGGTGTCTCTGAATTGACTTCCCTAAAACTAGGCACCCACCTCAGACACCAGTGCCCACTGGACCATTGGAATATTTGGGAAGGGAGCCAAGTCCTACAGACCCCCATCCCAAAGCCTGAATACACTGAGGACTAAAGGAACCCCCCCTTTTCTAACGCTGCTTACTCAAATTGTTTTTTTTTAAAAAAAACATTGTTGCTTGTTTTAGGGCTGCAGTGGAGGGGGGGCTATAGCGTTGGGTTTGGGGCTTGAGGTCAGGCGTGCCACACTTTTAAGGGTTGGTTCCAAGATCCCAAAATGACTACCCGCTGAGGAGAGTGGGAAAAGGAAAGGTAGTTTAAAAAGGAAGCCCTAAATACAAAAGGTGGATTGCATTCCGCTGACCTTCAGCTCCCCAGCTCCTCTAAATGACCTCTCAGTCTCCTGGGTAGAATCCATGTCCTCCCTCCACCTCTCACGGATTGCGGGCAGAGCAGGGCCCCAGCCGGGAGCTGTCCGACCCGGGGGTGCTGACTCTCCTGCAACCTCGCACTTTCCCTCCACAAAGGGAGGGCCCAGGAACCTGGACGCCCCCCCCCACACACACACACACGCCCGGGGGCGCCCAACAGCTTGAGGCCCTTCCCAATGCGCTGCCGGGATTCTGGGCGGAATTTGCCCCATTTTCCAGAGAACTTCACTGTGATTATTTTAAAAATTCACCGCCTTCTCTGGAATTCTCGTAAGATCGCCTCTCTAGAGCAAAATTAAGAACTGGGCCTTCATCCCCAGAATTTGCTCCTGTGGGTAGTCTAAGAGGGTCTTATCGACCTCTGAATCACCCCTATTCTTGGGAGAAAGCAGTTGACCCATCTTCCTTCTCCCCCATGTCTTGCGTGGAACATGGAGCAAGGTGCACATGCTGGACCCAGATCTAAAGGAGTCTGGTCTGCTCGTGGCATGGGGCCTGGGGCGAGGCCTGGCAGGGGCACCTGGGGAAGAAAGCAACGCAGCACCCATCCTGAGGCCTGAGTCTTAACCTGTCCTGGGAGCAAGGTTAATTGAGCTTCTGTCCTGCTCAGCTGGCTTCCCATAACCCTCTCTGAAGTCCGGGGCTGGGCGGCATCTGCATTCAGGTGGCTTGGGTCTGGAAGTGAAAGACCCCTCCATGTGGTTCCCTGGTCAGACTACAGACCTCTCAGCTTCGTTCTTCAGGCTGCTCCACGCGGCTGAGTTCTGTTCTCAAAGTCTGATTGCAGCCCTTTCTGACAACCCTTGGGCTATGTGTCCGTGGTCACTTTAGGTGGGTGGGGGCGCCTGGGCCCCTTTTTGGTGGGGATCCTGAGTGCCTTGGCTTTCCGTGATGCCCCGTCCACGGGAGACACCTTTCTCCCAACTCCTGACCCTCCCCCCACACTCCCTGCACTCTGGCTGCACTCTATCCCCGAGTTGCCCTCCTCCCCAACACTCCGCGTCCCTGGCAAGGCGGTGAGATGAGCACGAGAAGAAGATGCGTGCAGACACGAGGCCCCAAACTCCCCCTCGCAGGTCCTTTTCTCTCGCTAGCTCTCCCGCTTGTCCTCGTGCACACAGAGAGAAGCTCCAGGAACAGGAGGTGGGAGGGGGGGATGGCAGAAAGGGGCCAAAGTGGAGGAAGGGAGGGGGCGCTAGGGGAGAAGTCACGGAGAGGACACCCTCCTTGCCCCAGCCTGAGCAGCGGGGACCTCCAAGCACACACCAACTGGCTCTGCTCCAACCCCAAGGCTGCGAATGTGATGGCTGGGGCCATGGGAGGGGGGTGTTTTCCCTGATTTTCCCACTCACATCCAAAGTCCAGTGTTTGGAAATGACAGCAAACCAGAGATGGCTGTGAGTCCAAGCCATTTGTCTATCATGGAGAAAGGGAGGAAAAACCATTGCTGCTTCTCCCTCTCCGCTTAACGCCATTCCAGCCGTGAACAGCCACAGTGAGCCCTTGGGACTCCCAATGAGCCCCCAGCTCTGCTTCCAGCACCCAGAGGGACAACCCAATAAATAAACCACTAAGTACGGTCCAGGTAAACTGAGCCCCACTGGAGTCAGCGGCATAGAAGCCCTGACACTCTCTGGGCTCAGATGGGCTGTTTGCTTCTCTTTCTTGCTTCTCTCTTTCTTCTTTTACGGGAAAGTCCGCACGGCTGTGAGCGCAAGGGTCTCCCATTGAGGTCAGAGACTTCGTTCCCTCTTGGGGGACCTTCGCTTTCTCCTCATCCCCAGAATCTCTAGCCTGAAAGTACCTGCTCCTCAGAGGAATCTGTTGATTTGAGCGGACATTGAAGCCGAAGGGCAGCTGCAGATCCCACAGTCCAGCTCTTAAAGAAAATGAGAAGGAGGGACAGGGCAGGGCAAGCCTGACCAGCCTTGGCCTCAGCCTCCACTCTCAGGTTCCCCGTGTGACAACAGGGACCAGCTCCTGTGTACTCTGAAGAGGGGTCTTTTTTACAGGTGCGGGAAGGGGCAGAGGGGCCTCGGCTGTCCTAACAGCCTTCCCATCTCACTGTCACTCTTTCCCCTTTAGGACTGGGGTGCCCAGGCCCTGGTCACAGGACCCGGGGAGAGGTGACCGGCACCTGAACTGTGAGACACCTTAAAATCCTGCTGCCCTTCCAAGTCCTAAGGCGGTTTCTGTCCCTCATCTTTAAAAATTCTGGATAGTTTTCCTGGGTGAGAAGTGACAGGAAAGGGCACAGACACCTCGGGGGTCTGTTCGGCTCCCTCAAACTTTCTCCACCTAGAGCACTGGGGCAGGGAGAAGGGCCCTGACCACCGGGGGTGTCCGCAGGAGAGGACCAAAACAGGAAGGAGGGTTTCTGGGGGTGGGAATGTCAAGGGCTGGGGGCCTCAGCCCCCCAGTGTCAGGTGGGAAACTGGGGTGCTGGTGAGAGAGGATGAGGAAACCCCCGGACGCGGGCTCTGCCAAGGGAGCTGGGGCATCGCCTTGGGCGGAGAAGCTGCCCAGACGAGCGCCCGGGTGTGGCTCCGCTGTTGCCAACTCCCCTGCCGGCTCCAGGGCAGAAGCGCAGCTCGGTGCCCCCGGACAGCTCGGGGCTGCAGGTTCCACACCCAGAGCGTGTGCCTGGTGATCGGCTTTTCGAACCTTTCTTTCGGCCTCTTTCCACCTCTGGCGGCTGTCTCAGTCTTCTTTTCAGAATTAATTGAATTAGAGACGAGTCTTTCCCGGGCGCTTCCGCCTCCCGCCCGAGGCTGCCTGCGCTACCGGGAGGCCCAAGCTGCGAGGTCAGGTCCCGCCAGGGCCCAAGGAGCCCCCAAGTTCTTTCGGGGACCTGCATGCCAGTTCCTACCCTCGGCCAAGTCTTCGCCAAGGGCACAGCTGGGCGGGGTCTGGGCAGTCGGCCCGGCTTGGGACATCTGTTCTCGCCAGAGTCGCATTAAAGGCGAGGGATGGGGGGTGGGGGGTGGGGGCTCAAAACCAACCCCTCGATCCCAAGCGGACGCCTGTCCTCTCGACCGCAGGCGGAGGCAGCAAGGGACATCGAATAGTTTTTCCTTCCCCCTTGGGAAAAGAGAGAGAACAGGTGTGGGGCAAGTGGGGTCTTCCCTCCTGCCTTCCTCCCTCCGGCTCCCCAGTCCGATGCCACGTGGGACCTGGCTGCTGCAGGGCAACAGGGTCCCCCGGCCCCGCGGGAGCTGCTCGGGAGGCGCCGGCGCGCGGGATCCGCTGAGGCCGCGGCCGGCGGGACATGGAACGGATCCCGCTTGCAGCGAACTCGCGTTCGGTTGGGCTACGAAGCCGCGGCCGGGGGCGCTGGGCAGCGGGGAGGGTTGAAAACAACTCAATTATAACATCGAAAACATTTGGGTTTATAGGAGGGGGAGGGCGGAGCTTTAAAAAAAAAATCTAAGAAGAACCACAAAGCCCCTAACCAAAACCAAACCCAAACCCTTAACTACTGATCATTTTGTTCCAAAGACAGAAAAATCTCTCAGATAGTTGTCCCTTGGTGCCGCCACTGAAACAGCTCCCGCCTGGCGAAGCCCGGCGCCTGGACACCCCTCCGCCACCTCAGCGCCCTGGCGCCAAGCCCAGGTCGCCCCTGCCCACCCTGCGCGCGCGTCGGTGCCAGTCTGTGCCACTCAGCCGGTGCCCGGTGCCCGGTGCCAGGCGCGAGGGGACGGCGGGGAGGAGCCGAAGCTCCAGCTTAAATTCCATGGCATCTGTTCATTATTATACAGTGAGGATTTTTATATGGACAGCTAAATTAAAGACAGATTTTTGCCAGAATTGCAGATCCCATAAAAATGATGACACAGGATGGGGGCTTTTTTCTTTAAAAAAGGAAAGAAAGATTAAAAAAATCAAGTCGGCCCAACAACCGACAACCCAGACCCCTCTGTGCCCTTCTCCTCCGACGTCAGCGAGTATCTTTGCCCCCTTTGCCCACCTCTTCTCTCCCACCGGCGGGGCTGCCCAGGGAGACGCAAACCCCAGCGGCTCTTCACGCCCAGCCTGCTCACAGATGTCCAGTGGCCAGCCAGCTCGCTCCCCAGCCACCCGGGTGGGCAGCGACAGGACGGCCAGGGCAGGTGCGAAGGGTCAGGAGGAGAACTGCCGCTGGGCGGAGGCACCGGGGAGGGTCAGGAGTCAGGTGCTTTAACCTTTCTGCACTCCCAATCCCATCCAAAGGGCAGACTGTGTTTTTGGCTGGTTGCCAAGGCTGGGGACCGCCAGCGAGGACCAGGCATGTGGGGCTCTCTCCCACTTGCCCCTCTAATGGAGAGGGTGGTGCAAGGATTGAATGCTGGGCGCAATTTGCCCAGGTGTGGGAGTCCTGGAATTTCGGATTTCGGAGGTTCTGGAACGCTGGAGCCTGCACCTTGGGGGGGATCCTGGATCTTGCAGGGATTCGGGGATTCTGGGTCCTGCGGGAGGAAGCAGACTCCCCAGACTCGGCGGTTCTGGCTGCGACAACCACTCGTGTTTGAAGTTCAGGGGTGAGGCTGTGGGGCCGAGGGGAGCTGCAACAGACTGGCCAGGCCCCCAGGGGACGATGGAAGGGGTAAGGATCACTCTCAAGGGTTCAGACATGTCCCCCCACCCCAAATCAATGACAACCTTTATTTTTTTTTCATTAATTTTTTTTTTTCCAGAGAAGAATAAGAACTATCCGTGCAGCTCGGTGTCCTCCAGACAATTGCTGCGCCTGTGTCGGTGTCTGTCTGTGACTCTGTCTGTGGGGCTGTCTGCTCGTGTCCCTCGGATTGGGAGCTGACAGAATTCATATCAGAGGAGCGAACGCAGGGACATCTGTGTTCGGAATGACTGTGCCTACTCGAACCTGCCAATCGCTCCTGGCACGCGCTGGGTAACAAATGCCTGTTACCTCGGAATGCTGGCGGGTGGGGGTGGGGTGGGGGAGGGCGCCTGGCACCACCCCTGCTGCCAAGCCCTGCCAAGTCCCCCTCCTGCCCTCGGGCCCCCTTTCGCGAGTCGGGGGTCCACAGAATTGGATTGTTCATTAATTAGCAGTGATTAGAAAATGTGGGTGTCTCTGAGCCTGGACGACCGGGTATCCTGGGCCTCCCCGTAATCTCGATGCCCTGTCTACCCCTGCCCCCTCCTCGTTTTCCGGATTAACTCGGGGTTTCTGCGGAGGGAAGGCCGGCGGCCAGTTGGGGGTGGGGCGGTCCAAGGAATGCGGGGGAATGGGTCTCTGGAGGGGAGGACGTCGCTGAAGTTGCCAGGAGGAGTTCAGTGGGCAGCTGCGAGGGTCTGTGCGGAGGGTGCGCACGGGCCGGAGCGGGGTGGGGTGCGGCAGAGCCCAGGAGAGGCGGAGACCGGAGATCTCGGACAGATGGAAGCGAGACGAGGCTGAGGGGACGCGGAAGAAGGGAAGGATCCAGAGGAGAGGGTCGAGGCCGGGGCAGCGCCGACCCGGCTCTCTCCGCACCGGGCGCCTCGGGGATCTGGCCCACCCCGCGGGCCTCCCCCGCCTCTTGGCCCAGGCGCGCCCCCTGATCCATCAGCTGGCTCTGCTACCGGAGACGGGGGAGGGGGAGGGCGCCATGCCACAGCCAGTGCCAGCTGGGGGGGGGAGGGAGGGGGTACTGCGAGGAGGGGCGGAGAGCACATCTAAAATTCCGAGACATCTGTTCACCCAGGGAGGAGACACCGGGCTCGAGGAGGCTGGGCGCCCTCACCCCGCTGGCTCTGCCTGCAGTTCCGGGGGCGGGACTCCCGCACCCCACCCCATTCCCCACCCCAGCCACCTAGGCTGGCCAGCAGGGCAGGGAGGAGGGGGCGCCAAGCAAGGGGTCGGGCTTGGGGTGTGGCACTCAGGAAGCGCTGTCCTACGGGTGGACCTTCAGAAGGGAAGAATCAGGGCTCGGAGGAGGGATGTGTAGAGCGGAGACGCTAAAAAGGAAGGCGTGGAGGGGTGCGTGTCAGACCAGACCTCCCCAGAGCACCCGCAGACAACCCCCTGCACACACGCACACAGACCACACGGTCACACACACTCGGATATACATCCCCCCTTCCCTGTGAACACACGGAACTGGGCCCCCTCACATTCAGTCACTTATTCATTCAGGCAGTTTTTCTGGATGCTTGGTCTGTGCTGGGCCCGGGCTGTGTAGTGGGGAGTTTCCTTCCCGCCCACTGGGAGCTGTGAGCACGTTCAGGAGCCCGAGGGCACAGGGGCACACTCTGCCCTCGCTGTCACGCAGACTCTGTTCTTAACGGGAGAGGGACCTGCAGGGAGGGGGTTCCAGTAGCCACACCAATCTCCCTCATCCGTAAGCAGCTCTCCCCAGGGAAATGGTCAGGGTCCAGGAGCCCCCACAGGGGGCTCCGAGCCCGCTGCCAGCCACTTGTCACCTTTTTACCTAGTCCCTATTGGCAGGAGCCCCTGCCCCCAAGTTTGGCCAGAACAAGACCCAACCCCACTTTCCACCAAGCCTTGATGACCACTTCTCTTTCCTGTGGCCTGGCTTGGCACCTGCCCCACCGCCAGGGCTGCCCTAGCTGGGCCGACAGAGGCCAGGCCTCTCAGCTGGGAAATGTCCATGTGGTTGCTACTTAAAAACTGATTTATGAGGCGGTGGCGGCTGTGGAGGCTTGGCCTGTGGTCCTGGTAGTAATCAAGGGCATATGCCCAGCTCGCCTGGCACTGCCCGGCTTGTGAGCCCAGCCCTGGCCTCTGCTCTCTTGCTGGGAAGAGAGAGGCATAAACGGTAGCAAGTCTCCCTTCTCTTCAAGCCATTTCTCTCTTCCTCCACTCTCTTCCTTTTCCTCCTCCTCCTCCTCCTCCTCTTCTTCCCCTTCCTCTCTCCCTCCTCCCTTCATTCCTCCTCCTTCCCTCCCTCCCTTTCTCTTCCTTCTCTCCCAAGTGGCACGGACCAGCCTGTGTGCCGGGCTGGCGCTCACAGCTGCAGCCCATCTGCTATGATTGAATGGTGACAGTGATGAGACAGGAGCTGGGGGGAATGGGAGGACATGGGGGCTGCCCTGCCACCCCCACCCCTCCTGTGCCAGCCCCCACATGCTTCCTTGACCTGCAGACTGAGGCCCTCCCTTATGGCTGTGCAGGGTGGGGCCATCCACCCCTCTCAGCAGTGAGGGAATTCCTTCCCTCCCAACTAGATTCCTGAGAAGGAAGAGACAAGAAGGGAGTAGAAAGATAGAGAAGGGGGAGGGACTGGGGCTGAAGGGCAGCCTAGCGGAAATGACTCACGTGTTCACACCTGCACTGACTAAGGCGGAACTGAGGCTCTGGTCTGGGCAGGAAGGCACAGGTGTGGGTCCCGGGTCCAGCTTTTTCAGGAACCCAGGAAAACATCCCTGACAGCCCCTGGTGGGCACCTTGTTCCCTAGACCCTGTTGCTTTCCTCACCGTGGGGTTCCCACTCTGTACTTCAGAAAAGAAGTTTTAGTTAAACGTGAAGAAACAGTTCCCAGCGGATCCGGTGCAAGACCAAAATGCAGCAACATGGAAGCTAACATGTATTTGGAGCTTATTATGTATCGGTAACTGACTTAAGCATTTTATATAAGCTGGTAATCATCACAACCATGCTATGAAGTTGGGGTTCTCATTACACCACAGACCATGGCAACTGGGACACACATACCCAGTTTGTATCCTAGGCTTGGCTTCTTTTTTTTTTTTTGGTACAAAATAAAAGGGGGGGAGAGAGAGAGAGAGAGAGAGAATAATTACAAGGCCCCAATTTTTAAAGAGCTCCAGTATTCTTTCTTTTCCACTTACTCCGCTCTTCATGCCTCTCTTATTCCTATGCCTGCTTCCCACCCTCAATCAATCCAGTTATCTAGTCCCCACTGAACACCCACAGATGTGGCTTTTTGTCCTGCCCTTGCCAATATACAAAGAGGTGGAAACCCCCAAAAGGCAGCCGCTCTTCCCATCCCACCCATGAGGAAACCACAGCGACAGACTTGACTACATCTGACGCCCCTCTTCTTTGCCGGGCAGCTGCTGGCCCACAGAGCCTTTCGGCCCAAAGTTCTGGATGGAGGATGTTGTTGTGAACAGCTGCAGGACCAGGCGGGCCCCCCAGGGTAATCTGGGCCCCTAAAAGGATCAAGGAAGCAACTTGCTCCACCTGGCATATGTCTCCTGCCCTTTCCCTGCACACTGGGGTCTCTCCGGGGCCCCCACGCCCTCTTCTCGCTGCTGCCCTCTGCGTGTCCTCTCCCCTCCTTCCTCTCTCTCCAGATTCTTCCCTCTTCCCTTCCTTCCTTCATCCATCTTCACAGTTCTTTCTCCCGCCCTTTTCTCTTTTTGCTCTCCCTCCTCTTCCCCTTTATCCCTGCTTGCCACATTATGTGATAAGCCCTTTGGGGAAGGCCCCCATCAGGAAAGTGGGTACTGCTCATGTTTCAAAAATTTCACAACTAATGGGCTAATAATGGTGGGACAGCATTCCTACTAGGCAACCCCACCTGAGAGAAGTTTTCCTCTCAAGAGAGGGAAATAGGAACCCATGATCTAATCTTGTGGATAAGCGCTAAGCAGCCACTGAATCCCCGCAATCCCCAGAACAGACCCTGATCAGCGCCATTGCACACTTGTCCCACACAAACTGGAATGAGACATCAGACGGGGAGCTGTTTGCAAATCATGACAGTGCTTGCCTGGCGTCTGTCTCCTTCCCCTACAATTTAGGGTCCTCCAGGGCAAGGAGGCACCTGAGAGGGGCAACTGCAGGCCACAGGCACCACACATCCCGGGCCCTCACCTGCTATGGCTCCTTACAAACCCTTCCCATTTTTGGCCGTGAAGGCCAAAAATCCTTGAGTTTGAGCCTGCTCTTTGGCAAGGATGGGGGGCTGAGATTACCTCCCATCCTCACCTCCCATTGTTCAGACATTCCTTAGTTCCCCTTGGCATCCTCTTCTCTCTCTCTCTTCCCCTCTCCTTTATCTGTGGCTTTCTCCCTCCCTCCCTTCTCTCTCCTTTCTTCCTTCTTTCCTATCTACCACTCAGCCTGGTTCTCGACCTTCTGTAAGGAGGACGGAGTCTGGTTCAGCACCACGAACAGGTACGCCAGTGGGGTGGGAACCTAAGGTTTACTTCTGCTGGGATCTGTGCAAGCAGTGACTGCCCTCGGGCTTCTTTGGGTGTGTATGAGTGTGTGTGAGTGTGTGAGTGTGTGTGTGTGTGTGTGTGTGTGTGTGTGTGTGAGTGAGTGTAGCAGAGCCTGTGAGATCGCCTGTCTCTGTGTCTCTCTGGGGCACAGCCTGTGGGTGTCTCCGGTTGCATCTGTGTGTATCTGTCTGTGTTGTGTCCCTGCCTGCTCCCTGTGTCCCTGGCTGAGAAAGGGGACAGGATGAGGACGCTCCGTTCTGGAGGTGGAGGAGGCAGCGGGTGGCTTAGTATCCCAGCCGGGCCTGGGGGCGTCATCCTTGCCCAGACGCGCCAGGCACCATGTGGCATGTGTGCCAGCCGGCACAGGCTGAGGGCATTCTGCCCAGCATGGGGAGAGGTGGGGGGTGGGGGGAGCTGGAGACAGGCAAGGAGAGGTGAGGAGCTGAGCTCAGAGCCCCTCCCACCCTGTGTGAACCCCCCACACAGGCACACGCAGGAAGAAATGCACAAGTCACTTGCCTTTGTGAGGGCCCAGGCAGCCACGTAACCATCACCTCACACAGACGTATCCTGAGGGATGTGCACAGGGGGCAGGCCTTTCTGGTTTGCACACCACCTTTTGCTCACCAGTTCCTGCACAGATGCACACACACACACAAACACCTAAGCCTTCCTCAGAGGATGGGGGAGGCAGGAACCACCCCTTTGTCTCACGGAACGGGAGGGGCAAGACTCACCCCTTCATTCACTTCATGGGTGGGCACTTCCTTCCTGGGGTACCAGGCAACTAGTCTAAGGGACTGGTAGCTTCTATGACAACTGTCCCCCCCCCACCAGCAAGTGGACAGGTCTCCCCAGCAGCATGCAGGGCCTGGGGCTCTCATCAGGAGTGCCTGCCCTCAGCACCCAGGGATGTCTAGGGCCATAGTGCTGCTTCTGCGCTTCATCTGGGAAAGACTGAGCGGGGGATGGAGAGGCGTCCGAAGGCTCCTCCCTTCGCCACCCGTGGGGCCCTCCTCCCCTCAGAGAGTCTCGTGTGCTGGAGGAATCCTAGATTTCTCACCCCAGTCTCGATACTAATGGGCTCTGTGACCCTGGGCAGGTCATTCCTCAGTGAGACTTAAATATGACAACGTCTGTAAAGTGGCCAGCTGAAGAGAGCTGCCATTGAATGGTCAGTATTAGCACTGTTATATCAACACGACGGAAAGAGCGGAAGGCAGGATTAGATGAAATAATGCAGCCAAAGTCTCCAGCGCAGTATCTGTCCCGGCCTGGGTGCTCAGTGATATGAGTACAGTGCGGATGCAGTGGCAGAATTTCAGGGATTTGGGCGGTTAAAGGATTTAGGCCGAGAAGGACCGAATTTCCTCTCCAAACTCAAGAGGCAAGCGCTCCCAAGTGCAGCAGGAAGAATGGAAGTTAGACAAGTAAACAGGCTGAAGGTCAAACTGGGAAGCAGGAGTGGGGTGGTGAGAGAGCACCCTCTTGTGGTGGGGCATCCAAATCTCCATCCTTCAGGGCCAGGGAAGCCCCTGGAGGGTCTCCATTCCAAGTCTGAACTCTATTTTTGTCAACATCCAAAATTTTTTTGAAGATTGTACTTATTTATTTTTAGAGAGAGGAGAAAGAGGAGGAGCGAAACATCGATTGGTTGCCTCTTACCACCTGGCCCAAGACCCAGGCATGTGTCCTGACCAGGAATCCAAGGGGCGACCTTCTGGTTCACAGTCCGGCACTCACGCCACTGAGCCATACCAGCCAGGGCAAAAATTTGTTAATAACAAGGTAGGATTTGGGGTTGATTTTGGTAGCCATGGCTTGAACTTCCAGCCCTTGGAGCATACATAGGGTTTGGTGTGGTTGTGAGGGTTTCCAGCGGGGGCCTTGCCAAAATGCCTGTATACCTCTTGGCCCTTTTGAGGACCAGCAAGGAGGATAGGGTCATCACCCTTGTAGGAGTCCAGGACCAGCTGGTCGAAGGTGAGGATCTTGCCCCTGGCCTTGAGGATGCTGCGGGGGCAGCTGCTCACACCAAGTGCACACTCCTCCAGTTGGGGCACCTCCTGCACATGCAGGTCGTCATCATGGGTTGTAGTCCCTACAGCTGCAGAGGCTTTGCCCTTCTGCCCAGGAAGCTTCATCTTCTGGAACATCTGGGAAAGGGACAGAGGCGGCCCATTGGTGGGACTCATGAGCGGACAACCTCTTCAGCACCACTTGCTTGAAGGTGGAGTGGGTTCGTCTGGCTAGAAAACTGTACAGCTCAACCAACGGCCTTAGGTGGTCATCCTGGCTCTCAGGCTCGTTGTGCGGAAACTTCCAGTCTTTGCTGTGGCGGATGTCAACTCCCATGATGGCGCCTCCTGTTCCACCGGGTCCAGGTGGGGCGTAAGTCTGAACACTTTATCCACATGTCTCCCCACCTGTTTCTTCTCTTGGCTTCCCCATCTCAATAGATGGCAGCACCAAGTCAGGTGCTCAAGCCAAAAACGTGGGCATCCGCCTGGAGTTCTCCCTGTCTCTCACTCTCCATATTGACTCTGTCATCGAGACCCACTGATGCTCTCTCCAGTGCGTGACCCAAGTCCAGGCTCCTCTCTCCTTTCTCAACACTTCCCCCCTAATCTAGGTCATATCGCCTCCCGTCTGAGTCTCTGCTCTGACCTCCCACCTTGCCCCCCTGATTCCTTCTCCCCCAGCATCGAGGGTACGCTTTTAAAAATACAAGCTGTGCCAAAAAATTAAAAAATAAAAATAAGCTGTGCCTTTCACTTCCTGGGTAAACTCTGCATTGACTTCCTTGGCACACATGGAAATCCATACTCCTTTCCAGCTGGATCTGGTCCCTGCCTCCCTCCCCAGTGTCATTTTCTGCCTCTCCCTCTCCATGCCCCAGCCTCGCTGGCCTCTCCTTCTGCTCCGCAAACACTAAGATTGCCTCCCCACCCCAGGGACACCCCAGGAAAGCAGCCCAAGAAAGGCTGCTTTCTTGGCCCAGACAATTTCCGCACCTCCCTCCCATTCTTGTCTTGGATGAATCCTTTTCATCCCTCAGTTCTGTTTGTCCTCTCACCCTGACAATGAACCTTTTCTGATGCCTTTATCCAAAGAGGGCTTCCAGTTATCCTCCAGTTCAGCCTGTCATTTCCTTTGCAGCACTTTACTTAACCGTTGGCTTGTTATTTGTTTGCCTCTCCTGCTGGGCTGTAAGCTCTCTGAAGGTAGGGACCGCAGTATTTGTTCTGTCCCCATGGAAAATGCTGCACCCGGCCTGGAGGAGGTACTTACACAATGTGTTTGAATGGCTGAGTTGATGGGTGCTTTGACATCTTCTAGGTGGGGAGGGGGGCAGTGAGCAGTCCATAGCCTGGGCTACAACCTACTCCATTAGGGGTCTGTCTCATCTCTCTTTCTTTCTCTCAGGAGGCCTGTCTGCCGGCAGCCTACTAATTATATTTTACTTGACTATAAATCTTTCCGTTAAATGTAATTGAAAAACATACCTTTTGAATCATCGAATTAACCTAGCATCCACTCTCAGGCGGTAATTAAAGACTTCCTAGAATCTCCCACTGGTTTGGGGAGAACTGACTCAGAGATCATCCTCTGCCAACCCCAAATGTGCAGGTACCAGTCCTCCGGGCCCCAGGAGGCAGGGGCACAGGACCCAGGCTGCCCACAGCTCAGGCTCAGGGGCTCAGCATGTTCCCTGTCTTCTCTTTCCACTGCGGGGCTCAGACAGCTGGGAGCAGTGCCCAGACCCCAGCCCAGCACTCCTTTTGGCCCAGGGTGTCAGTGTTCCCCTCTCCCGGGCTCCTGCCTCAGAGCTGGCTCAGGTGGAAGGTCAGGAAGGAAGGAGAAAGAGAGGGAACAAATGTTTTCTCAGCGCCTTAAATGAGTCAGGTCTGTCCCAATCAGTCTTTGCAGCTCCCTGAAGACAGGCTGAGGAAACCGATGCTGTGAGAAGTCTGCAGTATGGCAGGGTTAGAACTCAAATCAAAAGGCCAATGTGCTAGAACCTAACCCATAGTATTTTCTCTCTTCAGAGTCCCAGTGCTGCCCTTGGTGACTGTGGCCCTCAGGCCAGCCCCTCTCCCTTCCCGGGACTCCAGTTCCTCAGCTCTTCCGGTTTCCCAAGCCCCAGACTCTGGAGTCATCCTTGACAATGCTCTTTAACACCCCACACCTGATTCAGAAGCAAATTTGTCCGCTCTCCCTTCAAAATAAATCCAGAATCCGAGCACTTCTCATCAGCCCACTGCCACCACCTGGGTCCTAGCTGCCGGGACTCCCTCCTGGACCACAGGTTCTGCCTTTGGTCCCCTTCAGTCTATTTTTGGTACAGCAACCCGAGTGCTTTTTAAAAATACCAGCTTTATTATTATTATTATTATTGTTATTGTTATTGTTATTAAAGTTACAAATAGGATATTTTATTGGCCACCATTAAATGTCTGAATTTTAAATAGATTCTTGGACTGAGGGCTCGTATCCATCAGCTCCATCAGCTCCATCACCTTGAGTGCCTGCCTTCTCCCAGCAGCTTTTCCAGTAGGTGAAGAGCTGTGCCCTTCGCCATGAAGGTCTGTGAGTGGTCCCCATTCA
Organism: Anoura caudifer; assembly: GCA_004027475.1. NCBI lineage: Eukaryota > Metazoa > Chordata > Mammalia > Chiroptera > Phyllostomidae > Anoura > Anoura caudifer. Next base: position 236,889 of record PVKU01000028.1, read on the forward strand.
AACTCGGGCTTCTTCAGCGTTGGGACTTTTCTGACGGAGACGTCATGGAGCAGTAAGTAGATTGGCAAGCCTTTTCTGTGTCTCTTCCAATGCTATCTGGAACCAATTTATTGACTACTTCATCCTTCTTTTTTACTATTTATTTATTTATTTATTTATCCATTCATTCATTCATTTTTAAAGAGAGGGGAAGGGAGGGACAAAGAGAAGGAGAGAAACATTGATGTGAGAGAGAAACATCCATCAGTTGCCTTTCATACTCACCCTGACCCTGGGACGAACCTGCAACCTAGGCATGTGCCCTGACGGGGAATCAAACCTGTGACCTTTCACTTTGTGAGGACAACACCCAACCAACAGAGCCACACCCATCAGCGCTTGACCACTTCTTTCAAGTCGTTTGTCTGCCCCTCTCGGTCATGATTCCCATCATTTTCTTCTAGATTTGGTGGGCCTGCTGGTGCTGAGCACAGGAGGTCTTCTGAGTCTGATTGTTGTGTTTTTCAATAAAACCAACACAGAACAGACGAAGCAAATACTCATTAGTAGTCTTGACATCAGTATGAGCTTCAGCCATGGTCTCTCAGCTTTTGACCATGGAGCACATTTGGTCCTGGGTAATACGGTCCACGCCATGGAAATAAGTCAGGCAGCTTTTGCCTGGACCATCCCCAGTAATTAGCTTGAATTTTCTAAACGCAGCTTCATCATTCTGCGCATCAGTGAGGTTCACTTTAAAAACGTGACCCTTGAGACCATCAGATGCAATTGTGGTCGTTTGAGGTCTCGTGACTGGTGGTTTTCAATATTTCTTATTTTGAACATACCTGGTGCTTTCACATCACACCAGTCTTTCTTAGAAAATGGTCCACCACTTTCTTCTTGGCTCCCTTTTCACCGCCTTTCCTAAGGCGCTTGTCCTTGCCCACCACCATGGTGCTGCTCAGAGAGCCAAAAGGCAAAACAACAGCTTTATTAAGATATAATTCTGGCCCTGGCCAGTGTGGCTCAGTTGGTTAGAACATTGTCTCATAATCTGAAAGGTTGTGAGTTCGATTCCTAGTCAGGGCACATGCCTTGGCTGAGGGTTTTGTCTCCCGTATGGGTGCGTGTGAGACACAACAGATTGATATTTCTCTCTCACATCGTTGTTTCTCTACCTCTCTCTCTAAAAACAATGAAAAAAATGTCCTCAAGTGAGGATAAGAAAAAAAAGATGTAATTCTGAACACGCAATACAATATGTAGATGATGTATTATAGAATAGTACACCTGAAACCTATATAATTTTATTAACCAATGGTGCCCCAATAAATTCAATGAATACATTTTTAAAAAAATTTAATTCACTCATTCAAAGTGTACAATTCAATGGTTTTTTTTAGTGTGTTCAAGGCTATGTGACCATTCCCCCAATCAATTTTGAACATTTCACCACCCCAGAAAGAAACCTGTACCCATTAGCCCACTCCCCACTCCACCCATGCCCCCTCGTCACTTGGCAACCGAAATAAAATATCACCTAGTCTAAGAAGCTTCCCCTGGGTGCCTCTCCAAAACTGCACCTCCTCTCCTCTCCTTCTTTGCTTTATTTTTCTCTTTAGTACCTGTCATTATCTGCCGTGCTGTGTATGTTACACACTCATTATGTTCACTGTCTACTTCCCTGCCCCATATTCAGATAAGCTTCCTGTGGGTGGGACTTTATTTATAATAGCGCTCCCAGTGCCTAGGACAGGACCAGGTACACCCTGATGCTCAATAAACAAATATTACATGAATAAATGAATAAATAAACGCAATGATAAAGACATTGACATCAAGGATTTCAAAAGTGGCACCCATCCTCTAGGTGCAGACAATGAAGACATACCCTAGGGTCCAGCTCCTGGGCGCCTGGGTTCCTCTCTCTCTTTTCCCACTTGGTCTTCTTTTCTTTCCTGCCGTAGACACACATTCCACTTGTCTCTACCTGCTGTGCGGTCCTCAGCACCATGTCCCTAACCTGTAGACTTGTCCCTCCTCCTTCTCTCCTTCCGCCCTGCCCTGTCCTGCCCGGCTCCTGACTCTTCCCCACTCTTAGTTTTCACGCTCAACCCTGGAGAACATCAGATGGATGCTCTCAGAAAAAAAATCAGTCTTACCACCTAAGTCACCCCAGAATGACGGTGTTCGCTTACTTTGCATATAACTTGGGCCAGGCTCTGAGTTGAGCGATTTAGACCAGCACTGCCGGGCAGAACTTTCTGCAATGATAGAAATGTTCTATTTCTGTCTGTTCAATGTGGTAGTCATTAGCCAGTATGAGGTTATTAAGCATTTGAAATGTGGCTGTAACTGAGGAAATGGATTTTAAATTTTATTTTATTTTAATTAATTTAGATTTAAATAGCCACATGTGGCTAGTAGCTTCCAGTTGGGGGTGCAGGATTAGACACGTTATTTTATTTAATCTTTACAATTATCTTGGGGAATAGGTGTGATTATCCTCACTTTACTGATGAAAAAGAGTGGCTAATCAAAATGAGAATCCAGGCTTGTTGGTTTCTAGAAGCTTGCAAGGAGCTGTTTTGGGGCTTAGGGGTGTGAGCTGTGTACGTAAGTGAGGCGTGGAATGACAGCCATTCCTTTTTTTCATTCAACAAGACTTCATTGAATCTCATCTGCTAAAGGCTGGGATATACGCACAAATCTTTTCTTGGATATCCCCTGGGACACATTTTGATTCCCATTTGACAGATGAGAAAATTGAGACTCAGCTAGATTCAGCAACTACCAGATCTCCCTGCTCCTTCCCCTGATTCTCCCCCACTCCTCTTCCCCAGCCCCAGTCCAGTCTTCCTGTAGGAGCTACAGCGAGCCTTTGAAACATCCGTCTGATCATGTTTTCCCTCCACTGGAAATTTGGCCAGGGCTCCCCGTTTTACTCCCAAGGAAATTAAAGTGTGTTCAGAGGCCTATGGGGCCCTGTCTGTGTCCCCCTCCACTCCCACTGAGACCCCGCCTGCTGCTGCTATCCAGGACTAGGCCTACCTTATAGCCTGTTCAGTGGCTGCTGCCTGATAGCCACACTGCCAATGTCTTCACCCCTGCCGGTCTTAGCTCAAATGCTGCCCTTCCAAATGAGGCCTACCAGAACCTCCTACTTAAAACGGCAACCTCCACCCCCCAGACTAAATCACCTCTTCGGGAACCTCTCCCCCTATAGCACTCACTACCTTCTCCTGAGCGTGGCAGGCAAGACTGTCTGCAGGAGTTAGACTTCCCGATTTTCAGGACAGGTTTGTGAGAATGAAGCCCCTGGCCTGCCCGTCCAGCCTTGTTTCCTGCCGTCCTCCACATGAACCCCATCTGTGCTGTGGTCAGCGCCGAGCGTCCGTCCCCTACACTGAGACTTCCTTTGGTGCCTTTGCACATGCTGTTCTCACTGCCTACAATGCTCCTTCTCTCCTTGCTCACCTGGTAGACTCCTACTCCTCCGTTAAGACCTTATCCCAGTCTCTGTCCTCAGCAAAGCCTTCCCAGATCCCAGAGCAGGGCCGATCACATCCTGTGTTCCACCATCCCAGCCTGTACCTCTGTTTAGCATTGGGTTAGAAGCCGTAAGGCCCAGGCTGCCTGGGTTGGAATTCCAACTCTGCCACTCCCTACCTAGCCAGGTAACCTCAGGTAACACACTTCATCTGTCTGGGTCTCAGTTTCCTGATGTGGAAAGTGGGGTGAAAATAGCAGTATCTGTCTGACAAGGGTGTGAGGAGTAAATGAGTTACTCTATGCAAAAAATTCGCTCCCACACTTGGCACAGGGTAAGTGCCCGGTCAGGGTAAGCTGCCATATTTATTATTCTTGCTTCTTCCCCCACCACCCGGGGTAGGACTCAGCTTGAGTGTTTGTCTCCCCAACAGGCTGTGCGCTTGGAGGGTAGGGGCTGAAGCCGATTCCCAAGGCTGGTGCAGAGTGGACATTTGACACCTTGGCCTGGATGGATGGTCACACAGGTTCTCCTTTTTCTAGAGCTTTCTCATTCGTCCCTTAGGATAATTCTATGAGTTGGTACTAATGTTCTTCCCATTTTACAGATGAGAAAATTGAGGCCTGGAGGTGAATGCCTTAGGACCCCAGTAAGCAAGCAAGTAGCAGAGTCAAGGTCTACCCTGGGACCCAGCTGACTCCAATCAACCCCCGCTGAGCCTCGATTTCCTCATCTAAAAAATGGATCTATAGTCATTCTTCCCCTCTCTCAGGCTTACTGTGTGAACACATGCAAATGTAAGAGGAAGAAGGGCGTTTGAGTCCCCCTTATGAACTAGGTAATGTTTTGTCTACGAACATGAACTATTCTGAGGGTGAAACTGAGGAGTAGCTGAGACTCAAACAGCCCCAAAGCCCCAATCAATTCACCCCTTTCCCTAGGGTTTGTCTGGAGCCTGGGGCCAATTCAGCAACCTGTCCCCATTTCCTGGGCCCACTGCCAGTCCCTCCACCCCTTCCCCCCACCCTTTGACACTGCAAGACAATGGTGGGCAGGCCCAGCCTTTGTGAGTGGGGTCCGGCCACTTAATCTTGGGCTGGGTGGAGGAGGAGGAGCATGTGGGGGGACCATGGGAAGGGAGAGGGGACTGCATGTGGGGGACAGACAACAGAGGGCTTATGAGGGTCGGCAGGATGTTGGAGGCCAGGGGCCCAAGGAGTAAAAGCTTGAACATGCTTTGGGGAGCGTTTCCTCTGAATGTAGATTTGAGATCCTATTAAACTTGCCAAAAATTTGTGTTAGCTAATGGATTCTTAATTCTGTCTAAAATGAGAGAGGGAAAATTATGCCATTCATCTTGTATTGGTTTGAAATTACATCTGACACCTAATCGATCATACTGTGGAACATTAACTCTTTGGAAGAGACCCAACTTTTCCTCTCTGCCTCGCTTTCCAGAGCTCTCCAGCCACCCCCACCCTGGTTGCTTCTTCTGTGTTTCATTAACTGAGCAAAGCTCTGGATGTCTCTTGGGGGCATGGGGTGAGTGTTGGGGAAAAGGTCCGTTTGAACGGGAGGAGATAACCGGGAACCCCAGTCTTCTGCCCAAGATCGGAGCCCCGGCTTCCAACCTTCAAGTGACCTCCTCTCTCTTCCTGCTTTTTCCTTTGCATTCTGCAATCTGGAAATGCAGAATTGAAGGCATCGGGGTGTGGGGTGACCTCAGAGCCACCTTGGGGGCACCAGGGAGAGGAGGGGAGCCCGGCAAAGCCAGGCTAGCACCTGGGGCTGGGGCAGGGGCCTTGGCAGGGGGCTCACCTGCAACTTGCCTGGCAGATGGGTGAGGAGGCGGAGGGCAGATGACAATAGATTTGCCTCTGGGGAGCCTGATGAGCTCTGACTGAAAACCCCAACCCCAGACCTGCTTTTCCAGGGGGAGGACTTTCTGACAACAGAGAGAACCCACTGGAGGCAGACAGACCTGGGCTGAGATCCTGGCTTCCACTCCTGACAAGCTGTGTGACCTTGGGCAACTTACATAACACCTCTGAGTCTCAGTTTCCTTCTCTGTCAGAGCAGGATAGATAACCTGGCACGGGCTGGGGTGAGAGCTGGGTGAGGTAATCCAGGCAAAACTGGGACAGAGCCTACAGCCTGGCACACAGTAGGTGCCCAATAAAGGTCACAGTCACTCCCCTCCCTGCTTCCGCTGCTCCTCTCTGCTCTTGCTCCCAGCTTCACCTTTTTCTCTCCCACCCCCAATCCCCTGGCCCCTCCCCCAGGGCAGACCTAGGGCTGAGAAGCCACAAAGTCTAATCAGGCCATGCGGTCTGGCCAATGTCTCCTCCTAAAAGGACACCTGAAGGAGGCCTGGGCCTCCAGGATTTCTGTACCAACCCCCTTCCTTCCTGGAGCTCCTATACCTCTTCCCAAACTTGTGGGGGGTTGTCTCCTACAGGGAGGGCTCTCTCAGCAAACCCCACTCTGCCTGGAAGGTAGGGTCTCTTGAGGAAGGGGTGCTCTAGGAAGTGAGGTCAGGAGGAGGGGCACTCCACGGGGAAAGGGCCACTTGCTGTCATTCATGCAGCCCATGTTTCCTAGGGAAAGGTGGATTCTGTGGGAGTGGGAGCTTGGTCCCTTAAGGGCAAGGGAGAGCAAAGGGAACCAAGTGGGTGTGAGAGAGGAGGAAGCAGGGACCCCACCCCCCACCTCTTCCCCAGGAGACACATTGGCTTCTCTCCTCAGTGGGCTTTGGGTACAATGTGAAGAGAAGTTTCCAGGACCCTTCAGTTTCATTCGAAGGGGGGCCATCATGGAAGGAATGTGGTGTACAACTGGCCTCCAGCACAGGACAGCATGGCGGGGCTGCTAAGGTGCCTCTTTCATGGAAATCTGGGCAGTCTCTGGACGCTTTCTTTAAAAAGATTTTATTTATTTTTAGAGAGAGGAGAAGGGAGGGAGAGAGGGAGAGAAACATCAATGCATGGTTGCCTCCTGCATGCCCCCACACCCCCCACCACGGACCCAGCCACAATCCAGGCATGTGCCCTGACTGGGAATCTAACCAGCGACCCCTTGGTCTGCTGGCTGGCGCTCAGTCCACTGACCCACACCAGCCAGGGCAGGACCCTTTAAGTGCAGACTTCACCCTCATAAGCACCCACAAATACCTGAGTGAGCAGGTAAAGGGCCCAGGCCAGTTTAAGTGACCACACAAGGAAGTCAAGGTCACACAAGGAATCATTAGCTCCTATCAGGTGTCTGTTCCAAGTGCAGGAAATAACCTGAAGTGCCCCCACTGTATTCTTGGATCTTGTGGAGGAGCCCCACGGTGCTAAGAATAATGGGGAAAGCTCATCCAGTACCCCCAGTTACAGAGGAGGAACCGAGAACCCAGAAAGCGAGTATGCTGACCAGGGACACCAGGTGAGGCAGGGCAGCCAAGGACATAGGCTCTGACTCAGTCCAGCGCTCCTCTCCACCTGCACCATAAATCTGAGCGATGTTACCCAGTCCCAGCGGAGCCTATGCTGTTTCTGGGGAGGGGGCTGGAGTTTTGGGAGGGAGTGAGAAGGGCTGCTGAGAGAGGCTTTCCCTGAAGAGAGAGAGTGGAGGGGGCTGGGGAGGTTTCTTCACTCCCCCTCCCGCCCCAACACACGTACAAACACACGGTGGCAGGAATTTTATTTCCAAATGTCCCTTCTCTGGGGAGCTCACTGTTTCCCAGGAGACGCCTGGTGGAGATACCCCTTCCTGCCAGAATCCCTGGCAGCCACTAGGCGGCTGTGGCTCCCTCTTCAGCCTAGAGATGCCATAGCGAGGTCCCATATGGTTCGCATTAATAGGAAGTGGAGCCCAGGCATATAGGTGCTGACGACAGAGCAGGCCAGCCAGGGTGGGCGGGCAGCCAGGCCAGTGGGTAGACTGAGGAAGCTGCTCACAGAGGCCACAGTGATCGAGGGCGTGGCATACCTAGATACGGATGCTGGCCTGCTTTGGGTCACCAGAGTAAAAAATTCCTCCTTGACATTTCTTTACCCTCAACTGGCAATGTTTTTATTGTGTCTTTACCTTGAATATAAAAGGAATGCATAATTGTTATAAAAATAGATCATTCCCACAATATGAAATGAACAAAAGCTCTGGACTCAAATTTTATAATCTGTTTTTTCCCCCTAGGAAAGCAATTAACCTCTGGCTGAAGAGTCCATAACAAGAGCCTGCTGTGTTTAGGAAAAAGAGGGAAAACATCATAACACTATGGAATGTTCTAGAATCTGGAAGGTTCTCCTGCAGCAAAAAAACATGTATTGAAGAGGCTGACATGTGTGTCTCTCCCCCCGACCGTGGCCCCCGCCCAGAAGATCAGTAGCTTCAGAGTGCAGTTTCTCCCACTCACTTTGTTGTTTCTGCTGTTCCCACCTGCTGGGTGCACCATGCTGCCCCAGTGTGGTCATCTAGGAAATATGGGTTGGAAGTAAAAATGAATGAACCCGCAGATGAGGAAACAGACCTAGAGACACTTAGTTGCCCTGAGTGGCCCAGATCATGTTCACAAACACGATTGCTGTAGGTCTGGAAAAGCTCGCCTCAAATTTTCCACTAGCTCCCTCTTTCCGAGGACTGACAGGAGCTAAAGATTGGAGTTAGCCAAGGGGGCCAAGCCTGTGTAAGAAATTTCCCCAGTCTAGCCCTTGAACAGAACAGGGCTGAGACACTAGAGGGAGACTGTCAGCACTTGTAGAAAGAGGGGCCCCAAGGAGACAATGATAGGAGTGGTGGAGAACCCCATGTGAACTGAGAAATTAAATCCACACCATGACAATGAAGTGGACAGCAGTTTTGCCCCTCTGCCCTGACAAGGAAGCAGCTCTGGCTGTCAGGTTCCACGTCATCTCCTAGTTAAAGGAGTTTAAGCATATGGAGAAGACTTACCTCCTTCAAGGAGAGAGGAGGGGTCTATCCAACACAGCAGCAGAGATGGATACCTGCCTCTCACCTCCCTTTCTCTTTGCAAGATAACTTAGGTGGGGCCCTGCCATCAACATATTATTCCATTTAGCCATTGGCAACTGTTAGAGAGGACTTAACCCCATTTTACAGAAGAATAAGCCAAAGGCTGAGAATGGTAAAGTGACTTGCCAGGTCAGAAACCAAGTGGCAGAACTAGGAAGACACTCTCAAGCCTAGTTCCTAGATGCTCAGTACTTGGTTTCCTTGGGGGTGGGGGTGGGCACGATTTTGTGGCCAGACCACCCCCTGCTAGATCTGGGGACAGGTTCTCTTAATTACAGAGGCCTCTGGCCTGCCTTTAAGCTCAAATCCTTGCTGTGTCCTATTTTGTTTTGGCAGACCCTGGACCCGCTTCCCCTGAGAACTATACTTAAGGCGACCTGGGAGGCATGTGCTAAGACATGTGCCATCCGCCCTTGACCCTCGGCACCGCCCCCACCCGCCCCGCCCCGTGATCAGTGCTCCTTGAAGATGTCACCTTTCCCATCTGGCCAAGGCTTATTCTTCCGAAGTTCTCAGTCTATCACTGCGCTCCCTCTGTACCCCAAACCCTCCATATCCCCCTGGGGAAGGCCCGAAACCTTTGCAGAAAACCGCAGCATTCATTGCCCCCGGCTAGCCCACTGAGATGGTGTTGGTCCCGCACACCAAGCCCCAAACAGTTCCGATCCTTCTTGGCGCCCTCCCTGCCAATCGGGGCTGGAGGTTGGGGTGGGGGCAAAGGACAGGCTGCTCCGCCCCCCCACACCCTGCCGCCAGCAGCAGAGCCCCGAGGGGCCCGCTGTCCGAGGAGCGGCTGGGGGAGAAGGCCCGGAAACGGGCCCGCAGATGCCGCCTCTGCCCCCCTTCCTTGGCCGGGGCCCCTACGGTGTCGGGGAGCAGGAGGAATCAATCAGGATAATGAAGCCGCAGCCTGCCACGCACCGCGGGGGCACCGAAGAGTCGGGGCCGGTGCCAAGTCCGCCAGACGGTTCGGAGAAGCGGAGCCCGGCGCGGCCGGGCCGCGGCGACCGCGGCGGGTGCAGTGGCGGAAGCACGGAGTCGGTGCGCTGAGGCCCGACTCCTCGCGCAGGCCCCTGGCAACCGCGCCTTGGCAACCGGGACGCCCGAGAGGAATCTTAAAGCTGCAGAGCTCCCTTTCCTCGGCAGCCGCCGCCTCCCATAGCCCAGGGGAAAGGTCGTGGCCAGAAGGGTTGATGGTGGGGGTCAGGCTCTGTGCCTCTCGGGTCTTGGGGGTCCGACTGATATCCTCACTTGTTTGTGAAATGTAGATCGAGCCTACGTGCCCAAGCACGGGCTAGACAATGGGGGAGAACGGGCGTGATTAAAAAATGAACAAGGTCCTGCCAACGGGAGTTCACAGTCTAGCGCGCAAGGCACACCAGACTGGCTGAGGTGAGCAAAGCCCTGTGTTACCAGGATAAAGGGGCTTCGGTTGGAGGGCTGAGGGGCTGTTACAAAATATTCCTGTAGCACTTCCCTTGCTCCAGGCTGTGAGTTAAACGCTTCTTTCCTGTGAGATGCACTATTATCACTGTTATCCATCCCATTTTAAAGATGAAGAATTACAGGCCCTGAAAGGTGAAGGTAGTTAGCTAAAATCTCATTTTATGTTTTGGACAATCTTGGACAATCTGACTCTGGTCAGCTTTCATTAAATCATAGTGTCTGGAAGGTTAGACCTGAGTGAGAACTTCCCAATACAAATTGTGTAAAAAGCAGAGAAAGGATAGCTAAAGGAAGAGGTGGCTAATTTTTCTTTCTTCTGCCCACCACTCTGACCCTGTCTGCCCTGTCTTTGCAGGCCTGTATATGGGCAGAGAGGTAGAAGAGGTGACCTCCAGAGGTCCCTCTGGTTCTGTGATTTGATACCTTCTGCCTGAAGTCCAGGCACTGTGCCACCCTTCTGGGCAGCAGTAGTTGGCAAAGAACTACAAACTGAGGGAGATTCCAGGCTTCTGAAACAAGGGGTCAGGGGTGGTGTGGGAGGACTAGGGGGAGTGGCAAGAGGGCTCTGGCAGAAGAAAGCCTGAGTCGGTATCATTAGGAAGGCTGGGTCTTATCTCTCCTTCTCTCATCCACCTCTCTGTTTCTGCACATTCATTCAGGTAAGAAATTTATGCCAGGGCCTGGAGGAGTCTTTGGAGGCTATTGGGGAGGCAAAAATCATGCTGGCTTTGGAGCCAAGTCCATCTGGTTTCAAATCCTGGCTTTGTCACTTATTAGCTGTGTTAGCTTGAGCAGGTGACTCGATGTCCCTGAGCCTCATTCAGTTTCTTCATCTGTAGAGATGTTATTACCTACCTTTCAGGGTGACTTGGAGACTGCAATGCAGTGAGATAAATGTATGTGATAAATGGCATGTGGTAGATGGGTAACCAATTTAAAGATGTCTTTGCTTATTTTGGTCGTCTAACAATGGCTCCCAAAGACATGTCCACATCCTAACCCCCCGAACCTGTGGGTGTTACCTTATCTGGGAAAAGGGTCTTTACAGATGTTTTTAAGCTAAGAATCTTGATGTGGGGAGATTATTCTGCCTGGATCTTCTGGCTGGGTTCTAAAGGTCACACCACATATGTCCTTCTAAGAGACAGGCAGAGGGAGATCAGACACACACAGAAGAGTTGGAGGTGTGAAGAGAGGCAGAAATTGGAGTGATGTGGCTACTAGCAAAAGACTGCCAGCAGCCACTGGAAGCCGAAAGAACAGTCTCCCTTAGAGCCTGCAGGGAGAGCCTGCGGAGTCCTGCCAAAGTCTTGATTTTGGTGCAGTGAAACTGATGTTGAACTACTGGCCTCCGGAAATGTGAGAGAATAAATTTGTTTTAAGCCACCAAGGTAGTGGTACTTTAGTACAGCAGCCCTGGGAAACTAATACACTTACGTTGAGATTCCACCTCGAACAAAAGCTAGCACCTACCCTTTAGGAGCTCACAGGCCGGTGGGACACAAGAGAAGGAGACAATGCGTAGGGATGCTCTGACGGCGGAAGGCTAAGGTAGGTAAGGCTGCTGGAGGCAGAGAAGGAGGAAGCAGGAAGGACATTCCAAGCACAGGAAACAGTGTGAGGAAAGGCACAGAGGAGGAGAGAACATTGTCTTAGGAATCTGCTCACACCTTTGGGACGGCGGCTGCATGGGGATGTGGCTCGAGTCGTGACAGAACTGCTGAAATGGGCAGCAGTGGCAAGAGAGCCAGGTAGCTTCCACCCCAGAGTGGAACCGATCCTTCCACAATGTGCTGGCCCTGGGCCCCTGGTCACAGAACCCTAGACTGTCAGTACTGGACAGAAGCCTTGGAGTCCACGCAGTCCAGTCCTGCCATCTCGCACATAGAGGCATGGAGGCCTATAGAAAGGGCGCCCATCCAGGGACTAAGCAAGAGCCAGATGGCTGCACTGTGGTCGCTCTCTTGAGCCTAAGTGTCCCATGTCTGAGAGTCTCAGAGACACTGCCTGGTGGTCCCTCTGTAGCCTACTTCCAAAAAGCACAGGCCCTATGGTTTCCAAACAAAGAGGGGGTGATTTACATAATATTTACATGTTGCTAATTAGATGAGCGAGGCAGATTCACTCAGCCCCTTCACTTCATGACCCCAGTCCCCATCCTATCTCACTCCCATTGAGTTCTTCTTCAACCATCTCTTGACCTCAGCAACTTCTCCCATAATTCCAGCCCAGGCCTCACCCCTCAAGGCCTCCTACCTAGTCCCAGCCCAACCCCTACTGTTTTAAGTATTTGGTCCTGCCTGGAAAAAGTACCTGGTAGATTTTTAGTATAGGTACTCTGGGTGAAGGATCTTGGAGCAGGTTACAGTGGAAAGAAAGAGGATGGGCTTTCCAGCTGGAGGTTTACTCTGGGAATGGCGAGCAGTGAGCTCTGAGTCTCTGCAGCCCAGGGGCCATCTGAATGGGGCTATGGAGTGGGGGAGAAAGGTGCTCCTCGGGGATCTGGTGGGCAGGTGCCAGCTGCATGCCCCAGGCCTGCCCCAAGCCTCTTGGCTGGCAGCCACAGCAGCCTGTGAAGCTGACTCCTTCTTTGAAGGAGGGGCAATCTTGGGGAAGGTGAGGGAGCATCCTTTGGCCTGGCAGTCTAACACTGGTTAGGTTGAGGTTACCATGCAAGTTATTGTGGAGCCAACTGGGATAGCACATCCGGATTCTTGGGGCTGCCTTCCACCCAGCACAGAAAACTGGGAGGCACTGTGCTAAACTAAGCACATTGTCTCTTTGAGGATAGGTACTCAGTATATATTTTCTGATAATGAGGGGCCACCTGTTTCCTGGAGACAGCTGAGGAGGAAGGGGGGTCACAGACAGGCACAGATTCTGCCTCTTTTACCCCCCATCAGCCCCCTCTTCCCTCTGAAATGAAGGCTACCTCTCCCAGATGAGAGGTCTGAGCCTGTCATCTGATGGTCACCATACTATAGCCATGACAATGCACAAAATGAGTTCAGGTGCCCCAGAGTTGCTGTGGGGCTCTGTCACCACCACAGCTGACTCAAGGTAGCTGCCAGGAGCTGAGGAATATTAATGCATTAGGATTTATGGGAAAACCTGGAGCACAGCTCAGGCTAGCAACTTGCAGAAGCTGGCTTGCTCTGGTTAGGACAGGGGCCTGGATGTGGGAAGAAAGACTGCCCTCTCCATGCATAGGCGGTGTGTGAGCCCTGTGTGCCTGTGCCACAGGCGCTTCAGCAAGCATCCTGACCTGCCCGCACAGCTCGGTGCTCACACCCTGGCCCGCACAACTGTGTGCTGCACGTGTCTTTATGGAATCCCACTCCACCTCTTCTCTGCTCTGGGCCTTCTCTTCTTGCTTCGCAGTAAAATGGGAAATGAGGTAGGCAGGTCAGTTTCACCATCCCCAGGCCAGCTCCCTTTGGAGAGAGTCTCTGCCTCCATTTTCCCATGACAGCAAGCAGTAGACCCCTCCTTGGTCCTGAGTGGGAGGAATCCTAGCCCCTTACTGACATAGATGACTCCATCTTGCACCAATCCCTCTGCCCTGGTAGCTCCTTCTTCTCCTGGTGTGCACCATACCATTCCCTCACTAGTGTCCAAGTCAAGGAGAGAGGCAGGAGGAAGTGGGGTGATTCTATAGGAGTGGGAGTAGGAAGGGTAGATCAGATACTGTTCGATTTTGCCTGGGTCCCTCTGGAGCACTGCTGCTCATTTAAAATTCCGATTTAAAGCTGAGCGGCTCTTTAAATTTCCACATTAGCATGCCGCCCTGATGCCAGGCCAAGATGTTGGGATGGATTTGGCAGGAACGCCTCTAACAGCAGCAAGCAGCAGCATTTGCCAGCAATAAAACAACGCATGAATAAAAGAAGGCTGGCTTGGCAGCAGCACCAGCAGCAGCACAGGTAGCCTGTGAGGCCAGGAGGGGCCCACTGACTTGGGGGCTCAGAGGCATGAAGGCCCGTGCAGGGGCATGCCTGAGTTCAGGCCTCCATGGCTGTCTTGGCCCTCACCCTCGATCTGCGTGCGTCTGCAGTGGAATCTGGGGTGAAGGCCTAGGCAGGACGGGAGTTTCTCCCCTGTGCCTGTCTCATCCCCCTCCCCACAGGGTTATCATCTTGGAGAAGACAGATGTTGCCTTTGATGAGGACACAAGGACTTGGCCCATAGCCTGAGCTGTCCTACTTCATTAGGGGCCCAGAGAACAAGTAGGGTCCGAGAGAGCAACACTGCCTACAGTGGATTCCACAACTATGGCCCCAGACACCTGGGTGCTGAGGGGTGCTGTCAGGATGAGGGGACTGGATGAGGGACAGCTGTGAGGACTGCACACTGGTGCTGAGCTGGGTTGGGAAAGATGTTCTGGGCTGGGCAGTTGGGTAGAATGGGGAGTGGCCAGGGAGAACAAGGAGCTGGCCTCTTTAACTTCCTGTAGACTTGTGAATATTGTTTGAGGTCAAGGGCAGGAAAAAGGTCAGAAAAGGTCACTGGGTGGGAGGCTGGCCACCTCCCAGAGGTTGTTTGGTCCACTCCTTGCTTCCCAGGGTCTAGAGAGTGTAGTCCCAAAGAACTTGAGGCTGCTGTATCCTGTGTTCCTCTGCTCCAATCACCTGGCTGAGGCTCATCACCAGCCCCGTCGAAGAACGAGCAGCCTGTCCCTCTCTTACCATCTCTCCCTCCCCCTTGGTCAAACCATCCTCTTCCCTGAAGTCCAAGGGAAGAGGACAGAAGCAAACAGAGGGGTGGCAGCAGATGGTCTCTGCAGTCTCAGCTAAGGCAGAAAAGAGACACTTCTCCGATAGAACTCCTCCCTTCCAGCTCACAAGCGATTTCAGGCCCCTATATGGGGAGGAGGTGTTGGCCCTCTGAATTCTCTCAGTCCCTGCGGAAGCTGGAGAACAGATAGGCAGGGCCAGGCTTTAGCAGGGGAGAGGCCCCATATCCTGGAACTTGAGCTAGTCCTGTCCTGATGGCTTTTTTCAAGGAGATGACCTCCCAGGCACCCTGTTCCCTGGCTTACACATTGGGGGTGAGTGAACTCTAGGGTGAGGGAGAGGCTAAAAAGCTGGGTGTAGGCAAGAGAGATATCATTTTGTCATTTATTCATTCATTCAACAAATGTTTACCAAATAGCTGCTTTATGCTAGGCACTGTGCTGGGCGCTGGGAGCACACCGGTGAACGCAGACAGACATGGTTGTTGTCCTTGTGGAACTTTCCATCTGGTGGGGGAAATAAGATCATTATTCAAATGGCTGCACAAGTAAGTGTGAGATCACTGCTCTAAGTGCGCTGAAAGGATATATAGAACCCCGAAAGTATGTAATCGAAGGCCTTGGCTGAGCCCAACATGCTGAGGATGAGCTTGCAAAGGAGACAGAGAAAGAGCGGCCAGAGTAGGGGGAGAACTGGCAGTGACATCACAGAATCAGAGGAGGAGGAGGTCAACTGCGCCGAGGGGCTGAGAGCTCCTGAGACACCTATTCGTCCTGACTCCTCACCTGCTAGCTGTGACTGCGAGTATGGAAGGGCTCTGGCATCATGCCTGGCTCACAGTTGGTGCTCTGTAGTGTTAGCTCCCTTTCTCCCCCTCCCCAGGCTAAGCCTCCCTCCAGGGACCCCAGATTTCTGGAACAAAGGAGCTGCCTAGGCTCAGCCTCCTCTGTCAACTCAGGCCCCAAGCCCAGCCGCCCAGCCATCCAGTCCTCGGTGAGGGATTCCGAGCCTCTTCACATTAGTTCCTTCACACGGAGCTCTACCGTTCCCTAGTCTATTTCCTCCTTGCATTGGTCTTCTACGAAGAGGGGATGGGGTTTAGGTCTTGGAGAAAGATGCCACTCTGGCTCTGCTTCTTGAGCTGAATCTGAGAAGGAAGAGAGCTGGCATTCTTAGTAGCTCCCAAAGCTGCCCAGGGTGAATCTGAGTGTCTTAGGTAGGGAGAGGGGGAGTAGTGGGAGATGGGGAGGGGGGCTGCCCACCCAAGGCGGCGTAGAGCCCAGAGCCTTTTCCATTGCAGACACCCCATCTGTCTCCCACAGAAGGCTCGGGTTGGAGGAGGTGCCGAGAGGGGGAGTATGAAGGGTGAAGCTGCGCAGTCTGTGAGCTGGCACGAAGGCAGGGAAGGTGCTGACCCGGAAGGACGGAAGGTTCAGGGTGGGGTGTCGGCAGGACTTTTGTCTTGGCCACTCAGGACTAAAGGTCAGAGTTGGGGACTGGAGGTGGGGAAGATGATGGGGACACTTCGTGATACTTTTCCTAGACAGACTTGTGTTTGATTTTGATTTATAGCTCCCCACCCCGCCAACTGGAGGGCAAAGAATCATACCTCTCTGGCTAAAAAGCTAATGGTGTTCCTAGCCCAGGGCGAGATTGGATTAATGATGCCTCCTCTTCCCACCAATCAGACCTTTTCCAGCCCTTAAACTAATATTTTAGTTAAAGTTGTCAGTTTTCAGAGTGTTTCCTTTCACATATTACTTTAAATTGATCCCACAAGGAGGTAAACATTATTTCTGATCTGCAGACGAAGCACAAGGGAAAGGTTAATTGAATAACTAGGATCACAGGAGAATAAGAAGAGGGGGCTCAGACCCAGGCCTTCTGACTCCACACCCAGCCCACAGGCTACACGTAGGCCTTCCTTGCTCCTCATTTTCAGTGATACTGTGCAGCCCCTACTGCTAGGTCAGCTCTGGAGCCTCCTAGGAGAGAGCTCAGAATTCCTTCCCTGTGACTGAAAAACTCTGGGAGACACCCAGGCCTTGCTGGACATACATCTACACAGCTCCCTCCTGGATACCAACATGAAGATGCTAGGAAATTGGACACCCCCAGAGGGACAGACCTCCCATGTACAGAAATATGAGAGGGCTCTAGACTGAAAGTTGCTAGGAAGGAGGGCAGGACAGGGTGTGGGGGTGGAAAGTGCCAGGCCAGGAAGCAGTTTCTAGGGTCCACCCCAGGTTCCTGAACAGACCTTTGGGAATCCCTGTAGGCATCCTCTCCACACATTCCAAGTTCTCAATACTCGTCCCCCCCCCCACACACATACACTTAAAAAAATATCATCCCACAGCTTCCCTATCTACTCCAGTCTTTTCTCCCACTCTTTCCCGCTTGGAAGTTCTTCATAAAGTATAACTTTATTTGTTCAGACTGTAGCTTACTCCATCTAAAAGTACTCTAAAACAAGTGCCAGGAGAACCCAAGACAGGGCTTCAGTTATCAAGTATAAATAGACAGGGGAGGGGGGTTGAATACAGAGACAGATATTATATCTCTCAGTCCCTGCAAGTTATTAGGGAGAAGGCACTAGTGGTTGCTAAGCAACAGGTCTCCATAGAGGACAAGGCACTGAGAGGAAAAGCCTCCTTTGACTGAATTTTGGGGTGAGAGGGTAAGGAAGGTGGAGGTCAAAGGGCTGTGGTCTGGCAGACAGTGCTACTGGAAATGGTTGGTTTGTCCTCCAAGACCAGGCCTGTTCTCAGGGCCTTAGCAAACTCCACCTTTACAACCTTCCGATTGGTGGAAGGAGGCAAGCCTCAGGCAGTGTTCCCTTTCTGCCAGGAGGAGGGAACCTGGTTTCCATAGCAACTTAGAAACAATCCTGGCCTTGTTTTGTTTATGGCTTTTCTGTAGCCCTATCATGGAGCACGACCATGGACCACTTTCTCTACCCCTCAACTTCTGGATTGAGGGGTAGGGCCCACAGTTAGAGGAAGGGGTGCCACCAGGCTGGTCTTACTTTGCCCTAATGTGACCTATTAAGACTCTAAAAGGGCAGTGACTTTTCAGGGGAAAGGGCTTCCAGGTGTCCTCTGACCTCTGCATCTCCTAAGGGGCTGCAAAAAGCAGAGCTAAATGGTACTATCAAATGCAAATTATGGCCCAGACTTGCTTCCTAGAGGGCTAGTATAGACTGGGGTTGGAGATCAGGAGAGCAGGAGGGGGTCAGTCTTTAGTGCCCCTTGGCCACCCACACCCCCATCCTCCTTGACCTGAAGTCCACTGTTGCCAAGACCCGCAAATGGAGATAGAGAACATTAACTATTGTCAAGTATAAGTGAGTGGCACCGAGGGGCATAATCTGTTTTTCTAATATGACCACAAGCAGAGTGTTAGAAGAATTAGGCCGACAGCTGCTGGTCCCCCCGCCCCTTCTACCCCCACCTCCTTGCTCTCCCTCTCCCTTCCTCCTCGGCGTTTGCACACACCAATGGCAGCCCAGCCCTGCTCGCGATTTCTCTTAATCTTCCTCCGCCATCCTGCGCTCTTTCCGCAGGCGGTGCTGCGAAGCCGGCAGAGCCCCGCGTCACACCTTACTGCTCTCTGAGATTGCTCCACAGAGAGCTCAAGGAGATGGCAATTCGGTGCTGATGCCGGCTGGCAGCAGTTGGAAGTGGGGAAGGAGGAGAGAGAGGGAGGAGGGGAGGAGGGAAAAAGTTGGCACAGATACCAAGTTTTTCCCTAGAGAGACTGGGGGGCGGGCGGCACGAGAGAAGAAAATGACACAGAGGAAAGGAAACAAGGAAAAAGAGGCAGAGAGAGAATGAATTAAAGTTCGCTCAGACATCTACATGTGGACACCCCTACCCCACCTCACTCATGACCCTCCGAAGATCGCATCACTCTGTCGGGGTTCTCTCTCTCACACACACACACACACACACACACACACACACACACACACACACACACTCCCCCCTCTCTCTCTCACACACACACACAGCCAACCTGGAAATCAAAAGGGCCCAGGCATGTTGTGTGTATTTGTGCAAGTGTATGTGTGTGTGTATACGCCTGTATGTTGTCTCTGTTTTGGATCGCAGTAGAATGCAGTATGTAAATGAGATGGTTATTACCGCAATGTTCATCAAGCTGAGCCGAGAAGACATTAATAGCCTGATGAATATGCATGTGAATTTGTTAATTAAGTTAATTATTCTGCTGAAAATGCATTCGTCTTCCAAGGACATTTTCCCAATGATTTTTACATGCTCTAGCCATTAGTCATGCTATATTTTATCAGGGAAATGAGTTTGCTTAAGTTGTGAGAGAGAGAGAGGAAGAGAGAGGAAGGATGAGAGGGAAAAAGGAAGAGGAAAAAAATGAAAGAGGAAGGAAGAAAATGTGTTGAAGTTGAGGGTGGGAAGGCATCTGAGGCCAGCCTGAAGTTTGAGGCCCAGCTGGGCTTTTGAAGCCTGCCCTCAATTTTTATGGGTACCTTACTCTACAATTTTTTGCCCTTTTTTTGATGACAAACTTTTTTTTTCCAGTGCCAAATTTCCAACACATTAATTAATTGTTGTAGCCAATTAACTGTAGTTGTGCAAATGAGTTTAGCACTAATTACCATGCAGTGCCTGTAATCACATAAAAAACTTGCTGAGAGAGAGCGAGGAGAAAGGAGGAATGGGAAGGGAGTGGTGGCAGGAGAGAACGGGGCCTGGAGGAGAGAGGCAGCCAAAAAAAGGGAGTAAGTAGGGGCCCCAATATTTCCTGGTTAGGAGCCACTTTGGCTCCAAGGGAAGAGAGCTGTCTCCTAGCCACATTTAGGACCTCTGACAGTCAGAAGTCTCAGTGGAGATAAGAGCTGGTAAAGAATGGTCTCCCTTGGGTCTAAGAACTTCCAACCAAAAGACAGGCATGCAGAATAGGTATCTCTAGTTGTTTCAACAACATAGTGTTGTCCCTATAAATGCTGACGGCCTCCGCATTTATCTGTACGGCTGAAATTACTGGGTAAGGCTGGTGGCTGCCACTGGGAGAACATGTGCCATTTTTTGATGGGCCAAGGGAGATGGAGAAGAGGGATTTGTGCGGTCAGCCTGGTTCTGGAGCCATAAGTAGATGGGGAAAATTGTTATGAGTCCACAGTCACTGCGATAGGCCAAGGGAGCAATGGTGACATCAACTATAAAAGAGCGGGTTCCAGCAAGAGGTGGGAGGAGGCAGCCTTTGGCCAGACACAGCTCCCAGGAGAGGAGCCAAACCTTCTCTCCTGCAAACTGGCATCTCTACTATCCATCACGTCTGGGCCAACTCTAGGTTTCCACCTGTCAGCTTCAACCAGTGCCCAGAGGCTGAGGGACAGACCAAATGATTTCTACCACTCCTTCTGACTTAGCTGGAGGGAAAGAGTGGTGGTGAAGTTGGGACTGAACACTGGACTGGCATTTTTGCTTCCATTCTATTTGCCCCTGAACCACGTTCCAGACACTGAGCTTGCCCAAGGTGTAGTAGGTACGTGTGCAAATGAACTGTAGTTACCCTTACAACAACCAAAACCCAAAAAAGGTGCTACACCTCCCTTACCCCTTTGGAATAGAGAGCTCACTCTTTGTCATGGGTCTCCATTTCCTTACACCTGTCAAAGACACATTAACCTTCACATTTCCAAGGAGGACCTTGCCCACTCATTCTCTAATAGACAACCAGAGGCTGGATCCTCCTTTTCCCATTCCAGGTCTCACGTCCGTGGGAAGATTTCTTATGGGCTCCACCCACTTCAGTCTTGCTCTTCTCTGGAGAAGGGGAAACAATGTCAAGGACACATGCCATTGTCCCTGCTCCATGACACTGTTCCTCTTCTAACCTATGAACCAAAGTCAGCTGGGAGGACCAGAACCGACTGAGGCTGCTCCAGTGCTCTTCCCGCCTCTGACATTTCTCGTTGAACACACCCTTTTCCCAGCAGCCTTAGTTAAGGTCTCAGAAAGCCTGGTATAGTGAAAGAGCCCTATTGTCTTAAGTTCCAGGCTCTCTTTTGCCATTTAATAGAATGTGATAGTACAGAAATCACTTACTGTGAGCATCAATTTTCCTCATCTATGAAATGGAAATAATAATACTGCATGCGCCCTGGCCAGGTAGCTCAGTTGGTTGGAGCCTTGTCCAAAGTTGTCAAGGTTGTGGGTTCAATCCCTGGTCTGGGCACATGCAAGAGTCAGCCAATGAATGCATGGACAGGTGGAGCAGTGGATCGATGTTTCTCCTACTTCCTCTCTCTCTGTAAAAAAAAAAATCAGTAAAATATTTTTTTAAATAGTGCAGTGCACGCCTGAAAGGTTAAGAAACTTAATAATTGTGAATATAGCCCTGGTCAGCATGGGTCAGTTGGCTGAGCATCATCCTGCAAAGCCAAAAGTTGCCAGTTTCATTCCCAGTCAGGGCACATGCCTGGGTTGCAGGCCTGGTCCCTGGTTGGGGCACATGTGAGAGGCAACTGAGCGATGTTTCTCTCACACATTGATATTTCTTCCCTCTCTTTCCCCCTCCCTTCCCCTCTCTCCAAAATAAATAAACAATATTTTTTTAAAAAATTGTGAATATTAAACACTCAACACATGAAGCAAAATGAGGTACTTCATTAATACCTAGCAAGTACAAAGTATTCTTTAACAGGTGACTGGTTAGACTGTGGTACATCCATACCAGGGAACAAATGAAAGAACCAAACTACCGGTACATACGAAAACTTGGATGCATCTCCAGGGAATTATGCTGAGTGGAAAAAGTGAATTCTGAAAAGTTACATAATATATGGTTCCATTTTTGAAATGATAAAATTTTAGAAGTGGAAGATGGATTAGTGGTTGCCAAGGGTTAAGGAGGGGGTGAGCTAGGCATGATTATAAAATAGCAGCATGAGGAATCCTCGTGGTATTGCAATTATTCAGTGCCTTGGCTGCAGTGATAGATATATGATTTTATACAGATAGTAAAATTGCATATAGCAGCACACCCATGAACAAGTAAAACTGGGGAAATCTAAGTAAGATCTGTGGATTGTATCAATGTCAATACTCGGTTGTGACACACTGTAGTATTGCCAAATGTTACTATTGGGTTAAAGCAAAATGTACAAGGGATCTCAGTGTTATTTCTTATAACTGCATGTGAATCTACAATTACCTCAATTAAAAAAAAAAAGCTATGATAGATTATTAATGTCTCTGCTGGGTATAAAAGGGAGAAGGGGCTGCAATTGTGTTTCCATTGCAGAATTCCAAAGAGAAAGATTAAAAAATATTGTTCTCATTAGGGTACATTAATAAAAATCATCATAGCCATGAGGGTGGATATTTGTATCTGTTGACCCAATAATTTCAATTCTTGGAGTTTATTATAAAAATGCATGAAGTTTTATGTTAGAATGTTTGTTGTGGTATTATTTAGAACTGTAAAAATATCTAAAGAATTAAAAATAGTAGATGAGCCCTGGCTGGTACAGCTCAGTGGATTGAGCAAAGGCCTGTGAGCCAAAGGGTTGTTGGTTTGATTCCCAGTCAGGGCACATGCCTGGGTTGCAGGCCAGGTCCCCAATGGTGTGGTGCACAAGAGGCAACCACACGTTGATGTTTCTCTCCCTCTCCTTCTTCCCTTCCTCTCTCTCCATAAATAAATAAATAAAATCTTAAAAAAGAAATAGGAGATGAGCCTTATAAATTATGGCATATCTAGGTGATTAAATATTCTACAGACTTTAAACATATTTAAATATACCCAGCACAAAGTTAGCACTCAGTAAATGGTAGCTCACTTTACTAGGGTGTTCTGGGCATCAAAAGAGCTGACATAGGTAAATGTAGTTAACAAACTGTAAAGGGCCTGGCAAGTGGGAGCTCCTCTCATGACTGCCTCTCCCAGCTTCACCCTGGATGAAGCTGCCCTTCCAGGAAGAGTGCTGCCTGAGGCGCTCTTGGCTTGAGAAGAATGGGAATGGGGGAACCGGGTTGCCCGGGAGTATGAGTCAAGGGATGGGGGGTATTTCGCTTCCAGGAGACAGCCACGCCAGCTCCACACCAGGAAAAAAATTGACCGTTCTCCCCAGCACGTGCACATGCACACATTTGGACTATAATTTCGGGGCACTCATGGAGCCTTTGAGGCAATGTCAGCCCCGCAAACGTCATAAAAGTGACAGACTTTATTGTACCAACCCCTGTTGACTGGGCATGTACTGAGTATCAGGCCCTGTCCTAGGTGCTTTACAAACATTATTTCACTTAGTTCTTTCCACAACCGTAAAAGGCTGTTCATCTGCACTTCAGACCAGGAAACGCAGTGCTCCAAGAGGTCAGGTGCTCACCATGGAAGCGCAGCTTATAAACAGCACTGGGACCCAGCTGGGACTGCGGGGCGGTGCCCTGTGCGAAGGCTGTGGTGAGGCCCACATCTGGAGGAGCCCCAGGAAAGTATCCCTGTCCCTTCAATGCCGCATGTGTAGGTACAAACTTAAATCCATCCCAGGCAGAAGCAAACTCTCTGAAGAGAAGCAGGCCCATTCTGAAGCCTTACATCCCGTGAGTTTTTCCATATGACTAACCTCTATCCTTTATGCTAAAATCTGATCCTTCTTCCTCTCGTTAGCAGCGGAGATGGTGCGTATGAGACAGGTGCCCCTCCATGAAAGGTCCTAGGTCAGGAGGGGCCAGAGGAGCTTCTCCTCCCCCAGTTCTGTTGAGGCCATGACTAGAACACTTCAGTCCCTTTGGTCTCCTGGATCTGCCCCAAGGTATCAAACCAAAGACGAACAGCAGAAAATGGACCATAAAGAAACAGCCTAACCAGATCAAGGAGACAAGCTTGGAGGATGGCCTAGAAGTTCCTAAGGACCTTAGTGCCAAATTCAGGGTGAAGTTAAGGTGGGCAGTTTTTCCCACCAGGCTCAGCAGTTAGCCTCATGTTTGACAGCTACCCACCTGTGGAGGCCTGGCCAACATTCCTCATGCCAGAGCTTCTTGTCTGTCTTGATAGGACATCTCTACAGAGAGCCAGGGGCGGGGGGTTCTGCCACTCAGTATTTATTCCTCCTGTTTCAGTAATACCTTGCTAGACTTGCTCAGGACCAGGCAATCCACTTGGGGGCCTTAGAGATGCCCAGGAAGAGAATGATCATGTTAGGAGAATGTTGGGATCCCAAGGCTAGATCCAAAGCTCTTTCTCTCAGCAGGAGAGCCAGGAGGGCAGCTGGGCCTGAGTCTGGACATATAGATTTGGGAGGGGAAGTCTTGTCCCTCCCTCCATCCTTCCCCCTCCATTCACTATTCTACCCAATTCTGCTGGGGCCCAAGCATGCCCACTGCTCACTTCAACTTCCCTCACGACCTACCCTATGGATAGGAGAGGGTTAAAGGCATGGTATGGGCAAGCTATAAATTTCCTATCAGTGTGGGGAGAGTAGGACTGTTGGCAGGGAGGGGGCTGGGCTGGGGGGAGGGGGAGCTGGGAAAAAGCCAGGAGGTTGTCTCTAGGTAACAATAAACACTGCAAGCAAGGAGCAGCTGTTACACTTACTCTCTCTGCATCACAATGCTGAAATAACACTAATAAACCAGTGTGCCCAATGCACAGGCATACACGCATTCAGGGCCGGGCTCCATAGCACCCCTAGGGCTGCCCTCGGCTTTGAGTCAGGGCCCTTGGACATACCAGTCTTGGCCTGGCTATACTTGTAGGGAGGATGAGGGTTGATGAGTCAGCCTCAGGTCGAGTGCAGAGGCTGGGGGCTCTGGGTTCAGATTCCGAAGGCATTCGCTGGTAGAAGGAGTTCAAATGGGGTAACTCCTGTCTGGATATTGGGAGAGAGGAAGGAGAGTGAGAGAGAGAAAAGTACCGGGAACAGACAACTACTTACCATGTCTCCTCAGATCGGAGGGGATGGAATGGCCAAGAGTAGAGTTGGCTGAAGCAACATGGAAGAAAAGGGGGGCCAAGGAGAGTTTGAGGAAGAGGAGAAGCACGTGGTACTGAGGAGTGATTCTCAAAGTTCTCACTCACTCACTCATTGTAATATTGCACCCCACCTGGTGCACCCCCTCACAGCACCACTTTTACACCAGAGCCAGGTGCTCACCGGTTGAGGTCAGAACCGAGCTTTATTGTGGCAGCAGGGCCCCTGGGTTCCTGTTGCTGTCAGGGAGAGCCGGGGAGTGGAGCTGGTCCCATTTCCTACATGAAGAGCAGCTGATCTGACCCTTTCTCCAACCAAAACTGTCTCTGGATCTCCAGGAGCATCCCAGAAGAAGACACCTCGCCCCAGCTGCAGAGCAGAGCCACCAGCAATGAAAGGCATAGAAACAGTCAAATGAGTACTAGAACTCTGTTGGAGAAGTCCCCTCCTCTTAGCCCATCCTTCTCTCAGTTTAGAGAGAGGGTATTTATTATTATGGATCTGGATACTTGGTATCCAAGATCCCTGCTTCCCTTTGCTGAAACAAGGAGGCCACTGGGACTGTGGTCAAAGGCATGATGGTTCTCCTGGTTCATCTTCTGGCCCTGTGCTGCTGGTGCGACATCAGATAGTCCCCTACCATCCCCCTGACTGAGAAAGGATGGACAGGATGCACACTGCCAACCTGGCCTATAGGGGAAGAGAGAATCAGTGCCTTTGAAGGTCTAAGGTGCGTATTTCCAGGGAAGAGAGTATAGAAACTAAATGGTCCTATAATAATGGTTTTTTGAAGGTTTTATTTCTTTTTAGTGAGAGGAGAGGGAGGGAGAAAGAGAGGGAGAGAAACATTGATGAGAGAGAAACATCGACTGGTTGCCTTTTGCACGCCCCCAACTGGGGACCTGGCCCACAACCCAGGCATGTGCCCTGACAGGAAATTCCACCAGCAACTTTTTTGTCTGGCAGGCCCCATGCTCAATCTACAGAGCCGCACCAGCCAGGGCTTATTTTTTTTTTTTTTTTAAGCAAATCTTTTTTTTTTTAAAGGTTTTTATTTATTTATTTTTAGAGACATGGGAAGGGAGGGAGGAAGAGAGGGAGAGAAACATCAATGTGTGGTTGCCTCTCACGTGGCCCCTGCTGGGAACTGGCTTGCAACCTAGGCATGTGCCCTGACTGGGAATCAAACTAGTGACCCTTTGGTCACAGCCTGCACTCAACCCACTGAGCTATACCAGCTAGGGCTTTTTTTTTTTTTTTTAAATTCCTAAGTCATGAGATGTCAGCTGGGTACCCAGAGCTCTGAGCAGGCAAGTGAGAGCAGGGAGAAGTAGCTGTATTTGCCTGGAAAGCCCCTCTTCTAGAAGGTGCCCAGGAGCACGGAGCTGCCCCAGCACAAGTGGGTGCCCAGTGTCTTCTGTGCAGCCAGTGGTTACAGTAAGAGCGAGAATAACTGGTCTCTCCTTTTCTCACTGGAAGGCCTCTCACTGGGATGCCCAGCCTCCCCTGTTCGCCTTTCCATTTCCCTCTCTTCTTTCATAGCTAGGGCTTCTCTTTGCCCCACAATCCAGAAAAGAGACCTTCATCCAGAGTTCAGAGTGGGGGGAAACGGGCAAAAGAGGGCTCTAACAGGCCTGGTCCCCCATCCCCCTCTGCTGTTTTCATGAGCCGCCCCCAACTGCTATGAGTCACCAGAACCTTGAGCTCAGCTGAGCTGCCAGCAGCCTTCTCCCTGCCCCTCCTCCAGCCAAGCAGATACACCCAAAGGGCCCCAGAGCCCACCATCTTCCTAGTGGAAGGGCCAGAGCCCCCTTCCTTATTTCTAGGAATCTGCCAACACGCATTGGGAAGAGTGAGCAAATGAGTGCAAGAGATCCCAGCATGTGCTCTGTGCGGAGCAGAGAGCCGGCTGCCTGCACAGAGAACGGGATCGCCAGCCAGGAGAGCTGGTGCACTTGGCCACTCAGCCTTGTGGGCGTGTGAGAGGGGGCGCAGGGAAGAATGGGTAAGGAGGCTGTTCAGGAGCAGTTATCTCCTCCTGGATCCCTCTCTGGTCAATTTCTTTTCCTTGACCTCTCCCCCTGGGTGCTGATGGACATAATGGGATAGCCACCTCTGAGATGCCTTCCTTCCCCTCCTCCATGGCTGTGGGAACTAGAGAGGGGATCTGCACGATAACCTTCAAGGTGTCAAAGTGAGAGGTTCAGATATCTAGATCTCCTCCATCCAGTGGGACATGCTGAGGGAGGAGGAGGAAAGGGGTCCTACCAGGAGTCCTAAACCTGGACAAATACTGAACTCCTCAACGATTCCCTTTTCTCCAGAGTGCAGGGGATTCTGGGTGCTGCTGCCTCGGTACTACTGCAAGTCTATGCTTCTTTCTCTGCCAAGGCTCAGGGTTTCTTCTGGACTCCAGAGCAGGCCGCAGGCTTGGACTCCAGGGATGAAAATCTGGTCCCTTGGCTGAACCTTGGTAATATGAGGCAGGGTTGGGGAAAGGGAGGCCCTGTTCCTTAGAGAAATATCCAGAATCTAGACTGCATGCTTTAAGGGCCTTTCAGCCCCTCCAATATGCCTCCAATGTTGGAGTAGGAATGGACAAGGAGTAAGAAAGAGGGTCTAGGAAAGCCTGACATCTTCTCCCCTCCTTTTTTTTTTTAACATTTTATTTATTTATCTTTAGAAGGGAAGGGAAGGAGAGACAGAGAGAGGGAGAGAAATATCAATGTATGGTTGTCTCTCGTGTGTCCCTTGCTGGGAACTGGCCTGCAACCCAGGCATGTGCCATGACTGGGAATTGAACCGCAATCCTTTGGTTCACAGGCCCAAGCTCAATCCACTGAGCTACACCAGCCAGGGCTCCCCTCCTTTTTTTAATCCTCCCCCAAGGATATGTTTATGATCTTAGAGATAGGAAGGGTGGGAGTGGGGGAGGGAGAAAAACATCTATGTGCCATAACCAGGAATTGAACCTGCAACCTTTTGGTGTACAGGTCGATACTCCAACCAACTGAGCCACCCTGCCAGGGTTCCCCCTCTTTCTTCACGGCATGCTCTTCTCCTACTGTTCTGTGTTTCAAAGGAGAAACAGAGGCTCTATAAACGGGAGCCATTTAATAAACACCCCCCCCCACCAATATTCAATGTGAACAGGCTGCCCTATGTTAGGCAGCCAGCCCCATGGGTGGGACTCCAAGGCCTTCCAGTTCCCAAATCTTCCTTATCTTCTCCCCATTTGCAGGCTTCTTCCTGATCTCCCCTGACAGGAGAATCTTTCTTTTCAACTCCCGTGCACAGTTCTCCTACCCTACCCCAACCTCCCTCTGCAGGCTCTCAGAAGCAGCGGGGGAGCTAGAATTCTTTCCAGACTGTTTTTGGGGATGCAAGGGCCCCTTCTCATCTTGTCAGCAGTAGAGAAGGCAGAGAATTGGACAGCCAAGAAGATGACCCTGAGGGTCTAAGGGCAGGGCTTAGAGAGGCACATCCTGCTCCTGCCCAGGGCCTTTGAGGATATAAAATGGGATACTAAGACAGAGGAGAAGGCAATTCTGGGAGTTGGAGAAAGGTGCTGGGGGCTGGGGAGTGACTAAGTTTCCACCCACACTGCTTTCCAAGCTCTCTGCCCATCGTTGCCCTCATCTCAACTTAGTCTCATGAAGCGCAGAACAAAGAATGTTAAATTTTTTGAGGAAGGAAGATGATAGCAGGAAATGCTGCCTTTGGCAGCCTGGTGGGAAAGTCCCTTTTCTTCCTTCTCTCCCTTCTTAACCTAGTGTCTGAACAGTGAAGGAAGCAGGGGGTGGGGAGGAGGACAGCAGGAAATGTACCCTCCACTCCAGCGCGCACCAACACCACACGGAGCAGATGGGGCCTGACTAAGAGCTCTGGGGCCGGAGCACCGCATGAATACGGGGGCATTTCTGACTCAGCCTTCAGGGCCTGGAGTTCTATTTCCATTTCTGCTCTCAGCTTAGACATAGATACCAGGTATAAGACCACTCCTTACTATATTTTTTGGCTTACTTTTCTCTAGCAGATTCTATTACAGCAGGGAAACCTGTGATAAAATCTCAGAAAAGCTCAACATTTAGTCATCATTGGGGGATTTATTTCTAGGTTAAGGAACTGGGGTAGTTGGTGCATTTCTTTCTCTGTGGACCTTATAAAATATGGTAAAATCCTATGGGAGTGTGGGGGGGGTCTGTCTGCCTAGAAGCAAGGAAATGGATGGGGTAATCGTTGGAACATGCTGTATAAGGGACCTGTCCCCGCAGTAGTGCACCTGCCTGACTCCCCTGAGTTGCTTCAGACTCAGGGGCCAGAGGCACGAGACTCCAAGCAGCAGAGAATAATATCCTGCTGACACTCTTCCCTTGACTTTCCTCTCTACATCCTATCTACTTACCTTTCCTTGTGCTCCCAGAAATTCTTCAAATCCAGGAACACAAAGCAACACCAGGACAGAATTCAACTGATTTCTCACTTCTGGGTCTCCTTTCCCACGTCTGTAAAAGGAAGGGTTCAGCGAAATGAGCTCCAAGTTCTCTTCCTTGCAACACTAAGGTTCTGTGATTCATACCCCAAAGGCACCAGGCCTCGTTTGCATGCTGTTCTGCATATAATCTCCATGGCACTTATTTTATGTCTAAACACACTAAAATATCTCTGAACCCTGCCCTCCTCTTTTACCAGTCTCTGGTTCTATGGTCCCTAGTTCTTGTCCTCTCTCTCTGAACTTCTGTCCCCACCTTCCTTTCACTTTATTTTATAGAACTCACTGGGACAAGCCCAACTTGACAAAACCCTAGGAGCAAGGAAACAGCCTTACCTAATATCCTGGCTGCAATTTTGGGCCCCAGACCTGAGTCAACCAGTACAGTTCCTTCCTTTTTGGAGCTCCTGGCAGTTGGGGGTAAATCCTGGCACCTCTCCTCAGCGCCTCCCCTCCTCCTCCACCTCACTGCTCTCCATGCCAGAACGCAAAGTGGCCAGTGATTGATGGGCCTGGGTTCCCAGTAACCGCACCCAGTGGCCCAATCCTCCTCCCTTACCCAATCCCTCCCCTGTCCCTATTCAGATATCAGATTGTCTCATGTTGGTCCCCGAGGTCCCATTAATTAAAAATACATCCAATTAAATGGCAGGTGAAAACGTGCTATTGGAGCTCTCCACCCCCCTTGCCCCAGCTTGGTCCCCGCACCACCCCCCCTAAGGCTCAGCTGTGCTTTGAGCTGAGAAAAAAAAAAAAAGAGAGAGAGCGAGACAGAGAGAGGAAGAAAGAGGGAGAGAGAAGAGGAAGACATAGGGGTGGGGGTATGGAGGTGGGGGGTGCTATTTGAATCTCTGCCAGGGTAGCATGTGCCAGCCTGGGAGGGTGGCACTGTGCCCTGGTGTCTAATTTCTGGAGGTGTGAGTCAGCTGGGTACCCACTTCCATTTCCCTTAAAGGGGCAGAGGGAAGTCAAAGGGCATGGCTAGCTGTGCTGCCCTCCTCCTGGGCTTGGTGGGTAAAGGGCAGAAGTGTAAATGGTAGAGGACCCTTAGGTGAGGGTGTGATGTTCAAGGGTTGGGAGAATCTGTGGCCTCCATTCCCCACACTGCAAAGAAGATAAAGAAGAGGCGGCTGGGACCCAGGTGGCAGGGCATGGCAATGTTCCCAAGCCAGGCTGGGCCTACCCCTGCCCACAGGAAAACTGAGAAAAGAATGGAGGAAGGGAGGAAGGAGTCATAATTTGGGTGGGAGTGAATGGGTCAGATAGGATAAAATATACAAAAATGAATGCTTGTATTGGCACTACATTCCCCAGCACCTTATAGGTAAGAGGGCCTAGAAAGACTCGTTCTGTTTGCTCTTTCTCTAGGCAAAAAGAAACAGCAGTAGTGTGAAGTCACCTTGACCTGGCTGCCTGGCAGGCTGTGAGTAGGGTATCTCCTTTGACAAGAGCACTGATAACTCTCATTCTCCTCCACACTTGCTATGTCCCCAGCATTTTGTCAGCACCTGCCCCTGCCCCTACCACTCCTGGTAAAATCCTCTGGCCCTGGGCAATGCAAAGCTAACGGGCACTGAGAGCTGTTGGGAGAGGAGCTAGGTAAGAAGGGGTGGCTAAGGGTGGCACTTAGAATCCAGGCAGGAATGGGGGTGGTTTGCCAACCCAGGGCCCCCGCCTGGCCTCCTTGGCAGCCTCAGTGCCTCCTCACTTCACTTTAACGCTAATTGGAGATTTTAATCTGCGCTGCTGCTCTGCTCAGGGTGCTGGGGGGAGCGCCAGCTGTGCAGTAATTCCAGCAGCACCGACTGTTTAATCAAGCTGTCCTCCTGGGGAGGGGCCCTCGGGCACGGGGGGGGGGTAGGAGGGAGGAGGAGAACCTCTGTCATCTCCCTTAGCCTGTTCAGCCTGGAAGGGCTTCATGGAGACTGAGGATCAATTGTGGGGTACCTCGTCCCCATAGGGGCCCCATGTCCCTGGCTGACATTACACTGTGTGAGGTCAGTATGAGGCTCGTGGGCCAAAGCAGCCTTCCTCTCCATCCTGCTTTCTGATACTTTTTCCAGCTCAGAGCCCCTGGGCTATCCTGGGGCAGCCCCCGCCCCCCCTCCCCCCCCACCACTCGGGCTGCAAACATCTACTAGATCATCCTGAGCTCTGCAGGTTCGTGTTGGGGGCACAGAAGGCTGAACTTTCCCACTCCTTGTCTTCCTTGTTCTCTTTTGAACACATTCTCACTAACAAAGATACTTCTCTTAAAACAATTTTAAGAGATTTTTTTTTCTCTGAAAAGCACATGTACCCCCACCCTCTGGGCTAAAAAGTGACTATGTTAGACGCAGGGACACAGTGGAGTGGACAGCTGGAGGCTGCTCACCCTGAGGGAGAGAAGCACCTGTGCAAGGAGTTCAGTGCTTAGAGCTACGGGGCTTCCCAAGTTCAGCTGAGAACATACTGAGATATCAGGCCGAGAGGGCAAAATGTTCAGGGTTTCAGGCCATTTTTCAGGAAGAGTGAGTGGTACTAATTATTCTTTTGGCTTCTTAGGTCCCAGTTTCAGGCTCTCTTGGGGTCTTTCTGACCTCTGTCTTGGGGAAAGGGTGCCCTCCTTGCCCAAACTCTATATGCTAAGGGACAGTTTTAATTGGTCAGCAGCACCCTCGTGTGGCAGAAACCAAGACTGCAGCTGTCCTAGTAGCCTAGCAGCTTTGAGGGATCAGCCAGGTTGACAGACAGGTGGGCAGTGTTATAGATGCTGGTGCTCTCTGTGCCTCAGACTCACCGCCTGACCACTTCCAGGGGCACTTCCTGCTTCCTAACAACTGCCTGTGCTGCCATCCACCGCATCCTAACTCCAACTCAAGGTATATGCCTCTCAGGGGAGGGAGCACCTTGCCCTGAACTGGCACTTACTTAAGCCTGCTGCTAGTGCTGTCTGGATCGCAGGCATGAAAGAGGGACTGCCAAGAGAGGAGGCCTAAGGTCAAAAGGGTAAGCTGATGTCACCTCCAATGTCAGGAGAGGCTCTGGCACCCCTGCCAACTCTCTACAGGCACCAGACAATACCTGCCACCTGAGCTCAAGACACAGGATCACCTAGTGGTGGGTTCTGCCCTATGGCAATCCAGTCTCTACTCCCTGGGGAGGTCTGGGAATGAACAGGGACAGACTCTTCAGAGTCTGAGATCCTTGTCCTTGGGGATGGACACCAGATAAAACATCTTTCCTCCAAAGATCCAGATACTCTACAAGGATTCCAGGCCACTGGGCAAAATGCACATCTTCTAGCTTCAGATTTCTAGGCCCAAAGAGAAGGGCAACCTGTCATCAGATCCTTCCTCTCCAGTGTCAAATACCATCTGTTTACTGGCCACTTCTCCCAGACCTACTAAATGAAAAAAAATGTTTCTGAACTACAGAAAAGGGGATGGAGATTTAACATCAGGAAGTTCTCGATGAAAGATTATGGCTAGAAGTCACCAAGGCAAAAAGCTGAGTCACCAAGGCCTCCCTCCTGTTGAAGATATTTAACAACAGAGAGAAATACTCCCAGAAAGATGACCCTGCTTGGGGTTGGTGGGTAGGGAGAGGAGCACACCTACCTGGCAGCAAGAAGGGTGGGGCTGAGTACTACAGGCTGGTGACCTGCTGGTTCTGGGCATTGAGGATAGAGAAGCAGCCTGTGGGCCTCTACTTGTGGTGTATAGCACAGTGTTTGGATAGGTGGGTCTCCCATCTAACCTGGAAAGGAGGTGGAGAAGCTGATGAGGGGTAGTAAGAAGGGATAGCACTGCCCTATCCTGACTTAGGATAAAGGAAAATAGCTTCTTGGGGAAAACAGGGCTATGTGTATGTATGAGGTGGTAGGTGCGTGTGGCAGGTATTATAGAGGAGAGGCTGAGAGTAACCCATGTCAGCAGCCCACCGAAGAGAAACACCCATTAGAACAGCGGGCCAAGAGGAAAGAACAGAAATGAAATGACTGCTGATGCAATAAAGGGGGTTACCCACAGTAGCCAGGAGGGGAAAATGGTTAATCAGAAGGTAGGATACCATAACATGGTCAATAAAAAGCTAAGGAACCACCTCTGGAGATCATTGGGGATAAGAAACTTTTCCGAGACAGGGTGTGCGAGAGAAAGCATTTGTGTGTGTGTTTAAGTCCCTTACAAAAGCAGGCCTGTATCCTCTGATTGACTTTGGTTCCTACCTGGCTTGAGTCTGTGAAAGACATTGAATTTGCCAGGGCTCCGGATATCAGGTGACTGACAGATGTCACCAAATTCCTCAGGGGCCATCCCTCCTGCTGCTACTGCCACCTGTAAGAAAAAAAAAAAGACAGGTTACATGAGACATGAGACAAGGGATTAGACACCAAAGAGGGTCTTGGGTCTTTTACCCAGGAGCATGGCCTTGGTGGGTCAGTGATGGTGATGGTCACCATTCGTCCAGTTCCCTGCAACCTGAATCCATGAAACCCGGAAGAATGAATGCACCTTAAGGATGCTGCCAGAGAGAATTTTAACTGCTTTAAGAGCCCTACCTCCAGGAAACTAGTTCCCAGTCTAATAAACTAAAAACCATGGTTCCTATACTTAAAAGTAAAGTTTAAGAATTCAATAGAAATAGAAGCTGTGAAACCCAAAATTATAAAGGGCAACGAAGGTTCAAGGTGAAAGCAAAGTTAATGCCAGGAGATGACTGGAAGAAGCCATTTAGTTTTAGATCAGACCATCAGCTTGGACTCAAGTCTCTCTTGTCCAAAGTAGCTTCTTCAAGAAGGGCTCATAGGCCTCCCCACCTGCCCCCCAAAATCCTATGAGACAAAAAAATGATGTTCACAGGAAGCGGACATGGTGGAATTTGAGTATGTAGGTCTATCATATATTTCCTAGATCAGTGATTTTCAAGCTTTCTCATCCCATGACACACGCAAAATAATTACTAAAATTCTGCAGCACACCCAAAAATATTTTTGTTGATCTGACAAAAAAAATAGGTACAGTTTTGATTCCTTCACACCTGATGACTATTGTGTTAACTGTTGTCATTTTTAAATTTGACAATCTAAGGGAAAAGAGGTCAGTACCCCTGACTAAAGAGTCAGGCATCGCATGTTTTAAAAATTCTTGCGGCACACCAGTTGAAAAGCGCTGCCCTAGGTTAAGGTGAATTTACATGGGGACCAACTCCACTTTCCCCCTGTGCTATCAGTTAGGGCGTGATGGAGAAAACACAAGGCTTTGCACAAGGATCTATTTCTTCGTTACCAGGAGACAATGTTCACTCTGCAGACCCACTGCCCCTCAGACCTAGACCCATAACTCTATCGCTGAGAGGCGGAGTGGCGCCTTTCTCCCTCCAAGATTCTGCTTCCAGCTTAGGGACTCTTCGGTGTTCCCCTCCCTCATCATCAGTGGCTCCCAGGCTCATATGCATAAGCATCGGAAGGGACTTGCAGATATATTTAGGGGAGGTCCAAAGAGGGAAGGGGAGTCTCAGCATCAGAGTAAGGTGACTTCGGAACCTTCTGTGCCTGCTGGCCCACTGAGCACATGATCTAGGGTTCAGACCACTGTGGACCACCACCATACCCTCTTTCATCTCATCAAGGGAGAAGACTGATAACTCAAATTAAAAAAAAAAAAAAAGTGGGGTGGGGACAGGAGTGGAGTTCCCCACCCCCAATGTCCCTGTAATCTCAAATACCCCATTTTACTGTTCTGTAATCCCTCCTACTCTCAGAGTTCCTCTAGTTTCCCAGCAGGTGAGATGTGTTTTGTTTCTCTCTTCCTTCTGATTTTGCTTTTTAATATAGCTGTATTGTAATGTAAAGAAGTCTGAATTGAGGTTTAGGGTAAATTCCTCACATTGCCTCAGAGGGTCTTTTCTGTCTCTCCAACCAACCCCCAGAGATGGTGGTGAAGTGCTCCTTGAACTTTGGAGTAACTCTGAGGGCATTATGGTCTTTGGCCATGGCTGCTACTTGCTTCCCAATAAACCTGAACCCTTGAGTCTAAATAAAAATTACACTTGCATAATTTGCATGTCATTGAAAAGTTAATCTTTGAAGTAAACATATATAAAGCTTCTTCTCAGTTTTTGTTTTTACAAATTTTTTCATGTTCACCTTTCCCCCTCAATCTGTCTCTCCCCCCTCAAAATCTCACAGCCCTGCTTTCCTTTTCTAAGGAAGCTCAAGGGCTCTCAGGAGTTGGTGACCTTAAAGTTTGGGGGCTCTGTACACAGATTAAGACTCTGGTTAACATTCTGGCCACTTGGATTCTAGTCTTGGCTGGCTGCCACCACCTTACTATGAAACTGTGGGCAAGGCACTTCCCTTCCCTAAGCCTCAGTTTCCTGCTCTGTTACCCAGGTGGTTGAGTTGGGTGATCTCTAGGGTCCCTTTCTAGCTCTAGCCATCTATAATTCTATAAGGGGGAAGACACAAGTGTCTTTCCATCAGGAGGTGAGACATTTCCTGCCCTTAGCACCTTCTTTCTGGGTCAAGAAAGTAAGAAGCTCCTGTATAGATGCCTGCCTTTCTCATGCTGGCTTAACTGAGGGGAAAACAAGTGATTTAGGAGGCTTTCCTTTAAATGGCAGACTCCTTCTATTACTAAGAAAAGATATTAAGACAGTGATTTAACTCTAACCCTGAATCTTGATAAAGCAGAGAGGAGGCAAGGCAGGTACAATGGGCAGAGAAGAATATGATAAGCATGCCCCCTCACAACACACACCCCCTAGACTGTTTAAGAGTCTGAGCACACATTTGGCTTTGCACTGGAGAGCCCCATGTAAGTAGTGGCTGCTTCTCCAATACAACTGTGTGTGGACATGTGCAAATGCATTCAGAACATCGACATACATGTCCAACCAACGCACATAAGTCCACTCCTGTTCTCTCCTTCTGTAGGCCTATATGTGCCTTGTAAGAAGCTATGGTGGGAGCACACACCACATCCCAGTCTTCTCCTCCCTAAAGTCAGAAAGGAAGAGACAGTGAGACAGGAGCTACTTGGCTTCCTATAAATTGTTTTGTCCTTCCTCACAGCTGCAATCAGAAGCTAAGGGCTCCCGCAGGCCTTGTTCTGATCTGCTGCAGGCGATGGAGGGTTTTTGAAACGGAGAGGACTTGGCTGCAGCCCCGTTTCAGCTGCCGTTGGGGCTGGCTAATGGACTCATTCGGGAAGACCCCCGCCTGCCACACTAAAGAGTCCCCCGCCGACCCCCTCCCCAGTCCCAACCCAATTAATAAATGGGGGCTCCCACTTTATGGCTCTGGGAGCAGGAACTAGAGATACAAATGACCCCCAGGGAGGGACAGAAAAAGGCCTTCCAAGAATCAAGCCAGAGAATTGTGCATCCACAGGCACACGCTGCCACAGGCTAGTCATATCCCATTTTCAAAGCATTAAAGGGGAAGAAACTGAAGCAAACAAACAAACAAACCCACTCTTTTCTTTCCTAGGTGCAGAGTGGGATAGTACTCTTCAAGTCTATGGGCACATCCCAGCAACAAACACTTTTACCTGGTTTCTATCCTGAAAAGGACAGAGTGCAGGCAAACATCTAGGTACACACCACACGCACAACTATTTTCCAGGGGGAGTGCACCCCCTAGACTCCACAATACTGAACAAAGACACATCCCATCAAGTAGTTAATAAACTCTTCCTACTTCTTAAAAACAAAGCGGCTACCACTTTCCAAGCTCTCCTCACCATCAACAGCATAAATATGGCCTGGGGTCATCATCTTCAGGCTGTCTTTTATCCCTCCCCTCACACTCAAACTATCATCAACCCTTGCTAATTCCTGTGAACCCACTTCCTTTCTTCTCATTCCAGTCTTACTCTAGTTCAGGTCCTCAGGGCTTCTCACTGAACCAGAAAAATGATATCCTAGGCAAACTTTCCTGCCTCCTTCACCCAATACAGCTGCAAAAGTCCTCAGCATCATAGTCACCTCATCATGCTCTGCTGTTACTACTTATCAAATTAAATCTAAATACCTCATTAGGTCAACAAGGCTGCCCTTCTGACTTCATTTCCTAATATGCCTTTCCTGTACCACCCTGACTAGTCCATTTGTAGCCCTCAGCACAAAACACACCTAAACCACCTTTTCCATGTTTCCCCTCTAAGTACCTTCCTCTCTTCTGTTCCATGTGCACTATCTTCATTACCTTCAAAGAATCTTTCCTGGTTAACTCCATTTTTTATTTAAATTAATTCCTTTACTTTGGCTCCCCATTACTAATTTTTTAAAAAGATTTTGCTTATTTATTTTAGAGAGAGGGGGAGGGAGGGAGAAAGAGGGAGAGAAACATCAATGTGCGGTTGCCTCTCACGTGGGCCTCACTGGGGACCTGGCCTGCAACCCAGGCACGTGCCCTGACTGGGAATCAAACTGGTGACCCTTTGGTTTGCAGCCCACGTTCAGTCCACTGAGCTACATCCGCCAGGGCTAATTTTTTTAATAACCTGACTTAATAAATACCAATTCCCTACTTCCCACTCAGGTATGAGATTTATCTCACCCTAGACCCAGAAGCTTCTTAAAGGTAGGAGCCTCCATAATTTCACCCCAAATGTGGCCCTGCAGTCAGGACATGACTCAGCTAAAGACATTACTCCCTCCCCACTGAAGCAGCCCTCATGGTGTAACTCTTGGGGCACATCAAACAACTACAAGGAGTACAGTCTTAATTCTTAGTGTCAATTTTCAAGTTGTTACCTCCCCCTACCAAAACTGAACTTGGCACTGAGTCTTTCCAAAATTACAAATTGTTTCATGACTCCAAAGTGCATTGCAAAACAAACAAACAAACAAGCACAAGCACCAAAAGAATGTGGTTACCTCCTTGAATGCTAGTATATAAACACTATTTTCTTTGAAGACCCCTTAGGATGAGAAGCCCCATTTTATTCCCTATTTCTAAGATTAATCCTATCCTTTCAGGTCATGAGCTGACTTTCTAGAATGTAAATCAATCCTAGAGCCACTAGTAATATTGTTCCCTACCAGCCCTGCCTCTAGCCTACTTCTAACCATAACATTTTTTGGAAGGTCCTTAGGAATAGAGAAGTTACTCAAGAGTCTCTTTCAACTATTTAGTGAGTACTTCCTTAAATTAACCTCACTCTCAAACCCAACTCTTCACTTCCTCTAGTTTAGCCCTATGTGGTTAGACAGGGAAAAGTTATCTGCCACTCCCCTTTCTCTCCTACATATGCTCAGGATAGTAAGATGAGTTTCTTTTAACTTTTCCATCCCTTAACCTCAGGTGCTTACCAATCAAGGTAATAAAAGCAAAGCACTCAGCAGAGTATCTGACCCACAGCAATTTCCTGACAGTGTTAGTTCCTGTTGGGTCTCCCTCCTTCCTCCCAAAACCTTAGGCTTCTTTCTGGGCCTGTTCCCACCCCACCCCAACACACCACTGGCTAAAAATGGTACTCAATGAATTAATGTCCTTTTGTAGTGCTAACATTCTGGTTAGTTTGCTCTTCTACATACTGCCTTCACTTGGATCTAAAATGAAGGGGAGAGGAATAGCACGTTTCCAGGTTGACCTAAATTACGTTAAAACCACTTGCAGGAATTTTAAAACTCCAAAAATAAAAATAATTTTTAATGTATTGCATCCATATCATTCCCTCCTTATTCCTGAACTATTCTCTTGAACTATGGAGATAGCAGTGCTAAGCAAAATGTCCATATGTAAGTTATTTGCTTAAGATAATCTGGCTTCCCTAGTGAAAATGTCTTCATAACATCCCCCAGACTAAGGGTTCTAGGCCCAACCTCCAACCACAAAGATAACACTACTGTTATAATGGTGCTTTAATATGGAGCTTCCCTGAAATGAATTGTGAACCTTTAAGGCATTATCCCTGAAATTTCACTAGCCCAACCACAATGTTTTTCTTCCATTATAGCCCTATCTGTTCTTTATAAGCAATTATATGCTGTCTCTTTCAACATCTCAGCCAGCAGCAGACTGATCTAGTTCTGCCTTCCTTCCATCTCCTCACTTGTTTCCTTTTTAATTAGACCTTTGGCCCCCTAACCGAAATGGCAAATACTGGTATAAGGCCAAAGCCAGAAGTTCCTGAATTTATAAAAGGGATCAGGCTCCTCCTCAGTTTTGTCTTTGAATTCAACCTCTTTTCTCCAGAACCAAAAGCATTCAAAATTGCATTAACTTTGGTGGAGAGAACTGTCTGCCTACAAGACAATCCTCACCAAGGGTAGTTCTCAGACACAGGAGTGAGGAGGATGCTCTCCTTGAGACAGCCCATCAGATAGGCTCCTTAAAAGGAAGACACACCCTCCTCCAAGACCCAGGCTTTGTTCTTCACTTAGCTGTGACTGTTACATTGTAGCCTTTTTTAAGGTCTCTTCATGCTGCCTCCTCAGGGATGGGTGGCTAGGATAGAATGTCCTTCATTGCTTTAGAATAATCAACATTATCTTCAGTTTACAACCATGGCATAACAAAACATCCAAAAATCCATCTAATTCTAGGTCCTAGGGATCCTATGTCTAAGTTAATTTACGTCATGGTTATACCCTCTTATTCCTGAGAAGTATGCTGTGGCTGAGGGCTATATATTGAGAAAGCTTCACTAACAACCAATCAATCATTTAGAGTGCTGAAGACTAACTTGGTATCAGCCTCTCTCAACCTTGGACTACTGATTTTTGAAATAGAGAAAATAGAGACAATCCAGGGGCCCAAGTGTTTCTGGCACCCTGGTGATTAATCATCACAGCATCAAGGCAGCCCTCATCTGCTTTCTCATGGAGAGATAGCAGGGCTCTCTCCTCACCAAACTTTTACTTCCCACAGACACCATCTGCAACTGAGCTTAGAAATGTCATCAGCAAAAGCAACAGTCTCAGGATGAGCGAAGAGGATAGAGTGAAGGTCGAGATTCTGTCTTTCCTAGACTAGTAGAGTCTCTGGTACCCCACACAACATAAATTAAAAGCTCCTTTCACAGCTCTTAGCAGTAAAACATGGTTATTTTGCTTTCTCCTTAACCTTTCACCCCCTAAATTGAGGATCTGGAAGAGACCTTTGTCTTCTGAATTGTTTCTTGCTACCCTTCAAAACTGCGGTAGCAACAATAACTCTAAATACCTCTCCAGATTAAGCAATCATTACCTCTGGTAAGGCCAGGGGCATGAGAGTTAGGTAGTGAGTAGGGAAAGAAAGAAAAAGAGTAAATGAAAAGAAGGTGAACAGGTGGTGGAGAGACAGCTGTATGTGGTGAGAAGTGGTAGAGTAGCCAGTAATGCCTTCAGGTGTCATACTTCCCCCAAAGTCTCAACTCTGGCTTGGTGTATTCCTAAGCCTGTAAAAAGTGCTACACCAGGATAGTAAAATTAACCAAAGTGTCCAGGAATGCTCACCTTGTCTCTCAGGACAATGAGAAAACTTAGCAGTTCCATCTCTGCCTTGGAATGGTTGAGTATTTACTCGAGGAATTCCCCATTTCCACTCCACCTAGCCCTTCAGTTGACTAAGTTGTGAATACAGAAGTAACTCAATATCTAAAACACAGTCAAGCTATGGGGCAATTTTTAGTAACAATGGAAATCCCAGTTTATCACCAAGAATATTAATTAATGTCCTTGAGGCATTAACTTTACCATACAGTTAAGGATGCCTATCTGGGAAATGATGGTGCCTAAGAAATTAGGTACTGAACTGTATGATTTCTAGTTAGAAATAGCCTTGCATGTGATAAGAGGAAAAAAAGTCCAGTTAGTTAGGTCCTCAGCCTTTAGGCCCAAAATTGAGAAGATAGCCATTGCTATAAAGTGGAAACAATATTCTCTAGCAGGTTGAAGATCACACTCTTAGTCATGAACTTCGAATATATAGGTTGAAAACCAATTCCTTTTCTCTGGAGGTTAACCAAGAACACAGGATTCCAGGAATACAAACAATCTCGAGCTCTCCATTCTCCTGGATAAACATGTGACAGCCCACAGGCAAGGGAACAGGACAGTTAAACTTTGGGGTCTCAAAAACAAGTGGGCAACCCTCGGCACCACCAGTTTTTGAAAATTCAACATTTTCCTAATTTCCTTGTTCCAGTGTACCCCTTAACTTTGTATAATTGCTCACCCCCTTCATAACTTCCTGATACCTATATCTCCTCTCTTCCTTTCTGTCTCCTGATGAGTTTTATCTCCTCTCTGCTTACTTACATCACAACTAGCAGGAATGCACACCATACTACCAAAAAGAAAAAAAAGAAAAAATTAGTTCTCAGTGTGCTAAACCATGGAAGAGAAGGGAACGCAATTATCTCCTCAGGTGGAGATAGTAAATATTTTGGATAAAAGGAATTTTAGCCTTATAAACAACTCTGACTCACTTCCTGGATCAGCAATGTATCAGGAAGTCTTAACACAGCTAGAACGCAATTCCCGTGCTGACCTTACTCTTGGTAACACAAGAACTGGGCAGAGGTGGTGTGGTGGTGGTAGTGTTGCTGGTTTTCAAGAGACTATTCTTTGGTCTAAACACCTTCTTACCAACTTCCCTTGACGACAGGTGAGCTCAAACCCACTTACCTCTCCTTTCAGGAGGAGTCAGGGTACATGAAGCTCAACTCTTTTGATGGCCTGGGACTATCATTATTTGTGAAACTGTCTTCTACTTTTAAAAAAATCACATTTTATGGTTTCCCCCAACTTTTTAAATTCTCTCATTCCTAGTCTAGTGTTTTGAAGCACCTCTTCAAACCCTGAGAACTTTTTTTTTTGGTAGTTTATGTATCTACAGTGATTCTGCAACAAAGAACCCGTAAAATAAAATGGAGGGAAAAAAATGCCTTTTACACCTAATAGGATTTGCTCAGAGGGTACAGATTAAGAAGTAAATGCAATGGAGCAAAACTGGTATAGTAACAGGAAATATTTAATTTTCCAATCTCCACTTTCCATTTTTATAAACTGAAAAAAATGTAATATATTACAAAATATCTGTACATAGACAAGGTATACCCGATGGGGGGCAAAAAACGAGAGAGAGGAATACAGTGTCAGGAACCTAAATCAAGGAGAGTGTGGTGGCAACTGACACTTTTCTGATGTAGCCTTCTCTCTCAAAGCCTACTAGTAACCACTTTAGGACTGTAACTGTATATGCATATTGTATATATATGTATATATACACACACACGTGGTTGGGTGATGTCTATGGCATAAGCTAACACAAGTCCTACTTACAAATTTGTGCTAACTGCCCTGCTTTTAGACATACAGATCTGATGTCATTTTCAAATCCTTATCATGCCTATGGAGAGGTGAAGAAAAAAACCAAGAAAATTGGGTCAAGAAAAATTGTTTTCAAAACCACAAAAATAACCATGGTCAAACCAGTTTTGCCTCTCATTCATGAACTGAATCAGATTTCTCATCTGTTCAAAATAATGTATTTAATGGCCTTAATATCTCCGAGGGTACAATACTTAAAATAAAACCACTTTTGAATATAATTATTTGAATTTGCAGTCTTCTAATAGTAAAGTTGAAATTCTGCCAAACCTTTACTTCCATCACGTTTATATATAACACAGCTGAAAAATTAACAAATACCTTTTCTTCCTCCACACAGACTCCAGGATATTTAAGTGAGTTTCTTTTTTCCTTTCCTTTTAGAAACAGTCAAAATTACCAAACACTTTTTTTTTTTCATTTTAAGGTTAGACTCCCAAAATGGGGGCTGGGGGTGAGATGGAATCATGCATACACATACATACACACACACACACTCACCCCCTTCCCTAGTAGCAGGGATGGGTGAATGGAGCCTTAAGGATATTATTTATAGAATATTTGGCATAATTAAAAATAAGAGCTAGGAAGGGAAAAACATTATTGATGACTGATAATCAAAATATAATTAAAATATATAGAAATTTTTAATCAGATTTGATGGGAAACCAATTTTTTTCCACTGGATACTTATGAATTCTTTAATAAAAAATGAGAGTGGGGCCCAATGCCTCAAATTAAAATATTCTAAAATACAAAGGGCCACGTCTGAAGACTAAGAAGTCAACAGACAAAAGGTTCAGATAAACTTTAATGCAATTTACCAATACCAAGTCAGTGAGCCTAGCAAAGCTAAATGGACATACTGGTATAAAAAGTCATCAATGCCAAAATGGCTGGAAGGTTCTTTCTAATCAATGTTTGGCCCTGAGGGCAAGGCCAGACCAAAACCCAGAGAATGATAAAGAAATACACACACCATAAATCTACCAATTTCAGTGATAGGGAAAAATAGTCTTCGTGTAAATATCTGAAGAGGGTTCTTCTTTCATTTCTCTAAAGTTTTTTATTAGTGCATCTTTCTCTTACAAGTAGTTTTTAATTTTTTAATATAAGAATTTGGCATTAAAACATGAAACTTCACTTTAGTTCTGAAAACTATTCTTCAAGATGCTGAAGCACATCTGCCTTTTCTTTGTAAAAAAGGGAGCTAAGCTATGGTTCACAAATGCCTAAGCCTGTGCGGATAACTTATATGAATGTGCATGTTTTTAAACACATTATATATGCTGGTACTCACAGAGAAATGGAAGCCAGAATGAGAAGCCTCCCAAGTTATCCCACCCTGAAGCCGTTCCCTTTTCCATTCCCTGTTTATAATAAAGAAAAACTCTTGCCATGAAATCATAATTTAACCACTTTTACCAAAACCAAAACCAAATCTCTCCAGAGGAAAATCCTAAAAGAACTGGCAGGATATATATGCTGAGATGTGTATACGTCAATACTATTTTTTCTCATGGTCTGCTCTTTTAGAACTATTTTTTAAGAAGGTCTTGGGTATTGACATATCTTCAGAAAAATACCCACCCTAAACTAAGTTACATTTCCATGTATTTTCAGGATTTTTTCATTTTGACAGTATTACAATGCTGTTTCAAAAGGGTTTTTTTTGACATAAAAATATATGTGTAAACAATATGCTAACTGCTTTTACTAGCCCTCTAAGTATGAGGGCATAATCTCTAACCCCAGCTCAGCAGCAATGGCCTAGGCTGTCTGCATTTATAAATCAACTGCACCATCAGAGCATGGTTTTAAAAAAAAAATTCAGAATTGAAGAGTTACAGAGAACAATATAGGAGTTTGAATTTCCTTTCCTTTATTTCAAAAAAGGTAAAGAATTATCTCAGGTTCTTGGGCATCTCAACAATTAATTTTTTCCAAACAAATGTCTCACTCAAAAAGAGACAGAAAAAGACAAACTCTATAGTTGGGGTAAAAAAGGGAAAACATGGGGTAAAGTCTACCTACTTGCCCAAGAATGCCACTTTCTACAGCCTGCTACATATGCAGGAGTGAGGGCATGTCTTTTGCCAAAGCAGAACCAACTTTAAGGATGAGTAGTTTATTTGGAAAAAAGGAATGTTTAAGATGCTCAATGGGGAAAAAAAAAAGAGTTTACCTGAAAGCCAAAATGTGAGGCGGTAGAGAGGAAGGAAACATTTATTTAAATCAGCCAATCACTTTTTTCCTTTAAAGCAAAAGCCTAAGAGCAGCTCAAATTCGTGAACACTATTCTCTTTAAAATATAAAACAAAACACTAAATTGAAAAGAAAAAAAAACTATTAAAAAAAATCCAAAACTTTAAAAACCTAAAGAGTCTCTCCTGAGCCATCTCAAAACTGAAACTTCTTTTTCTTCTGCTCAAAGCGCAGGCAATGAACTAATAAAGCATTTACTTGTCAATTTAATGGCCCTCTCCATGTTCTCTACTTGTATCTACCAGGTAGAGTTGAAGTAAATGTTCTGGCTATAACCCATCCAGGGGGAACT
This sequence comes from Anoura caudifer, assembly GCA_004027475.1. Lineage (NCBI taxonomy): Eukaryota > Metazoa > Chordata > Mammalia > Chiroptera > Phyllostomidae > Anoura > Anoura caudifer. The sequence goes on from PVKU01000028.1 coordinate 281,865, forward strand.
GGTGCCAACATCATTATTTTGGAAGTCGCCTGCTTAGTAGCAAGTGAGCAAGGAATACAATGGATAGCTTTGAAGTAGCCAAATGCAGATGATTACCTCACTCTGGCAAATGATTTCATTAAAGGTTCAGAGGACTGGATGGAAGATGGACAGGGAAGGAATCTTTCAGGACACTGAAGCCTCGGGGTTAGTAAGGAACTCCTCTCCCTCTTCCCCCTCTTGGCGGTACTCTTGTAGGACCCCGATAGAGTTTTCCATAAGCAGAAGACTGAGCTGGGGCCCCCCAGTTAAGGCCTGCTCCTGAGCTGCTGGCTCCACTGGTTCCTGGCCCCAGCTCCCCATAGTTTTGCAATTTGGTCTCTGCATGTGCCACAGAGTTGCTGCTTCCCTCAGCCTTCAGGAATGGTTGCCCGACCACTGAGTGTATTGCTAAGGGGACCCTAGCAAAACGGAGGTCCTGGTCCCCTGGAAACTGCACTGACCCTGTACCCTGGTAACTGCTGGACTCCCCAAGGTGGCTCACAGAGCCTGAGAAGGTCCTGTTCTTCACCAGGGTCTGGGCCAAGGATTCTGTCACAGCTGGACCAGAGTTGCGTTCATCAGTGTCAGTGGCACTGAACCCTGTTTCAGGCCCATCAGTGTTTCCATAAGTCCTGTTGGGATGGGGTCGGGTGGAGTATTCCATTGGTCTCATGGCCTGGTGCTCATGTGGCAGGTGGCCAGAAGGCTCTGCTTCAGGCTGGGATAAAAGTTGCAGCAAGGCGGCTGTCACGGCTGGGTTCAACTCCTGGGGGGCGCTGGAAAGATCGCCTTCAATCAGAGGGGGTGGAGGTGGCGGCGGTGGAGGTCCAGGGGGCTCAGGGGGCCTCTTCTCTGGTGGAAGAATGTGAGGAGGACATGCTGTGGAAGGGTTACTTCTTTTAAACACCATCTTAAAAATCACATGTGATTATAAACACAAACACACGCACACACATACATACTGCCCAACATAAACATATCAATACAAGTAACCAAAATATATATAGAATAAAATCTTGGGATCAGGAAATGTCAATTTATAAATAAAATCAAGTGATTAATAGCAAAACAGTTGTATTCTGGATCTAACAGCTGGTGTAAAAGATCACGTTTCAAATATTGTTCCGATTTTTGTCTGAGATTTCCTCCATTTCCTTCCTTAAGGAACTGTTCTAATATGTAGGCTGTTGGCAGCCTCCTGCCCCTTTTTGCTGTTGAATCAAAACATTAATGAAAGTGAAGTAGAAAGAAAGAAGATGAGAGGAAACAATACACATGCTACAGTCACATTTCTAGGACATAATCTTGCTGTACAATAGGAGACCTTGCATGGGCTCAACTAATACATTTTACAGAATGTTTAATAATATAAGGTTAACACCTGAAATAGAACTTAGAGAACATACAGGAGAGATGAAATAAATTAAAACAAAAAACCAAAACAAAACAAAAAACAAAAAACCCTTTCATTACCATCATGTACACTTGCTTCTCCAAAATCCAGCCCCTCTCCCCATAACCACATTCTAAAGAAAGGAATGTTAACCACCACTGTCCTTCAGCTTCCTATGTTACATTAATTATAAAGACTAAAGTAATTATTTATAATTTTCTATTTTGTTTCCCAATCTCCTGCATTTTTTCCATGCTATGACAAAAATTACTGTAGCAATATCATGCAGAATGGACTGTTAACATCTATCTTGGAGACAGTGATAAGAACAAAATATTCAGAAATGTATTAAACTAATACTACACTGTCTTTCCAAAAGATCTTTGTCTTTTTCAAACTACTCAACTTTGCCCTGCAACTGCTCACTTACTTTGCCCAAGCATGCCAATCATTGTCTGAAAATGAACTCCTGCCAAGACAGCAGAGTAGAAATGTAAAATGGCATGAGTTTGAGAACATATAAAACCAAGTTGAGTCAAAACAGTGCATTTAGAGAGTTGGAAGTCACCCTGCTGAAGAAAACACTTCATGTTTTGGAATATCTTCCAAATGATGGATTTTTCTTTTCCTTATTGAAGCATATTTTGAAATGACCATATAGTCAATTCTTTTTATCTGAGCTAGTGATATAAAGTCATTACTCAAACAAGCAAAAAGCGGTTTTTAGTTATTAGATATTTTGATAGCATATTTACCACAATTATATTTTGCAAGTATAATCAATAAAGTAAGTATGTATTTCCTTTGTGTGCAGATGAAAGCACTATGAAAACACCACAAGACTGTCAGGGTATGCAGTGGAAGGATGAGGTCAGATGCTATATATAATATATATAAGTAGGACAACCAACGATCCAATTTATCCAGGACTGCTGAGAGGGCTCCCAAATTGCCAACTCTCACTTTTAAAACCAGGCCTGTACAGGGTTAAGTTGGTTACCCTATAAATAGTACCTGCCCAAGTAACTTGTTGACAGACTGGCTGGTTGACTAGGTGGTAGGAAAAAAAATGAATTTAAGGACAAAAAATTAGCTGTGGAAAACTCATAACCTGAAAAGTAGGTATCCTGAAAAAGGAGAGCTAACTGGACTACAAACATCTATAGATTTCAGAACTTTTTAATGTCAATGCTACATATCTCACTACATAAAAACATCACAGTACCAGTTATTTTTAAAAGTATTTTTGGGACAATACATGAAATGCAACACCAGGCTGTTGTTTTTAACACTGAGGGCAGACAATTTTAAAAATGCCCAACTGCAAAAGTTGTCAAAACTAAACTTACACTTTTCCAGGCTTACTACTTTTCATATTTAAACTCTGTCTTTTATGTAACTAGCCTACTTGTTTCAATAGAACTAATTCTTGGGCTCAATTTCGCATTTATGAGAAGATGAAAACTATTTCAAAGCAGCAAAAGCAGATGGATTGTAAAAACTATTAAAGGTTAATAAAACTTCCTAAAGGAAATAAAAATAAAGATCACATTAAAAAATCATACTAAGATTTAAAGTGTTAACAATATTACCAATCCTTAACAGTCTGTACTAATGGAGGGCGATATTAATGCAATGTACAAATAACTTAAAAACTTTATTTGACTCATCAGATTTCAACCATAACTTTTCCCCAACAAATACAGAGAAGTTAACAGTAGCCAAAATGATAGATTTTCACCTTCTCTGGTTTACTTAGTCTGCCCTCTGGTGGAAATGCTAATGAACAGTAACATAGCCTTAAGAGAGGCAGCAGGGGAGAAACATGACAGACACAGGAAACACCAACTGGTTAATCCAGGGGTGAGTGTAGTAATCAGAAGTGGCATTTTTACTCTCCTCTGAAAAGTAAGCCCAACAATTTTTGGCTATAAGCCAGGCCTTAATTTTAGTTAAATTTCATCATTTAGCTGATAGCTTGCTGGCTCAATTATTAAGTGAATTTCTTTCAATCTCTGTATTATTTAATTTGAACCACTTCTTTCAGGTATTTTGATTATAGCTAATTTTTTTTGAGGGAGATGGGAGGTGGGTATGAGAGATGATACAAAGAGGCTTGCTTTAATTCCAGATTAGCTTTCTCTTATTCCATGTTTTGGAGTCTCTTAAAAAAACAACTGGACTCAGATGACAGGATAGGAAAGTGAACTAAGAAGCACAATTAAGAAGGTATACAAGTTCTAAGTTCTGGCTCTGCCAATAATATGGTTCCAGCAGTGGGACCATAAGTAGGCTAATTTAAATTCCCTGGATTGCAGTTTTCCTATCTGTAAAGTACAGGGGTTAATTTCATTTATGTTATCTTCCAGTTTTAAAGAGCTTTACATATGAAAAATAGCTTATAGTTTGACCCCATACCAGTGGAAATAAGGCACATACTTTCTGCAACATCCCATATAAAATGTGAATGCAGAACCCTGAAGTTGAAGGTTAGTGAATCTCTTCAACCCTTTTACTTCTTCTCATTTCCCAACTCATGAGGTCTTCATGGACAGTGAAAATTTCCAAGAAGTTGAAAACATTTTTTAGATAAGATTTTGCAAACAGATTGTGAATCAGAATTGATCAGAAAAAACTTCTTTTCCTTCTAATAAATTGCATGCGGTGGTCATGTAAAATCAAAGTATAACATATTTCCTTTTTTTCAGTTTTTCTTTATATAATGCTCATTTCCTAATCTAAAATCCATTCAATTATCTCTTTCAGGAACACAGCTTTTAAAGGAATCATTTTTATATGCTATTAGTTTTTGAAAAGGAAATATATAGTGTTAATTATTTACTTAGAAATATTCCCAGATTAGTTTTCAGGAGATTAACAATGATATTTTATTAGGGTTTTCTTGAATGTACCTTTCAGACAAGACTCTGGTATCCAGCATCCACTACACTAAAGTAACATTTACTATTTGCACAATCTGATGATGGTGTGTTTGGAAGGCAGATTTTCAAGTGCGAGTATTAGTTGGCCACTATGCACACAGTTGTTCAAACGCATCACTAGCTATGGATGTGGTTTCTGTGGGTTAGAACACAGGGGCTTTACTTACCTACCTCCTAGGAAATGGAAACACAATCAGTATATGAAAGGTGCTTTGAGAAGCTTTGAGACTTAAATAAAAGAAGCCGGGCAAGAAATGCATCACTTGTTGATATGTTCTCCTGTAGACTAGGTTACAGAAAAACTGAAACTGAGGCCATTGATGTGAAAAAGGAAATATTAAAGAGACTTTTTAAGAGGATCAACAGCACCTGAGCTCAATGAGATTCATGACCGGTCTGTTTACCTGCTGCCTCCTCCTGTGGCATTGTGGGAGTTCTTCGGGGCCCCTGTGGCCCACTGTTCTTGTCACTGTTGTTTTCCTCCAGGTTGCCTGCTGGCTCCTGGGTTTTCATCAGCTGACTCAAGAGAACTGCCAACATATTCTGCATGTCAGCTGGTGTGCTTGAAGCTTCAGGGGTCTTCTGTTCTGCTGATGGCTGGACCACTGGAGCAGGGGGTGCCTCCTTCAAAGACTCCTCTGGGGCCATGGGCTCTGAGTCCTGCTGCTGGGAAGTGGCTTCCGTTAGGGCATTGAGAGACTGGTTCAGGGCCTCCAGCTGCTGCTGTATCTCAGGGTTGGAGTGGATATTAAGCAGCTGCGCCATTTGAGGGATGCTTAGGTCAGTTTGGCTCTGCAGCAGGTTCAACAACACTGCCAATTCACTTTGATTCAATTGTTGTGTGATGTCACCGAGGCCTGTGGGGAGAGTGAAGCCAATATAAGAGGATGAGACAGGGCAAAGAATTTTCGCTTTCTTTAGCTGACAATAGCAACTTATAACATCTAGTGAATGACATTTCATTTTGAATTTTTCATGCCTCAAATCATCGACACATTTTGTTATTCTTTATATTACTGCTTAAAAATACATGGACTACCTCAAACATCTCTGTACTGTAAGTAAAAATTATTTTATTTTACCCTATTTTTCAAGGTCAGTGATTTTCTACCTTTACTGTACATCAGAATTACCAGGCTTCAGGCCTCATCCCTAGAGATCTATCTGGCAATTGTTCAGGGGTATTTATTTTTAAAGCTTTCTGGATGATTCTAACGTGCAGCCAGAATTGAAAACCACTGTTGTAGGTGGACAGGGAAGGGAAAATGAGCCAAAGAAAAAATATCTGCAGTTCAGAAAAACTGGTGGTACCACAGAACTACGTTGTTATAAAAGTTCATTATTATACAGTTTTGGATATATTTAGATCAGATAACAGTCTACAGAACTAACTACATTTAGCAATTACGATTTACCATGACGGGAGTCTAAAAAGGTCTTATCAAATCTAACATATACATGTCTCCAAATTATGTGTGTTAGAGCTCCATGGATGAACAGATCTTAACTTGAATTTGGCTTACCTAATTTACTGATTTATGCCACACATCTAATGAAGACATAGCATTCCTTATTTCAGAAATGGAAAATAATCTATTATTTCTGGACCACAGATACAAAATTTGGATGATCTCCTTTTCCATAAAATGAGAACGCCAACCTCTTTATAAGTGCTTCAGTGGCTAAAAATTAAAACACACACATCCTTGCACTTAACCATTCAAAACCTGCCAAAATGTGCTTTAAAAAGCATGAAGTCTCTATCCCAGCACTGACCTATTGCATCCCCAGCCCCAGGCTCCACCTTGCCAGGAGCAGGCTGAGGTGGTGCTGGGCTGCTATTCTTCACAGGCTCAGCACTTGTCCCTGAGGTAGTTTCTTTTCGAGAGGTTTTGGATGGAGGTGGCTCTTCTACCACAACACCACTTTGTCGCTGCCGTCGCCGTTTCTTACTCCATAATTCATGGCAATCCTGCCAGTGGGGGAGGCTGAAAAAAGACAAAGCAAAGGGGAAATATGTGTGGGAATGTGGTAGTGAGTGAATAGAAGAACGAGATAATAAAATGGGAAGGCAAAGAGCAGTGGGAAATGGAAAGGGTAAGGAAAACAAAAAAAATAAACAGAGAAGTTAGTAAATAAATAGTAGCAGTATAAAAAGAATCATGGTATACAATAGTCTGAGGAAGTAAAAGTCAAAAAGCCCAGAGGATTTCTACAGTGAGAAATAAGGCTCTTGCTAATAACCAGAGACACACCTGCTATATAAATGCCCACATCCAGCCAAAGAGTTAATTCTTATAACTGCTTTTGGTTGGTATAACAAGAAGAATGTTACTGGTCAAGTTTCAATTGAGAATAAATAGCACAGAGATGACTGGCTTGTTAATGGCTACAAAAAGTCCAGGCAAAGTGGCGACTTAAATCTTGGAACAACATAAGCGTAACGTGATTAAACACCCTCTGTGTAAAGTCAATTTATGTGTCATTTGGTCTGTGAACCAGACCAAAACTGGTTCGTTCTTCTTTCTGCCTACTGAATTTCCATGAATGGAAACTTTCATTTGTAGGGTTTATTAGAATATTTTAATATATATAATATATTTCCAGGCTTTCTCATGATAATGCAAACAGTCCCAAGTAGGTCAAATCTTCCTACAATAAAGATTACTGTAACCAAAAGTCTATTACAAGAGCTCCCAAATTTCAGTAAAAAACTTTATGTATTTTAAGCCACATTCAATGTATCAAAATTCTAGTGCAATAAATTTCTTTGGAACAATAAGATCTGTAGTTACTATCTATTCATGTACTAACATCCTATTCATTTAAGACACTGTCTTTCTATAAGAAAAAAAATGCCCAAAAAGTCTAACATAAGAGCTACAATGCTGTCAGTGATAGATTCAAATATAAAAGATTTTTTATTTGCCAGAATGCAAGCTGTGAGTGTAGAACCTGCAAGGATCTTAGAGAATACAGAAAATTCATAAAACTCTGATGAAAGAGATACACATTCAAAGACCGCATTTTCTACTCGAAATTCAGGACATGGGATCTAACAGTGATGCAAACTATTTAAAATTAGGACCATCCTTGTAAGTGTGGAATACACACAGTCATCACAGACATAAAGGATTCAAGTAGATGGAATAATTAAGAGTAAAAACTAGCCCTGGCTGGTGTGGCTCAGTGGATTGAGTGCTGGCCTGCAAACCAAAAGGTTGCTGGTTGGGTTCTCAGTCAGGGCATTTTCCTGGGTTGCGGGGCCCAGTTGGGGATGTGCAAGAGGCAACCAATCAATGTTATCTCTCCACATAGATGTTTCTCTCCTTCTCTTTCTCCCTCCCTGTCTCTCTAAAAATAAATAAATTCTAAAAAAAAAAAAAAAAAAAAAAAGTAAAAACTCAAAGGAATATCTTCCAAGAGGTTCTTAGGGCAATATACTGGGCATACAGGAACAAAAGAAGATAGTTTGAGTCAAATTAGAAGAAATATTATATCTCAATCTATTCTTTTTTTTAAATTAAGGAATAAGATAGCCTATCAATCATAATACTATTAGTGGATACCTCTCCATCTGCAGTGCCTCTTAAAAATCAATTATTTTTAGTTTCTCGTCTCCTAGGCCTAGGGGAGGAGGGGAGGTTTAGGGTCACTACATGAACACCAGCACTTACTCTGGAGGATCCATTTTGCTGAGGTCAACATCTTTAAGGAAGTCACTCTGTAGGGTCTGTTCAGCTGTGCAGCGTTTGCTAGGATCTAGTGTCAGCATGTGGTCCAGTAAATCAAGTGCCGCTGAAGGAATGCTGTGGAAAGGAAGAAAGAGAAAACAAGTTCACAATGACCCCGCAGTTCTTAAACCTGTAACCTTGCATCAAAGGCCTCCGAATTTCCAGTTCCATGTAAAACTGTGGAAAGGGGGTTGGAAGCTGGCTAAATAAGCAAGCAGGTTTTTTCTTCCACAGAGGATTTAAGAAGTGCTATAACTCAGGTAGAAAATTCGAAACCAGCAATTACATTCTCTTTTTGTCTTGGAAAGATCAAAAAGACTATGAAAAAACACATATATTGTTCAAAATAAAATGGTTTTCTATCATTTAAAGCCTTCAAAAAGAAACTACAAAAAGGCTGTGACAGAACTTCGTTCAAAAATAAAAAAAAATGTTCTCCTATGGTGTGCTGCCATAATAAATTGGGATAACACTAACTCCCTAGGCCAGGAGAAGGCCAAGTGCAAACCAAACACCAGTCAAACACAGAAATCAGGTGTGTATTTTTGCCAAACTCACAAAGAGAATTCTTCTCGTAGACGCCTTCTATACTGCTTCTTCGGTTTCATGGTATTGAAGTAAGGCAGCTTGATAACATCAGGCCACACAGCTGGACAAGGGCTACCACAGAGTCGACTGAAAACAAAGCAGAAAGCAGAAATAAAAAAGTGAGTAAGTCAGCATCATGAATTATGGAGAATTTAGAAGCAGAAACATTTACATCCTGAGAGCTTATTAAATTAGACGGCATGCAGAAAGAAAAACCTGACCTCACTGCTTTAAGGACAGAGGATTAGGACATAAAGAACTGGTTACAAGATAACGAAGAGAAAATAGTGGCACAATAGTTTAAAATGATCCAAGTATTTGGTTTTGTAAAACAAGTTTTTAATTCTCCGCAGGGGTTTTCATTATCAATTTTGTTTAGCTCAGTTAGTGTTAAAATTACCAAGGGCTGAGCTGGCCCTAAAATATCCCTACAGAGAAAATTCGAAGAGAGCCTAAGGCTGAAAATTTTGATGGAAAATTGAGTTTACTGAATAACAAATAATGAGTTACAGACTACCTTTTAAAAAGTCTACATTAGCTGGCTGTACTCTTTCCCCTAATCTTATTGAATAAAACAACCCAAATTCCACCTCGACCCGAAGCCTTTCTGAAACCTTCTATTATAGGTTCTGTTTTATGTTGATCTGCATACATGTTGTATCACTTACTAAACTCTAAGCTCTTTGAAGGCAGGGACCTACTTTATTTATCTCTGAATCCTAAAGTTTAACAGAGAAAAAAATTTGTTACAAACCAGGCTCAATAAATGTGTGCTGAATAAATATGATCTTACCCTAACCTAAGAATGGAATAACTATCCTGAAAATGACATGCTTTTATATGAAGAATAGAAAACATGCAAAGTAAGACCTAAAAAGTAGGTGGAATACAACTTTTTTATATAGAGCACAATGCAAAATACATGGTAAACCTGAGTGAGTAAAGAGAAACTTACTTGGACACAAGGAGCACAAAATCATTTAGTAGAATGGCTGAAAGTGTTAAAATCAGAAGATGTGACTATCACACCTAGGCACTCAGAGCACATGCACAGTTGTACCTGATCAATTCTAGCTGAGCCAGTTCCAGATTGGCTTGAAATATAGGCTTCTTTGTAAACAGTTCCCCAAGGATGCATCTAGAAAGAGTAAAATTGAGAGGTCAGAAGAGAAATCCCTGAAGCCTAATTAAAGTATGTCTCAGTAAGCTTATATGGTATGTGTATAAACTTTTATAGTATATATACCATGTTGTAAATTAGCCCAAAAGTGCAGTGTCTGAGTTCTGTAACAGAAAATATATTTCTTGCAGTGAAAATAGATACTTAAAGGATTTAAATTTGCCAGCAGATCAAATCCTTGCCAACTATAAAGGACAGTCTATACATAAGCATAGAAAAGGAGTCAAGAGTCCCTTTCTATATATTCCATTGTAAATTAAGAAAATAACTGAAGACTAAAAACCCATTTTACAAGGATGCTCAGCAGTTCCTATAGTATAACTATACCGTAGCCCTCTTGGCACTATTTGTAAAAAAAAGTTTATTGTCATCAGCCAAGATCAGTTTCAACAGGACTTTCACAAATACATTATGCTTTAAACACCTTTATCATTTTGAAAAGACCTTTCGAAAACTATATTGACATATTTAGTCTCCAAATTTTTCTCCACAAATTACTTATTAATTACAAAAGGAAAACTAGTAGCTATTCAGTGGAAAGAAAGACAACCAAGTGACCAAAGTTAACATCAGTAAGAGGCAAATAGGGTTCACGTTAATACAAATGTGATACCTGGAAAGGACACTTATGGAGTGAATATTCCAGCCAAAAACTCATAACCTGAACCTACTGAGTCTGTAGTCTTAAAAAATGTAAAAGTTATGAAAGACAAAGAAAGATTAAGGAACTATTATTCCAGATTAAAGATGGCAATTAAATGTAATAAATGATACTGGATAGGATCCTCTATCATGTGAGGTATTGTTTCCAGGACATTATTTAGGGTAGTGACAAAATGAGAATATGAAATGTTAAGTATTGTATTAAATATAGTGTATCAGTGTTAAATTCCCTGAATTTATTAACTGTATTATGATTATTTAAGAGATTATCTTTGTTCTTAGAAAATGTACATTAAATATTAAGAGGGAAAGGAGCATGATATATACAACTACTTTCAAATAGTTCTGGGAAAAAATATTTGGTATATTTATAAACATGTATTTTATTCTATTTATATATTGTATGATATACGCACATACATATATACATAACTGAATATAAAAGCACATGTGGCAAGATGTTAAAAATTAGTGAAGTCCTGGCTGGTGTGGCTCAGCTGGTTAAAGCATCACCCTATAAACCCGAAGATCATGGGTTCAATTCTCAGTTAGGGTACATACTTAGGTTGCAGATTTGGTCCTGGCTGGGGCATGTATAAGAGGCAACCCATCCATGTTCCTCTCTCACATTCTCACCTCCCTTCCCCTATCTCTAAAATCAGTGATTATGTCCTTGGGTGAGAATTTAAAAAAAATTAGTGTATCTAATATGAATGATTCTCAATATAATTATGTTGAGTAAAAGATGTGAGAAGAGCCCTGACCAGGTGGTTCAGTTGGCTGGAGGGTCGTTCCATAGACCAAAAGTTATGGGTTCAATTCCCAGTCAGGGCACACACCTAGATTGCATGTTTGGTCTCCAGTCGGGAAGCGTACAGGAGGAAACTGATTTTTCTCTCTCACATTGATGATTCTGTTTCTCTCCCTCTCTCTCTAAAATCTATAAACATATCCTCAGGTAAGAATAAAAAATTTAAAAATCAGATAAAAAATGATGCAAGAGGAAAAAAGAACATAGACTTACTGTATGATTTCATTTCTATAAAATTCTAGAAATGAAAGTTAATCAACAGTGGTAGAAAGCAGAACAATGATTGTCTGGGAATGGGATGGTGTAGACAGGAGAGAGATTACAAAGCAGTACATGGAAACTTCTGTAGGTGATGGTTTCACTGGTTTATACAATATGTATATGTTAAATACATACAGTTTATTATATACCTCAATTAAAAGGTTAAAAAATTTAATAAATCTGAAAAAGGCTATACACTTTGTACTGTTCTCATAAGTTTTCTGTACATATAAAATTATTTCATCTCTGGCTGGTGTAGCTCAGTGGATTGAGCGCGGGTCTGCGAACCAAAGGATCGCAGTTTGATTCCCAGTCAGGGCACATGCCTGGGTTGCAGGCCAGTTCCCAGCAGGGGTCGCACAAGAGGCAACCATACATTGATATATCTCTCCCTGTCACCCTCTCTCCTTCCCTTCCCCTCTAAAGATAAATAAAATCTTAAAAAAAAAAAAAAAATTACTTATTAAAAAAAGCTTATTTAAAAAATATTTCAAAATAAACTTAAAAACAAATGAAAAATATGAAAACTTTATACTTTTCTGTATGCATGAAATGTTTCATATTTTTAAAGTGGGAAAAGATGACCTGGCTGCTGCAGCTCAGTGGATTGAGCACCAGCTATGAACCATAGGCTCACTGGTTTGATTTTCAGTCAGGGCACACGCCTGGGTTATGGGCAGGTCCCCAGTGGGGGCCATGTGAGAGGCAACCACACACTGATGTTTCTCTCCCTCTGTTCCTTTCTCCCTTTCTTCCCCCTTCTATAAATAAATAAATAAATAAATACTTAAAAAAAAAAAAAAAAACCATTAAAAAATAAATAAAGTGGGAAATGAAAAAAATGGACAAAGAATCTCTTCTCTGGTCCGTGCTTTGATATGAGATTTATTCAAAAATACAAAACCAATGTTTACATGCTTTTACTTAGAAATTTAGGTTAACTAAATTTGAGAAAGCAAAACAAATCTAGCTCTTAAAGTTATTCGCACCTTATTAGTATTTGTTAATGACAAACTCTTACTTATGTTTTTTCAAACCTTATCCAGAGATTAAAAAAAGTAAAATGAAACTGAATTGTTTCCAACATTAACTGCCAAATAAAATTCCAAATACAGTGGCTGAAAGAAAAACCAGCCAACCAACCAACCCAGCTGGGTTTTGAGACTCTAGGTACAATGTATTGTACTAGTCTTTCTAGTTTCTCCCCAGAATTTCAAATTGAACTGCTGCAGCAATTCTCTGAAAAGAATATCCTACAAAAATATCCTCACAGAGACTACCTTTCATCACCAAAGTAGTAAGCTCACATCAAATCTCAATTCAACAAGTCACTGGGCTTTAAAGAAAGTCTAATTTTCTATAATTTTGACTTCCAATTGTGTTTTTGTATTTTCTTTTTTTAAATTTCAGTTTCTAGTCCTTTAATGGGGAAGACCATCATTATGCAATCAACACTTTGCTATCACACTAAGGTGGCAGGTTGCAGAAACTGAAATAATAGTACCAATAGAGCTAAGAACTTTCCCTGTGCATCTTAATGGAGCGTTAACTATAGAGCCTGGTTGTGACAATTTAAATGCTAATACTATTAAAGCAAATAGTCCAGAACATAAACACACCCAGCTTGAGTCAGTAAAATTTAACTAAAGCTTCATTTGACTTAGATAGGCTACCACAGAAATTATGCTATTTTTCTCCATCACCCTTTTGAATTATGAAATAAAACCCCTACAGTGCCCTTCTTAAAGAATGTTATTAATAGAGGCAAAGAATGGGGAAAAGTGATAAGCTCCACTGGCAAATATGTATGTCAGAAGCCTAAAACACTGAGGTCAAAGACCATGTATGTATGCATAAGTCATACAGAGGAAAAAACAATTAACAAACATTCCCCTTAACAAACAAGTGGTAAATATTTTCAACAAAAAGGAACTAAGACTCTTTAGAGCAGGGGTGTCAAACTCATTTTCACCGGGGTCCACATCAGCCTTGCAGTTGCCTTCTAAGGGCCCAATGTAATTTTAGGACTGCATAAGTGTAACTTGCTCCTTAACTGGGGCAAGGAGCTCAGAGCTACAGGGTAGAAACAAGGTGCTGGGCCAGATAAGACAAGGTGGAGGGCCGGATTCGGCCCTTGGGCCTTGTGTTTGCCACCTGTGCCTTAGGGAAATGGCTGATGCCAGGTGTGGGGCAGGAAATAAAGAGGATAAGCCTGGAACCGGAAAAAAACAGAACGTAATGTAAGACTACTATGGATGTATCAAAAAGATTCAAGAATTAACCTGAATAAACTCCCACCAGCCGAAAGACTGGAGAGTTTGCACAGGACTAAGAATGACAACCATAAGGAGTAAAACACATCATATATGTTTAGTTCCATGAGTTCATTATGAAACTAAAGAACAAGGCCCTAAAACCCTCTCTGGTCAACTTTAGAGAATGCTAGGAAACCACCTCTTTATCTTGAAACCTGGTAAATAAAAGAATTAAACTTTTCCTCTACCTTTTCCAAATCACTTGTACCTAGGATTAACCAAATATGTAAGTTATTTTTATTCCAGGAAGGAATGTTATAATTAGAATATCAACATCACAAAACAACCACAAATGAATTAATGGATGTGGATTATTAATAGCTGATAACATTTCTTTTACAAATTTTTTTATTTACTGATTTTAGAGGGGGACATCAATTCGTTGTTCCACTTATTTATGCATTCATTGGTTAATTCTTATATGTGCCCTGATGAGGAGATCGAACCCCGCAACCTTTGGGTATTGGGATGATATTCTAACCAACTGAGCAAACCCAGCCAGGGCTCACTAATGCTCGCTGGCAACATTTCAAAAAGAGACAATTATATATTATGTAAAGTGGTGTTTGTGTGTGCAGGAACATTTTATCAGACATTGTTCAGAACTGTCTGTATAAGGTGGTAATAAAAAGCAAACTATTATGTAGTGGATTGTTTTACTGTTTTTAAATTCTTCACAGATACTGTACCCAGTTATTGCCTGTACTCTGGGCAGAGGCTCCCAGTGTCTCCCACACACAACTCTGATGTATCATTGACTATATAATCTGTCAGAAGTACTCAAAACCATCTGTAAAGTAGATTTAGGGTCAGTGGGTGATTGGGAATCAAAACTGAATTCACCCACAATTTACAGAAAATAAAAGGAACAGAGAACGATGCTAAAAAATATCATCAGGAGGATGTAATCAGCAAAATCCAGACTGTGGGAAACTTCATATAACAAATGGCCCAGTTTCTTCTAAGGAAATTGTAATGCGGGTGAGGGGACCCAAGATAGAGGGAGAATCTATAATAAAAAGATTTCAGATAATCAATGGCAATCCATGGATCTTACTTGAATGTATTTGGATCCCAATTCAAACTAAGTTAAAAGAAATAAAACAGCAATTGGTAAAACATTAAAAAAGTACTTCTGCCCTGGCTGGTATGGCTCAGTGGATCAAATGCTGGCCTGTGAACCAAGGGGTTGCAGGTTCGATTCCCAGTCAGGGCACAAGCCTGGGTTGCAGGCCAGGTCAGGTCCCCAGTAGGGGGGTATGTGAGGGGCAACCACACAATGATGTTTCTCTCCTTCTCTTTCTTCCTGCCATCCCCTTTCTCTAAAAATAAATAAATAAAAATCTTAAAAAAAAAAAAAGAAAAAATATTCAACAGACTTCTTTGAAATCTAAGGGTTTATGCCCACCCTTTTGAAGAAAAACTGCAAAAATGTTAATGTGGAGAGAGAACACAATACAAGTTCAATAGGAGAGTTACAAACAAAAGAAAAAGTGAAGGGAGCCTTACCCACAGCTCCAAACATCTATGGCTGGTGTATAACGCTCCTCTCCCAGCAGAAGTTCCGGAGGTCGGTACCACAGAGTAATGACTTTGTTTGTATAAGGGCGACTAAAATACAAAAAAAATTCATGACATAAATTTACAATGGCTTCTGATGCAATATACTTGTACAATTAAATGCAAATAGAAACAGCTACCAATTGAAGACAGGACTTTCAAAACAGCTCCATAGCAACCTAATAGTTCAAAAGTAAATTGGACAAAAGTAGGAAGGGAAGAAATAACTTCCATTCCAATTTGGGTTGATTCCTTTTAGTCCAAGGCTGATCTAAGAATTTAGATAGAGCCCTGGCTGGTGTGGCTCAGTGGATTGAGCGCAGGCTGCAAACTAAAGGGCCACCAGTTAGATTCCCAGTCAGGACATGTGCCTGGGTTGTGGCCAGGTCCCCAGTGGGGGCCACATGAGAGGCAACCACACATTGCTGTTTCTCTCCCTCTCTTTTTCCCTCCTTTCCCCTCTCTCTAAAAAGAAATAAATAAAACTTAAAAAAAAAAAAAAAAAAAAGAATTTAGATAGAATTTACCGTCTATAATTTAGGTAGTAACACATTTAGAAAATTAGGGAACTCAGACACTTATTACAACTTTCAGGATACTAGGATATCCAAAAATAAAAAGCATTCTTTCCTATTTCCCACATGTAATTTTCATAAATGTCTCACCTTTCTTCAGAGTTATAAAGCCGAGCAAGTCCAAAATCGGCTAGTTTGATCTGCCCACTGTAAAACAAAAACAATTATTTTCTTAAGTAACAGCAACAACTTCCAAATCATACCTAAAAAAGGCAAACATTAATTTAGGAGTTAAAAACATTACAAAAAATTAATTTTAACCTCTGCTCTTTGTTCTACTTTTAATGGTCACTCTCCCAGGTTAAGTATCTTTTGACTACCCCAGTTTACAAAACCTTAGGATTTACCAAGCCTTAGGGTTTTTTTTTTTTTTTAACTACTATATTTTTGGATTTGACTCAATTAAATGTATCATTTATTTCTTGACAAACAACACTGACTATAACCTGCAATACTAAATACAAATTATTGAGGGGAAAAAATGGACTGTTTTAGATTAAGGGAGATTTAAGAGACCTAACAATCATATCCAATTCATAATCTTTGACTGATTCTGTTTGAACAAACTAGGTATACAAGACATTTTTCATGTAAATGAAAAAAATACAGGGTCCAGCAAAAGTAACGCCTGCTTGAGTGCAGTTGCTAGGTAATAGTATAGGTGTAGTAATTTATAGTTTTAATTTGAACATTTCACCTAAAATGTCATATGCTGTGCTTGAGTGTGATATTGTTATGTTACAGTCACATGCTCATAATTTTGTGATAAAAAATTTTGTAATAAAAAAGGGTGTTATTTGTGCCGGACACTGTATAATATATGGACTGAATGTTGGAAGTTAATAGGTAATAGTTAATTTTGTCAGAATATTTAGGGTCAAATGTAATGATGTCTGTAATTTACTTTAAAATAACTCAAGCACAAAAATAAAAAGCAAATATAGTAAATGTTAATTGTATATGTATTAACTATTAAGTAAATTAGTGACTCAATTTCTTATTGTAATTTTTGACATTTTATTGTAATTTAATTTTTTTATTGTAACATTTTTGACATTTTTCATAATGAACACTAAACAACACTGTGGCTATAACAGATTTTTTCAAACAGGCAACATAACTCTGATCAGAGCAAACAATTTTTATAATGAATGAGACCTTCTACCAAAATAATGCCAGTACTTCCTTTACCATAACAATATACAACTATGACCTTAGAGGGGTTCTCAAACTTTAGTATGAAGTAAAAATCACCTGGAAAGCTTGTTGAAAGTATCCTGGGCCCTATTCCCAGAAATGCTAATTCAGTAGGTTATAGCCCCAAAACCCAAATTTCTAACAAGCCCACAGGTAATGCCGGTGCTGCTGTTCTGTACTATACACTTTGAGAACCACTTCCTTGAAGGGATCATACCTACACTTCACTCTACTTAAGTACTGTCTTTGATGGTGATGTCAAGTAATATTTTAATAACTGCAACACAAAATGCTGGGAAACTATCAAAAAACCATTTATTATTTCAGATTAATCATATTTGTCTAAATTATTTTGTATTACATGTACAGCTTGTGTTACCTCTTGGGGAATGAAAAGTCAGCTCACTCTTTTTTTAGAGACTGGGGATATTTCAGGTGTGTGATAGCTCAGATCGGACAGAAAGATGAGACAGAAATACAAAAAGAGGCTATGCTATGAGGTGCTCCTCAAAGTATCAGCAATGGGACGGAATAGTAAAACAAAGTACTACAGGCATATAGTATTTCATTGGTCTTTGATTTGTTGTACTTTCACCAACACAAGGCAAGACCCTTCACCAGAAAAGAAAAAAAAAAAAAAATTAGGAGCCACTGAAGGCTCAGAAAATGGTTTGCATGTTTTAGCAACAAAATATCTTTTTAAACAGTTCAATGATTTGAGAGAGAAGGGGGCCACACGGAGAGAGAAACATCTGTCAGTTGCCTCCCATACAAACCTCCACTAGGAATCAAACCTGCAACCCAGGTATGTGCCCTGACCAGGAATCGAACCTGCAATGCTTTGGTGTACAGAGTGATACTCCAACCAATTGAGCCACAGCAGCCAGGGCCAAAGTATCTTTTAAATTAAGGTATAGACCTGGCCAGTGGATTGAGCGCCAGCCTGCAAACCACAGGGTTTCGGGTTCGATTCCCAATCAGGACACATACCTGGGGTGCTGGCCAGGTCCCCAGTTGGGGGCCTACTAGAGGCAACCACATATTAATGTTTCTCTCTCTTTCTCCTTTCCTTCCCCTTGCTCTAAAAATAAATAAATAAAATATTTAAAAATAAAATAAAATAAATTAAGGTATTTACATTTTCTTTAGACATAATGCTATTGTACTCTCAACAGGCTACAACATAGTGTAAAAGTAACTTTTATATGCACTGAGAAAACAAAAAATTCGTATGACTCCCTTTACTGCAAATTTGTTTTATTGCGGTAGTCTGGTACCGAACTCGCAATATCTCCAAGGTATGCCTGTAACAACAAAATTCTACATTAAATCAACTCTAATCATTCCTAGTTAAGATTAAGGACATCTTACCTACTTGCTCTAAACGTCATTATATTTTAAAGCTCAATTTATAAGCAAATTCTGAGAAAAGCAAAAAGGAAAGAAAACGGCTGAATACAAAAAGCGTTCCTCAAATTTCTTGGCATCCTTGTTCTGAGAGCCTCAGATGTTCCAAGACTCATGGCATACAACAGACTGATTAAAATGGCAATAGATATAATTATAGGAAAATACACTAGACCTAAACATCATCAGCACCTAACATATTTCCTAATCCATCCTCTCTCCCTTCTCACTCTCAGTAATGACTTTCACTGGAAACAGAAGTCACCAGGTGAGAGCTACTTAACATCCTGTTACCTACAAACTTCTTGGACCTATAACCTTCTTTCTCTCTTTTCCTTTAATTACAGAACAAGTGTGTCAATCTCTTGTTGAAGGATAATTAACACCTATACTTGTGGCTACTACCACCTGTAGCCTTGAGCTCAACTCCTCTAGAAACTTTTTCCTTTAAATTATTTTGGATCTTTCCTGAATCTTCAACTTCTCTTCATTTTCTTTTCCATTAGCATTTAAATATGCTCAAACCTCTGAATCCTTAAATAAAAAATAAAAATGAAAAACTAAAGACACACTTGCCACCATCACCTTCCTATTAATTATGCTACACACGCACTTACCCCCCCAGTCTCCACTGACCTTTTAATCTTGATCCTCTTAACTCACTTCTTAAACTTGCCTATTTTGCATTCATGATATTCTTTATTTTCTTCCTCTTTCTCTGACCATTCTCTTGGGTTCCATCTTCTTAACATCTTTTCTATGCTTATAACCCCCAAATCTGCATATACTGCTATTCTGGAACTCCCATGTGACCTATTAGTCCTGTTCTCCTACCCCCTCTCATCAACTGCTTTCTTTTTCTTGTCCAGCTGAAGACTCCTTACAATTCTCTCCAGGCTATCTCACCCAAAATCTCTGTGTAGCCAGAATTAAATGGGCAAGAGTAGAAGCTGAATGGATCAGACTAGATCATGAGACTCCTATATCCCACTTAGTTTCCTGAATTTTCTGAATGTGGGAAGTTGGGAACAGGGAAGGGCCTGACCACCAACCAGAAAGGACACCAAGCAGGACTTCAGTTATTTATTCCCTGGCCTGAGATAGTAGCCCCCATTGAGGAGCAAAAGAAACAGAAGAAAGTATGATAATACTATATTGTCCAGGAAAGCTGCAAGTTGATAGCCATCATCAAGTTCTTGAAGCCTTACTACTATGGGTGTAGATTAATCAAGCCCAGCTTGAATGAGAATTGTGGGTCATGGAGACAGCAACAGAAAGAAATAATCTCTTAACATCATGTTTTATCTCATAAAAATATTTAAGTATATATTAAGCGAATATATACAGTTTATACATTTTTAATGTAAATAATGCATTAATTATATAATTTAAAAACAAAGAATTAAATTAACCAACATCCTTCAGTGGCTGTCACCTACAAAGTTTAAGCTCCTTAGCGACACAGACAAAATCTTTTAAATTGTTTCCTTCCTACCCTAGCAATACCGGTATTTTAGTTTTCTGGATTATGTTGTGTTATTTTCACATTTATGTACTTTTGTCTGTGCAATTTCTTTTGCCTAGAAACTCAGCCCTCTGTTGTCAAGTCTTTCCGATAAATCCCTATTTATTTCTCTAGACGGCATCTTCCCAGATGCTCCCAAATTAAAAAAAAAAAGGGGGGTTAATGTGTACTGAATTGAGTTATTTACTTGTTTAGCTCCCTACTAAACTCAGCGCTCTCCAGTGACCAACCATCCTACATGAGACTTTGAGTACTAAAACCAGGAGAGTCCTAGACAGCACTGGATGACTGGTTACCCCAATACACAAAGACAGAAAATATGGAATCATTTCATATTCCTATATAGATAATGTTTGTTGAATATAATTGAACATGGGTGAACCAGACAAAGATGACTGTAAACAGCCCCATTTTTTAAAGAACCAAACACTGGACTGATTTCAATAATACCAAACTTGCTTTTTTCCCCCTCAATGAATAGGGCTATCACCAAAGGTTACTGTGCATAAAACCTCTGATATTAGCAATGTAGTTTAGGTAAACAGCCAGAAAGGAAGAAAGTAGATGACAAAAACTTCTGAAGAATTAGCACTGTTCCTTACCAAATTCATGTCTGCCTACAATGCTAAAACATGGAAGTTTTAAGTACTGGTCAGAAAGGTCAATCACCAACTGTACACCTGTGTTTACTCTGAAATTAGATAATTGAGAAAGTCTCAAGAACAGCTAAAACAGGCAGCATATGTTTCTCCCCACTAAACAAGGGAGAGTATCATTAAGAACTCAAACTATGTTTGAATTTGTCTATGACTGTAACAATATTATTCACTGTCTACGGCAAAAAAAATCTCTAAATATTTCTTTAGGATGTGAGTGAATCCTTAAAATGTTTGCAATTTACAATCCTACCTCTGTTAATTCTTTATCAACACTGAAGTCTGGAAACTGCTGATCAGGATAACCCTATTACAAGTTGTTCCTAAGGTACAAACCTCAGATGTATGTAAATGAAAAAAACTGTATTACTGGGTCTACCTATCACGCCAATTAACTAACTTAAACTAAGAGGTTCAGAAGAGAGAGAAAAAATACTTAACCTCATTTAGTTTTACTATGTTACCTGTTGTTCAGCAAAATGTTCGAACATTTAATATCCCGATGCAGGAAATTCTTTTTGTGACAGTAATCCAATCCTTCCATTAGCTGTTTCATGAATGACTTGATGTGATCCTCAGAAAAGTGCACCAAACCAGATTCTAGCAGTCCCATTAAGTCATGGTCCATATACTCAAATACAAGGTAAAAGGCACCTACATAAAAGAAAACATTAAAAACGATAGTAAAAGAACATGAAATGACAATGCCTTAAATTTCAATACAATTTGGGAGTTGACCATGAGGCTCTCTGGAACACCTGCCTATTTTTATAAATGAAGAAACTGAAACTCAGAGTAGTTGAATAACTTGCCTTTTCTAATAACTAACAGAACTACTAACTGAATTCATCTTCTGACTCCTTATCCAGGGATCTCTAGATTACTATGTCTTGAGAGGGGACAGGTGCTTCAGTCATGCTATATTACTATTTTTTATTATTTAAGTCCATTGGCTAATTACAGACCTTGGGCCAAATCCAGTCTGTTTGTTGGTTATAAATAAAGTTTTCTTTGTAACACATAACCATGCCTATTTGTTATATTGTCTATGACTACTTTTGTAGAAGTCTGTACACCTTAGTTAATAGGATTCACACAATATGCCAGGGCAGAATATTTACAATATTTGGTATAAATTATTAGTAAAATTAATAATATTTAAGAATTGAAAAAATGAATCTAATTAAATTACCTAAATTTAGAAGTATATAAAAAAAGTACACTCAGAGAACGTTAAAACATTTGAAATCCACACTAACATGCCACTTTAAACAGCGTGCCTGAAAATATCACATAAATTCTAGACCTAGTTAAAAAATGATATACCCAGTCTAAAAGTCTATCTCCTAGTAACACAAAGGCAAGGATTCTCAATCTAGGTTGCAGGCTTCAAGGACTCTTTGAACTCTCTAAAATGTGCAACTTTTTAAAAAAATATGCAGTATTAAAAAAAAAAAACTGATCCATCTTTGATGAGGTCCATGACCCCCCAAAAAGTTCAGAACCACTGTAATAAAGAAGTAACTTAAAGAGATTTGGCTACAACCTTACACAAATGATTAAGAAAAAGACAAAAATTGCAAAATATAAATAGACAAAGAACATAAAAGTGACAACCCAAAAAAAGAGAAAATAAGTAAAACTTAGAAACACAGATCAAACTCAGAAGTAATACAAGAAATGCAATCCAAGCCCTGGCCAGGTAGCTCAGGTGGTTAGGGCACTGTCCCAATATGCCAAGGTTGCAGGTTCCATCCTTGGTCAGGGCACATACAAGAATCAACCAATGAACGCATCGATGTTTCGCTCTCTCTCCCTCTAAAATCAGTAAAAAGAAAAAAAAAAAAAGAAAAGAAAAAGAAATCTACCCCTAGCTGGCATGGCTCAGTGGACTGAGTGCTGACCTGGGAACCAAAGGGTTGCTGGTTCCATTCCCAGTCAGGGCACATGCCTGGGTTGCTGGCCACGTCCCTAGTAGGGGGTATGCAAGAGGCAACCACACATGGATTTCTCTCCCTCTTTCTCCCTCTCTCTAAAAAAATAAATAAATAAAATCTTAAAAAAAATCAATCCAAAATATCATACTTCACCTATCAAGATGACCAAAAACAAAATGTGCTCCAATACATAAAAACCAATACATAAAAAATATGTACTCAATGTTAGGAAGAATAAAGTAGGATGGACAGTCATTGGTGGGACATAAATTATTACTCTCTTCCTAAAAAGCAATCCAATGTTAAATATGAAAACTCCTTTGACCAAATAATTATCTTCTCAGAAACTATTAAGAAATAAATCTAGACCCTGGCTGGGGAGCTCACTTGATTAGAGCATCATCTCATTAGCAAAGATTTTGGGTTTGATCCCTGGCCAGGGCACACACATAAATCAACCAATGAATTATAAATAAGTGGAACAACAAAACTGATGGCCCCCCCACAACTTCCTCTCGCTCTCTAAAATCAATAAAAATTTTTAAAAGAGGAAGAAATCTAAATGTAAAGATTCATGCACAAAAATGCTCAATGCAGTGCTCTCACACATTTTTTCAAACTGGCAATTGGTCAACAGGGACTGGTAAAGAAAATTTGGATTCATCTATCTTTATGCACAGTCATTAAAACATGTTAATAATATGATAAACTGCTCATGACAAGCTATACAACACTAAATATACTTTGATCTCAGTAATGTTTAAATAAACAAAATATAAAGTACTAGAAAAAAATATGTGCCCTACTTGGGTAGCTTAGTTGGTTAGAGCATGGTTCCAATATGCCAAAGTTGTGGGTTTGATGCCCAGTCAGAGCATTTATTTTCTTTCTTTTTTTGTGTGTGTGTGTGTGATGTTACTTATTTTTAGAGAGAGTGGAAGGGAGGGAGAGAGGAAGAGAAACATCAACATGTGGTTGCCTCTCACACGCCCCCAACGGGGACCTGGACCACAACACAGGCATGTGCCCTGACTGGGAACCAAACCAGCAACCCTTTGGTTTGCAGGGCAGCACTCAATTCACTAAGCCACACCAGCCAGGGGGACTGACATTTTCTTTTCTTTTTTTAAAGATTTTATTTATTTATTTTTAGAGAGAGGGGAAGGGAGGGAGAAAGAGAGAGAGAAACATCAATATGTGGTTGCCTCTGACATAGCCCCCACTGGGTACCTGGCCTGCAACCCAGGCATGTGCCCTGACTGAGAATTGAACCAACAACCCTTTGGTTCACAGCCTGTACTTAATCCACTGAGTTACACCAGCCAGGGCAACATTTTCTTATTCTTTTATATTTTCAATTTTTCCACAATGGGCATACACTGCATCTGTCCATTCATTATCTTATTATTATTTTTTTTTTAAAAAGAACTTAAGGAACTACTGTAAAGGACACATGGGCAAAACCAAGGGGGAGGGTGGAAGCAATGGAGATGGGTTTGGCTGGGGTGGGGAGGAGTGATGAGGAGAAAATGAAGACAACTGTAATTGAGCAATAATAAAATAATTTTAAAAAATAAAAAATAGAAAGCCTTAGCTAATAAAAAAAAAAAGAACTTAAACAGACATGGCAAATTATTTAAACAGTACATAATGGCATGGTCAAGTCTCTCTCCAGAAGCAAACATTTTCTTGTGCATCCTTACAAAAACTATACAATTAATTATTTTTATAATCCGAAAAAGTTAAGACATGCCAGGATATAAACCTAATATATCTAACTTACATAAATTTACCTAAATACTGTTGCATAAGCAGTATTTCCTGTTATTTGTTTTAAAACTACCTCTACCAATGCAGGAGGTGCTACCTCCCAGGGTTATTTAGTATCTTTTTTTTTTTTTTTTTAAGATTTTATTTTTTTTAGAGTGGAAGGGAGGGGAAAGGGAGAGAAACATCAATGTGTGGTTTCCTCTTGCACACCCTCTACTGGACATCTGGCCTGCAACCCAGGCATGTGCCCTAGACTGGGAATCGAACCCTTTGGTTTGCAGGGCAGTGCTCAATCCACTGAGCCACACCAGCCAGGGCTGAAGATTGTTTTTAGAAATACCTCCTTTGATTTCTAAACTGTATTAGTTAAAAATTATGTAAAAATATGGATGCACATAAACAATGACCAGAAAGGATGATGTAAAAATGAGAGTAAGAAGCAAATTTATACAAAGAAAAAACTGATGGCTGCCAAATAGGTGAGGGGTGAGAGGGTGGACAAAAAAGGTGAAGAGGATTAAGAAGTACAAACTGCCAATGATAAAATTAGTCACAGTGAATACAGCATGGAGAATAATGTATATCACAGGGAATACAGCCAGTAGTAGTATAATAACTACATATGGAGACAGTTACTAAACGGACATGAATGTCTCTAATCACTATGTCGTACAGCTGAAAGTAATATAATATGTAAACTATAATTAAAAACAAATTTTACAAATGAGAGTAAATAATAAATCTGGGTTTTAATTTCTATTATAATTTGTGAAAAAGAGATTTTAAAACATTGGTTAGAATAGAATTTTAATTGTTTATATGCTGGTCATATTAGGTGGTACAACAGACTCTAATTTTAATAAATAACAATGATTTCTAAAAGTATAAGAGTACTGTGATGAAGAACGGGAATTTTATAAAAGGAGCACTTTGCAGAACAAGTACAATCCAGTAACTAACATCTTGATTCTGGTATAGGTTCAAGAAAGAAGCTTGAGTCTAGTACAAACTGTTAAACAATTTAAACAGGCAAAACAAGCTAAGTAAGGAAAGTAAGATGTAGCAATCTACCCTATACATAGTTCTTTGCACATACCTTTGTCCTTCTTGAAATCCAGTGCATCTTGTTTATCTGTGACAATTTCCTTCATGTTCACAACACTTCGGTGGATTAGCTGACGAAGAATTTTGATCTCACGAATGGCTGTGATTGGGAAGCCTTCTTTCTCATTGTCTAGTCTCACCTTTTTCAGGGCCACTAGCTCTCCTGTCACAGTAAATTAAAACTGTTACATTATCAATTAGCATTTGTTGACCACCATCATGAACCAGCCAATACACGCACTTACTTTGAAAGACAGACTTAATGCCTATTTTAATGCTTTATACGGATACTTTTGTATCTTAAAAAATAAATCATTAAGTTCTCTCTTATCTTTAATTTCTTTAAGATTTGAATTTTTAATTCCACATTCAGTTAAGCCTAAAAATTTTGGTTATTAAAATACATCAGCCCGGGCTGGTGTGGCTCAGTGGACTGAGTGCCAGCCAGCCTGTGAACCGAAGGGCTGCCGGTTTAATTCCCAGTCAGGGCACATGCCTGGGTTGTGGGCCAAATCCCCAGTAGAGGGTGTGTGACAGGCAACCACACACTGATGTTTCTCTCCCTCTCTTTCTCTCTTCCTTTCCCTGTCTAAAAATAAAATAAATTTAAAAATCTTAAAGTAAGTAAGTAAATAAATAAATAAATAAAATATGCCAATAACTCAACTTCATCATTTTATCTTCAAGGACTAACCCCTTACCAAAAAAAGAGCAACTTATTTGTGGGGGGGATCGGAGTATAAGGGGACTAAATGGTAATAGAAAATACATAAAAACAATAAAAATATATATATAAAAAAAGAGCAACTTTTACATTTTTACCCTCTCTTAAATTCCAAGCAAACTTTTAATAAACATTCACAATAAACAACAAAAGAGAGGGTTTTTAAACTGTAATAACTATATTATCCTTTTGGAAAATTTCAGTATATTTAGTAACTTTGAGACCAAGTTAGAACTCAAAATGTGCTTTTTCTGAATCTTCATAAGACATTAGTATTGCTAACTTTTTAAGCTGATATCTAGAATTTTTAGGCAGTATTTACCTGTGTCTTTGTCCTTGGCTTTATATACTTGGCCATAGGTTCCCTCTCCAATAATCCCAATAATGTCAAATTTGTCCACACAGCGTTTTCCCCAATCACTTTCTGTTTGTCTTCTTTCTCCATAACGAGGACAACAAATTCTAAAAATGGCAAAACAAAAGTAAAAACATAAAAAGTTATTTTTAAAAATTAAGTCTATTCAAAGAAAATAATTCTAATTTCTCTGACTCCTAAATCTTTTATGAATTTCTTTATTTAAAGGGCTGGAATTAAATAATATGAAATAAATAGTTTAAATGGTCTCTCACAAGGGCTAAAACACAGGTTTTTTTCCTTACATCAGAAAAACATAAGATAAAACAATAGATTTGCTGCTTACTTTCTTACCTCGATTATTCGCTTCCTCAACTACAGAATGGGAAAATAATCCCTACAACATAGGATTACAATAAAAATAAAATATAAAACTTTGGCAATAAAACATGCTCAGTAAAGGTAACTTTTTATTAAGAGAGGAACGCTAAAAATCAGAAGATCAAACCCAGATTCTATGTTTATGGCATGGCAATTTATGTGATTTAAGTAATGGGTATATGGTTAACAAACCCTGAATAAAAGAGCTTTTTTGTCTTCAATGTTCTAAATATTATGAACTCAAAAGATACAATGGGATCAATGTTCACGGTATACTTGGATTGGGGAAACTGTTTTTCTGAAAACAAAACAAAACGAAACGAAACACACAGCTAGGTTATTTGTGGATGCAGATGAATGGGTCTCCTGGGTAGGCTTTTATACATTAAATGAAAGATATACATTAGGCCCAATCTTCTATGATTCTACTGGTGTGGGTTATGTAAGAAAGTATGAGATTTAGGCCCCAAAGTTCCTCACTGTAATAAAAGCTGTAACTAAGGATAGGTCCCTCCAAAAACTCACTTTGGTCTTTTTTTATATGGTTGTAGAGGTGGTGTGACTGCCTTTGGTTCTGGAGAGTCTGGGGGAGATGGATCCCCACCAGGAAGCTCTGGAGGGAGAGGGAGGTCCGTGAGTAAGTGACGTGGCCTTTGTTCCTTCTCCTTCTTTACTGGTTTTGAAGGCAGAGTTTCTTTCGGACTATGCAATAGAGATGAAGAAAAGAAAAAGATCACAATTACTTAAAGGATATGCAAATAAAACATTCAAATATTAGAATGTCTGGCTATTTAAAGATTACAACAATTTTACTTTAAAGGAAAAAAAAACCCTATAATACAAGGTAAGAAAAAAGAGTTTATCAAAGTTAAAGATACTTGAATTTTGCAAAGAGAAATCTATGGTATATTAAAGAAACAATAAAATTTTTACAATATACTTGTAGGTCCTTTAACAAACTATCTTTTAATGCCCTTCCCATGATTCTATTTGGATTTTTACTGAGATGAAATGAAACCCAAGAAGCAATCATCTTAAATTTGCAAAGTATCACTGCTACTCACAAAGTCAGCAAACCTACTCCATATTTTAGCCGGCAAAGAATTAAATAACAAAAGAAAGCTCAACAATGTAAAAAACACTATATTGCTGAAGATGTAGAGAGAACTTGGAAAAAGAAATAAAGTTAAACTGGAAATCAAAATTAGTGAAAAATATACTCACTCATTATTCCATTGGTTTGGATGCAAAAGACAATCATATCTGACCAGCCAAAATAAATAAATAACTCTCAAATGAAAAATATAAGGAGAAAAAGTCCAAGCAACTATTTCAGTACTAAAAGCAGGTAAAGCAGAAGGTCTCTCATGATAATTAATAAGTTACAGCAGACAGTAGGAAGAAAAGAATAGCTTTTCTGGAATAGATTAGAAACTTCAGTTTTGAGATCTAATCTTTTAACTATCTCAATTTATTTATGAGTAAAGGAAGGACTTTATGTAATGCATGTCCTCAGAAAAGATAGTGCAGCATACTAATTCATGCCTACAAATAAAACCATCTTAGATAGTAAGCCTTTTCTGTTCCATCAATAGTCTCAGAAGGCTGAAACAAAATGTGAGAATCCTCCACTTTTTGACAAGTGGTCATAAAAAAAACATACTACTCTTTTTCTTTTTAAAGCACATTGTGACTTAAGCACCATGTTTCCATTCATAAAAGTTGCTGAGTTACCTTTTTATTTTTTTGCTCTGAGTTACCTTTGAAGAGCTTCACAAGATGTCTAGTCAGGCTTATAATTTTGCTAAACAATATTTTTCTTCGGAAAACAAGCTCTCTGGATAGTTATTCCCATCAAGCTGGTTCAGTTTAACATACTAATTTCCAGAGGCCAGGTATATGCAGTTGATAACTACAGGGGATGGAGGCTTAAAAGTAGAACTTAGAAGATTAAACATTCTTTCATGAATGCTTCCACAGAACCATAAAGAACAATTCTATCCCTTGCAATGTACCCTTTACAAATTTTTTTATTGATTTTAGAGAGAGAGGAAGAGGGAACAAGAGAGACAGAGAAACATAATTTGTTGTCCCACCCATTTATGCACTCAATGGTTGATTCCTGTATGTACCCTGACTGGGGATCAAACCTGCAACCTTGGCATATCGGAATACTCCACCCAACTGAGTTACCCGGCCAGGGCTGAAATGTACCTTTCTGAAGCATACTGCTGCCCTTTGTGCGTGAAACAATCTATAAAGCTAGAACTTCCTACCAATTTTCATCACTATTTTTTATCCTCACCCAAGGAGAGAAAGAAAGGGGCAGGGGTGGGGGTTGAGAGGTAAGAGATGGAGAGAGAAATACCTATATGAGAGAGAAACATTGATTGGCTGTGTTTCATACATGCCCCGACCAGGAATTGAACCTGCAGCCTTCTGGTGTACAGAATGATGCTCCAAACAATGAGACACCTGGTCAGTGCCCAATTTTCATCATTTTAATCTCTTGTAAATCAGAATAGAATCTAGATTAGCCTGTATCCTATCAACCAGATGAAGTGCAAAGAAAGATCTGAAACTCTGTTAAACCACTGATAAGAGATGAACTTACAACATTACAATTTGCATGATTTTTTTCTACCCTGGGGATAAGCCTATTACCAGGAAACTCTTGAGTCAGGATACAATATTGATTTTAAATTTCCCCAATTTTTCAGACATTCAGGGAAAGAAAATTTCTCACTTACCAACTAATGTCAGTCTTTTGTATTCTTCAAAAATTATTTTTTAATTTTATTTTTCAGTTACAGTTTACATTCAATATTATTTTGTATTAGTTTCAGTGGTTAGCAGAATATTCTTTTAAAAAAATTATTTATTTTTTACACAGAGGGGAAGGGAGACAGAGACAGAAACATCAATGTGTGGTTGCCTCTCACACGCCCCCTACTGGGGACCTGGCCCACAACCCAGGCATGTGCTCTAACTGGGAATCAAACCAGTGACCCTATGATTCACAGGCCGCCACTCAATCCATTGAGCCACACCAGCCAGGGCATAATATTCTTTAATAAATTTCAATTCTTCATGATTCAGAAATACATTACTTCTTGGTTCTGCTTGACTAGAATCAAAGTATCTGAATTCTCTCACCATCATTTCGTGTAAGTTCAATCCATGTTTTATATTTCAGGTCTTATTTTTCTCCAATGTTTACTTTATGGGTTCAAATATAATTTGCTGCTGTGAAAATATACATTGTTTTGGAAAAAAAATCACATTAGCAGCACTTTTTTTTCAGGAAAGAATGAGTATTTGACAAGATGTGTATGTCTTATTAATTCAAGGCATACAAGTAGAATACAGGTCAAATCCTGTTTCAACGGATTCCAATGTTCCAAAAACCTTGGAATAATAATGGCCCATAAAAATGCAATACAACATTATGGTCTTTAGCCTTTAGTGTAAGGCACTCAGTAAAATATACCTCTGTATAGGCCTGAGGGACATATGGATGCCAAGAGATTCTAACATAGGGAAGCAGATACTTAATATCTAAGTCATTAAAGGTTCAATAACAGGAAGTGTTAATCTACCTTAATATCAGTACTTCCTGGTTCCCCATTTATACCTGTAGACAATGCACACATATGGTGAGTAGGTTGCATAATGTTCATATATAAAAATTTACAAAAAGTTGCCTTGGCTGGCATGACTCAGTGGATTGTGTGCTGTTCTGTGAACCGCAAGGTTGCTGGTTTGATTCCCAGTCAGGGCACATGCCTGGGTTGTGGGCCAGGTCCCCAGTTGGGGGTGCATGCAAAGCAACCACACATTGATGCTTCTCTTCCTCTTTCTCCCTACCTTCCCCTCTCTCAAAAAAGAAATAAAATTTTTTTAAAAATTTACAAAAAGTTGCCAAGGTCCAGGACTGCCCAAGTTTAATAGGCCCTTTAAAATTTATAATGCTAGGATTCAATCTGTACAATGTAAACATCTCTAATATGTCTTTATTGTTAAAAAAGTATGAATTTACATAAGAACTATTTAAAAAGAAAATTAATTTCT
This sequence comes from Anoura caudifer, assembly GCA_004027475.1. Lineage (NCBI taxonomy): Eukaryota > Metazoa > Chordata > Mammalia > Chiroptera > Phyllostomidae > Anoura > Anoura caudifer. Next base: position 313,035 of record PVKU01000028.1, read on the forward strand.
TCATAATTTAAAAAGCATAAACTACTTTAATTATGATCATTTATCCTCTTCCTCTTAAAACAAGTTGCTTAAAAATGATTTATTTTTAAAAACTTCAACTAAAAATTTGAGTTGACAACATTAAAAACAGGGATCAGGCATTCTATTAGCAAAATCCTAAATCAAATTTGAATGCTTATACAGATTCTTTTTTATGAGAGCTCAATACTTTATAAACAGCCTTTAAGAATAGTGTAGACTCTACAGAAGTCTAACAAACTCCAAATGAATAAGGCTATCAAAAAATAAAAATAAAATTAAAAAAGATTTTAAAAATCCTACGTGGATAACTGAAAGTTTAAAGAGTATGCAGATAATCCCTTTAAAAGCAAGAGATCCTAATAAACGGCTATGTTCATGAAGGACATATTATATTGAAGTGGGTGTTTGGCAGCTTTTGCTTCTTGCAGCCAAGATTTGCAAATCATGAATCAGAAAGGCTTTTTCAATACCATTAGTTAAATTCATTCCTGCATTTGATACCAGGGTAATATACTCCTGTCCAATCTATATGTTTGAAAGAAAATTTTCATTCTTTTCCCAAAAGGATTTTAATTAAAAGAAGAGAAATCCACCCTGGCTGGTGTGGCTTACTGGATTGAGTGCCAGCCTGAAAACCAAGGGGTTGACAGTTCAATTCCCAGTCATGGCACATGCTTGGGTTGTGGGCCAGGTCCCCAGTAGGGGGATGCAGAAGAGGCAATCACACATTGATGTTTCTCTCCCTCCCTTCCTCTAAGGATGAATAAATGAAATCTTAAAAAAAAAAAAAAAAAGAAAAAGAAAGAAAGAAAAAGACAAATCCTCTATACAAGCTTTATATAATCCATGTGCCAAATGATTTAACTACATGCCCAATGTCATTTCACACAAGCCTTCACTCTGGCTCCTTCAGTGTTTTACTTATTCATTCAAATAACCAATATTTACTGACTTCATTTTTGTGTACCATGTGTAAAGCACTGCGGGCAATAAAAACATGTATATCATATTCTCAACATTTAAACTGCTTCAATTTCATATAAGATAGAGATGACTGTGAGTGAAATCCATATGCAACTTTCAGATTTCTTCCTAAAAGTTTTCTTACATAAAAATTATTTTTCATGTGAAAGATAGGTGCAGCTGGTATATGGAGTGGCAACCCTGCCCCAAAAATATATATATACACATATATACATATATGTGTGTGTGTATATATATGACCAAAAAAATCTTGAATTTAAAATATATAGTGAAAAAATAGTGGTAGAAATCTTCATTTCCATTTTTCTACTTTTAATTGTTTACTTGTATTATATGTGAAAAAAATTGATAATAACCATGCATTTAAGAATAATTACATTGGACTGAAATAAAATATATACTTCTAGAATCAGAACTGATAGATAATAAAAACAGTTTGCTTACTTCATTCTCTCTCATAAGCATTCTTAAAGATAGCCACAAATATTGAACTAAGCACTGAATGGTCTTACTTTATCCTTCATCCCCAATCTGAAATATAGAAATCCCTATGTGCCGTTTATCAACATCATTCCATGTCTGAAAATTTGTACTCTACATGACCCACAGTGGGTAGAGTCAATAGTTACTTGGTTAGCTAAATAAACATTTCAAAACAAAGATTCTTAGCCACACTAACATTGTTTTAGCCACTATATAAATTAATATTTAAATGAAGTTATTGTGGGTAAATAATGGCCTAGGGTCCCTTTGGATGATGTTCAACTGATGATATTACTTTTCCAATAAAAATTATAAAAACATATAACCTGCATCTATAAGTATATTGTGTACCTCAAACTTTTCTACATAAATTTTGAGTTCTATTCTTTTCTTTTGTAGTTCTCAGGATGTTGCAGAATTCATAAATACCATTAATATTTTTAAAAGCATGTGGAATTTTTCTATAAAACCAGATTTACCACCATGAATAGTACTGGAGCCATTCTTTTAAATAGTCTCCTTCCCCCCACCCCTTCATTTATTGCACTTGCACCTTCTTAAAAGCACAGATGGTAGTATGGAAAAACATAGATCTAAAGGGCTGAAATGTATCACTGTTCCAATTACCTATGTCATTTGGAAAATAATGGAGGGTCGGGAATTGGTCTAGGATACAAGATCAGTGGTGCTTATTTTTGTGCTTACAACAAAAGTTCAGTGCAGTAAACTAAACTCATACCCTAAAGAACAAGAGGGCCACGTCTCAGTAGGAAAAAATGGTAAAATACTGTCATGGTATATGTCACTGCTAAATCATGTGTGGTGGTACTTGCCTAGCTATTCCTGTCAAGAAGTTTTAAATAAATGTATTCCTTAATGCCTTCCATAAAATCAGATTCATGCTTCATAATCAATCAGTTCTCAATACTCAGGGGACACACTGACTTAGAGCTTTTTCCCATCACCCCATTGTAAATTTACATTATAATTAGTAAATATTCTACATAATGTTCTTTTGCTTCCTACAGAATAACTATTTGTTTTTAAGCAAAACTTTTTGAAGTAAACCTGGTTTATTTTTCTCCTAGATCAAGAGGGGGAAAAAAAAACAGCTATAAAAGACATTTGGGGACCACTGACCATATTCAACACTATTTATATTACGTTATTGATATTATTAGAGGCATACTGAAGTACTACAGAAGTGTCAAATATCAACAGTTAAAGCAAATGTGGCAAAAAGTTAACTGGTAAATCTAGGTGAAGCATATAAGGGTATTAATTGTATCGTTCTAAAGCTTTTAAAAGTTTCAACATTGCCCTGGCCGGTTGGCTCAGTTGGTAGGAGCGCAGTCCCATAACTTAAGGGTAGCGGGTTCAATTCTGATCAGGGCACATTCCAGGTTCAGAACCCAGTACCAGCAAGTACGGGAGGCAACCAGTTGATGCTTCCCTCTAGCATGAATGTTTCTCTCTCTCCCTTCCTCTAAAAAGCAACAGAAAAATGTCTTTTGGTGAGGATAAAAACATAATTTTCAGCATAAAAATTTAAGGAGAAAAATGCTATTGACTTTTTAAAATTGAATCAGAATTAGCCTTATCAGTAAATAAACTTATGAGAAAAAGAGTTACCTTTTGCAATTCTTCCTAATGTCATAAATAAGGACTTTTCCACTGAAAACTGATCAAAGGCATTTCCTATTCATAAAAGCATTCTAAATAGCCATTCATAAGAGTAGTTTTAACAAAGTTTGAGAACAACAAATGTATTATACTTAGATCAAGCAGGTTAGGTTTTCTCAGTTAACTGTGGGACTTACCTATCCATGTCATCTTCTCCAAGTAGTAAGGGTGGGAGGGGCAGAGGAGGCAACGTTGATGTTTTTAGGTGTGGAATAGCAGCTGTTACAGATAATTGAGTCTTCACAGAAACCTGTACAGGGGGCTGAGAATTTGCCTGAGAGGACAGAGTAGATGTCCTTGGGTGAGTAGAAGGGGGCAAAGCTGAAGTGCTAGAAACAGGAACCTGACTAAACGCTGGTTGGGGAGGAGGCAGAGGTGGTTGCTGTGGAACAGCTGGTAGTGGAGGTAAAGGTGGTAAAGGGGGTGTCTGAGGTGGAGGGGTAGTAGATGGTAAAGGAGGTGGAGAAGAAACTGTGGGTAGAGGTGGAAGGGTCTCCTTTTCTGATGTCTCTGTCTCTTTTGGAGTAACAATCTCCTCCTTCAACACCATTGGTTTAGAGTCTTTTGTTCCCTCTACTTTCAAATCTTTAACAACAGAATGCTTCTCAGAGTTCTCATCCACCTTTACTTTCCCTGTATCTAAAGAATTTTTGGCCTCTGCATTTAGATGTGTTACATTCACTAGTTCAGTATCTGGGGCAGATTTTTCCAATTTTAAACCTCTGGGTAACTTTTTAGACTCCAAACCTGTATCCTTAGCCTCTACTGAACTGTTCTCTTTTCTGGCCAAAATAATAGGTGAACCCTTGGATTCCTTTCCATCCATTTTTGCTGCAGCAGCAGCTGCTGCTCTCTCCTTCTTCTTCCTACTGAGTTCAGCTCCCAAGCTGGAGTTCAATGGAAGCCTGACAGGCGAGATACTGGAATGTCGACTACGTGACCCGGATCTCTTCTTTTTACTATGAGAAGATGAGTGTCTTGAATATGCAGGACTTCTACTTCTAGACTTCAAGGATTTCCTAATGGAAAAAGAAAAAGGCAGTTTAATGAATAGGCTATAGCAATATAAAGGCAAATATATCAGTTATGGAAAACTGTTACTTAAAACATCCACTTTTGCCCTGGTTGGTGTAGCTCAGTGGATAGGGTACTGGCCTGTGGACAGAAAAGTTGCGGGTTTGATTCCCAGTCAGGGCACATGACTAAGTCGTCGGCCAAGTTCCCAGTTGGGGGCCTGCGAGAGGCAACTGATCACACATCAATGTTTCTTTCCCTCTCTTCCTCCCTCCCCCTCCATCTAAAAATAAATTAATAAAATATTTTTTAAAAAACAAGCAAAACCCACTTTTGAGCCCTGGCCAGGCAGCTCAGCTGGTTAGAGTGTTGTCCCATGCACCAAGGTTGCAGGCTCCATCTGGGGTCAGGACACATACAAGAAGTAACCAATGAATGCATAAATAAGTTTGAACAACTCATCAATGTTTCTCTCTCTTTCTCTCTCTTTCTAAAATTCAATTAAAATAATTTTTTAAGCCCCACTTTGAGTAAGTTAGCAATCTTAAAAGTAGATTAGTTATCGAATAATATAAACCAATATTGGTTCATTAATTGTAACAAATGTACCATACTAATGTAAGATATTAATAATGGGGAAACTGGGTGCCAGGACATATAAGAAGTCTTTGTGCTATCTTCACAATTTTTCTGTAAATCTAAAAATATTCTTTAAAAGTTTATTGAAAAAACAGATTAGAACAAAATCCTGTATAACAATATATTTCAATCATATAACATTAAGAATTATTTAACTTAAGGAAAGCAGATTGATATGTTTCCCCATGCTAGAAAACACCTATATTCACAATATTTACTTTTAGAATTCTGGTTTAAATTTCTGATAAAGTAAAAATATAAGTCATACTTTATATTAAAGGTGGGTTATATTAATTAGAAAATTAAAAGTACCATAATTAGCATACCTCACCAAAATGCAAATTTTTTCACTAAGAGCTATTTAATGGACAGATCCCAGGAAAAGATTTTGTTCCTTATATCCTCAGTTTATGATTAAGTTGTGCCTATACTAAACAAACCCCCAAAATATAAGACTTAGAACTTAACAAAATATATAAACTAGAGAAACTGTCTTACCAAAATAATTTATTAGAAGTTCCCAAAACTATAATGGCTTCTGGTACTTTCAAATATACAATGATTTCTAAACAACCTTTTAGGAACTCATAAAACAAAGTATTATTATTATTACTACTATTATTTTTAAATCCTTACCCAAAGGTATATTTATTGACTTTAGAGGCAAAGGGAGAAAGAGAAACATCAATTGGTTGTGTACCATACGTGCCCCAACAAGGGATGGAAACCAGAGTTCCACAACCTTTTTGGTATATGGAATGATGCTCCAACCAACCAAGCAACCCAGCTAGGGCAAGCAAGATACTGCTGCATGTTCAATTTATTTCAATTAAGGAAGGATTGGGAAGTGAAATCTAATCTATGAGGCAGATTATTCTCAATTGAAACCCAACTCCATTAATTCTTTTTGCATTTTAATATAGGCTAATGGGCTTAGGCTTCAAGGTGAAGGGGGGGTGAAATTAGCACTAAAAGTGTAATTGAACAAAACATAATTTGCCCAGTAGTCCAAAACCAATTGTTTCCATTCCATATCTTCAGTATCTCTCTTCATCTTTAATCATTGGTAAATCTGGCATGAATCAAAATGTTTCAAAACAAATAGCATATATCTGTAGGGGAAACAACTCACATGATGTTAACCATGCTTTTCCTACTGTTTTTTGGAAGTTTGCTCTGAGTGCTTAGTTAAAATGTAAAGTCATTATTAGATTCAAAGTACTCAAAACAATAATGACAGCATACTTATGAAATGAGGATACAAACTATTGAAAGTAGTTAAGTGGATTTACCAAATACCCACTTACCTTTAAGAAAATTAATACTTCTCTTGTAAAAAACTGGCTGAAACAAGAGGTTTTTTTCTGAATTATAGCTGGGACAAAACTAACACCTCTATCCCAGGAAAAACTAAAATCCCAGACACTAAGTAATGTTAGAAACCATGCTACACAAAGCACTGTCTCTATAATCTTTCAACTTGACTAAATCCTAAGGAACTTTGCTAAACACCCTTGAATTTCTGAACAGAAGTCTACTGTTAATGGGACATCTGGATGGACCATATACTTAAGGTATTTTTATGATACAAATGCTATATTTGAGATCCAGACGCACTCTTCAAAGGAATAAAAAAAAGGGGTGGGGGAATGACAACAAATAGGTAAATTGAGGCAACGATAAAAAATTTGTATTCAAAAACAAACATATTTTCCCACCCTGGCTGGTGTGGCTCAGTGGATTGAGGACTGGCCTGAGAACCAAAGGGTTGCTGGTTTGATTCCCAGTCAGGGAACATGCCTGGGTTTGAGGCCAGGCTCCCCAGTAGGGGGTGCAAAAGAGGCGATCACACATTAATGTTTCTCTCCCTCCCTTCCTGTCTCTAAAAATGAATGGATAAAATCTGTTTTTAAAAATGTATTTTCCTCTGAATTAAGTTAGGTTCCACTCATCTAAAATGAAATTGCTACTAGTAATCACTACTAATTGGTAAATGCAAAGACCTTGCATTGCTGCCAAAGTATTCTGTCTTTTTAATTTTGACTCTTGACTCAGGGTGGGCGTCAGGAGGTGGGTATAAGGGGACTAAATGGTAATGTAAAAAATAATAATAATAATAAATAAAAAATAATTAAAAATAAAAATATAAAAATTCTGACTCTCTCTCAAAGAAAAAACACACAGAATACCATAGAGAGGACCTGTATGTTCCTCTACTCTTACACTAAGATATTTTTGTACTTAACTGGTTAGAATTCCAATGAATGAGGGAAAATATGTAATACACAACACAAACATATGATGGTCTTTACCAATCAACTAAAAATGTGCACACAACTCTAGGATTATTATATAGTGCTTATATTTGTGCCCTATACCATTTAGTGTGTGTCTGTTTCTTGATTTTTTTTTTTTACCATTTCTGTGCTAGTTCCAATTAAATGAATAGAAGAGAGAACTTGAGATATGAATCCAAAAGGAATCACTGCAAAGCCACAGTTCTTACTGAAACTTGTTTTAGTGTTTTAACCTCAATGTACTTCTATATTCCCAAACTCCACAGCAATATAAATTCTCAGAATAGCCTTATTAAACTATTCCCTCAAGAAAACAAATATTCTGAGAATACTTCTTAGGGTTCCTTAAAAAACTAAGCAACTTTACAAATGGTACACACTTAAGACATCCATTTCCCTGTATATAAATTTTACCTCTCACTAGTAATGAACTCTAGCTAACAATATACCTGTTAAAACATTTATAGAGAAGTACACTAATGTCAGCAACTTACTTTGAGATAAATCAAAAGATGGATTGACAGAGAGGTAGATACATGTAGACTTAAAACATATAGCAAATATTAATTGCGGAATGCAAGTGGTACAAAGCTCTGGCCAGGCAGCTCAGCTGGTTTGAGTATCATCCTGATACACCAAGGTGTGGGTTGGATTCCAGGTCAGCACACATACAAGATCAACCAATGAATGCATCAACAAGTGGAACAACAAAATTAATGTTTCTCTATCTAAAAAAATCAATTTAAAAAAATTTTTTAAACAATACAGATGGTACATTTACGGGTCCTCACTACAGTTCTTTTAACTTTTTCTGTGTTTGAAAAATTATAATAAAATGGAGGAAAAAAGACTAAAGAACTTCAGCCCCTGACAGCTAGGAACTCTGCAGCTTAATCAGTTCAAACTAGTTTATGAATAATTATATGACTTTAAGTCAGCTAAAATTACTCATGTTGGCATATAAAAGATATGCATAGGTTTTTTTCAGATTAGAATAATTTCTCTACTGGTATTCAACAACAACATTTTCCTTTCTCACAGAATCTACTGACTGGCTCCAGATACCAGGCACTGTGCTATGAACTCCATATTTACTAATTTAATCCTCACAACAACTCTAAAAGTTGGTGGTTATTATTCCCATTTTACACACGAAAAAAATCAGGCATGGAGAAATTAAAGTATTTGCCAAAGGACATAAAGCAAGATTAGGACTCCACTTAGGTATTACTCCAATGCCCATGTTCTGCTTTTGTGGACAAAAGTGAGTCCACAACGGAGGAGGTATATATCTCATCATCTACAAACAATAACAGAGTTTCCTGTCCATTCTAACAATTAAATCTCAAACTAACATGCCTTTCTTGCAAAAATAACACAGTATGGCACTATTACCATTTTTTAGAGAAAGATTTTGAAAACTGCCACTGGTCAGAGTAGGTCAATGGTGATGCTGTAAAGAAAATCAAATTATCATTGGAGCCAGTTTCCGCTAGGCTCTACCATCAAAAAGAAAAAGGACTAATCAGCTGAATTTCAACTAGAAATATCTGTGAAAAGACAGGAATCTTTTGTAAGCTATCAAATTATTGTCAATTAGTACATAAATAAACTTAAGTTTGAAGACTCAGAGAACAGAACAAATGGTAGATTACCTAAGCAAACAGCCTCAAGATAATTCAAATGAAAATTTGTCTCTAATCAGGTCCAATTAAGTCTAAAGTACTAATACCAATGTCATTTAAAATTTTAAAACAAAGCAACAGAAATAGCTAGATAAGATTTGGAAACCAGTATCAACTCTATGCACTTAACAAAAGCCTATGATTTTTCTCACACAGGAGCTTGCAGCTGAAGATCCTGCCTCTGGAAGTACCTACCTTTAGCAGTTTGAGGCATGTAATTTTCTCCACTTTTCAAATTCTGGGTTCAGAAGAGACCAGATTCACTCACTTGAATGACTGGCCAACAGAATGACTATTGTTCAGTCAATAACTAATGAAGATTTCAACAAAGCATTGCTAATTGCCAGTTCATTATTACCCACCCTAAGAAAGGACTGTTAGACGAATTGCTCACCTGGGGAGTGGACTCCGACTCAGAGAACGTTTGCTGGTGAAAGGGCTGCTGGACCTTCTTCGACCATAGGGACTGGGTGATCTCCCACTGTAAGAGCCACTCCTTTCATAACTGGACGACCGTCTCCGGCCGTAGGGACTCACAGACCTCTGCCGTCTACTGTAGGGACTGGGTGACCGGGTGCTGGACTGGTAAGCCGAAGGCTCCTTGTAAGGTGGGCTAATAGACTGCCTTCTTGAGGTACTTCCAGGACTCTTCTTGTACGAGTCATAATTGCTAGAGGTGTGAGATCTTGGGGGACTAAGGTCATAATCTTGGCCATAAGAAGCTCCTGAGGGGCTATCATCTTGCTTGGGGCTGTCAGACCATTTCCTGTGGGGACTCCTGGATCTCCGTTTGGGGCTGTCCACTGTTTTATAGCTTTTGGGTGTTTCCCTTTTCCGATGACTTTTACTCCGGTCTTTGTGCCCAGACTTCAACTCACGTTCTTTCCGGGCCTTCTCCTTGTGGAGTTTGGATGACCTGGATTCCTTGTTGCTGCTGCTTTTGGAAATCTGTGCTTTCCCATAGTCATCATTTTCCTCATTTGAACGCTTTGAACTTCCTGATATCCGGTCCTTCATCGATCCCGACTTGCTGGAAACTTCCTGGTTTTTTTCTTTTTCTATCTGTTTACTTTTTAGTAAATCCCGGGAACGTCTGTGCTGGTGGTGACGATGTTTGTGCAAGCGGTCACTTCGATCAGTTCCACGACGTTCATCATGCTCCCTCCTGTCTGGTTTGAAGACTATGTCGTCAGAGAAGGTATCTGAATCAGAGCTGATGTCATCATACTCCACCAAAGGTTTGATCATTGTACCCAAAGGTGCTGCTTCGGGGGTCACCAACCCCATGTCTTTGGAGTGCTTGGACTTGTGCCGCTTGTGCTTCGACACCAAGCGGTGACGCTCTCTGCTGTTGGAGCTGCCACCTCCCGATGACGGCTGCAAAGTTCCAGAAGCTCCTCCGCTCCCGTCCTTCTTGCCCCCATGTCTCTCTGGATTGGGCATCCCCCTTCCCCTGGCCTCAAAAGGGGGAAAAAGTTCCCCAGCACTCCAAAAAGTAACCCCCACCCTCCCCCCAACCCCAACCCCACGCCTACCAGAGCGCTCGTAGAAGGGGGTTGGAGGGAAGGGACCGTGGCGCAGGCTCCTCCTCCCTCCCGACTCCTCGGCACCCTCCTACATGAGGGTGAAGGAGCCAGGGAAGAAATGAGAGTTCCTCAGCAGTGAAGTTGCGAGACAACCAGCAGTCGCTCAAGTCCGTTTGCCCTCCTCCCCACGCAGAGCCAATCCTCGTCCCGGGGGCCGGGGAGGTCGAGGAAGTAGGAAGCCGACGGCCCGGGGCTGTAGGGCCGACTTCAGCTCTGAAGCCCTCTGAGGACTACGCGGGCCTTCTCCCTACCCGGTAGCCCGGCTCGGGATGGCTTCCTGTCGCTCGGTTTCCGCGGCCTAGGTGCTTCACACCCCCTTTGTTCCTCGCTCCTGAAGGAGCTCCTTTTCTTGCCTCCGCCTCACCTCAATACCTCACACACTCACTCGCTCCCTCACAGACTCAGTCACACACTAGGTTAAACCGAAACGGCACTTGGAGGAGGGGGAGGGGCAATCCCAAGAAATATCGCGAGAATACTAAGCTCGCGGTATTTCGTGCTTCCCTTTCACCTCTCTCTACCGCTTGATCCAAAGGACGCGAGAGCAGTACCGAGGACCAAACGCGATCCTCCGTATTCTCGCGATAAGCTCCTCGCTTCCCATTTGATCAAGGCTTAATGGGTACAGAGTTAGGAGAATTTTTTTATTCAAAACTTTATTGGTAACTATTTGAACAAATAGTCGGCAGACTCCAGCGCAAACTAATTTTTTCATACCTTTTAACTACTAGGAATGTTAGATAGGACAAAGGTCTCAAGGTCTAGGTGGTTCTTACTAAATGTCACTCTTGCAGTTAAAATGTTGCACGGTATTTTGCAAATCATCTGTAAAAACAGGGTGAGCCCTGTTCGGTGTGACTCAGTTTCTTGGGCGTGGTCTGCAACCCGAAAGGTCCTTGGTTCGATTCTGGTGAGGGCACGTATCTGGGTTCTGGGTTTGTCCAGGTAGGGGTGAGTGCCAGAGGCAACCGATCCCTATTTCACTTTTGCACCCATGTTTCTCTCCCTTTCCCTCTCTCTAAAAATAAAGAAATATAATTTAAAACAAACAGCCAACAGGGTGAGCTTGACAGGACCCCAGCCAGCCAACTACAAAGAAATCGACAGTGTAATTGACCAAAAAGTGTATGTAAGCAATGGCTAAGCTTCCCTTGGGGTTGGGATATGTATCCCTTGTCTCCTCGTTTTACTTGTTGCAAATAAATAAAACTACTTGGGACCTCTCATCTCTGAATGGAGCACTTCAAGCCGCAGGACCCTCGAGTTCGGCAAGAGGATGAAAATAAAGTCTACAGGACACAGGGCAAATGTGGGGACATTTCTTCTCAAGTACCTAAATATTAACAACGCTTACAACTTACACAACGTAAAATACGTGCATTATCTCTAATTCTCATACTACCCTGCAAAACAAGATAGTCTCATTCCTATTTTACAGATAAGGAAACCTAGACTCGGAGAAGTTAAATAACTTACTCAATAAAGTTAGTCCAGCAAGTGCTAAAGATGAGAATCACATTCATGTCTGACACTAACGCACAAGCTCTTTCATTGTGTGGCACTCTTTCCAATTGGCTTAAAATCTAAGAACCTAAAAGCACATCACCTCTTGGGATCATCTGTGGCTCTCCCAGAGTTATTGAGCCTTTTATCTTCACACAGAAGGTTATAACCATGAACAAGAAAAGTATAATATTTATGCACTAGAAAAATAGCATCGTACACTGATTCTTATTTTTTACTTTTTGAAACTCCTTTGCACACATTAGCTCATTCCATCTTCACAACAACTCTCTGAAATAGAGTTGTGTATGATAGGAAACTAAGGCACAGGAAAGTTGTGACTTTTCCAAGTTTATTCATTCTTTTCTTCAACAAATTTACCTGTGAGATTTTGAGGCCTTTCTCTGTGTAACAGTGCCCACTAAGGGCCCTTAACAAAGATGTAGACTATATATTCATACCAAAGATATATCATGAGAATGATACAGAGCACTGCCTGGGTTCAAAAGGAGGTTGGGAGTATTAAGAGAAAACTTTATAAGGGGCAGTTGAGTTGGGTCAAGAAGAATAGATAGGATGTGTATAGACCAGGAAATTAGGAACCAGAAAACATTCTGAATGAAGAAAAAATAATCCACTCTCAAAAATCACTCCCCGAAAACAGTCTTTTTGCTTTTGGTTACATGAGTACTAAAAAAAGTTTTTACTTGAAATGTTTGAGTCCATAAATCTTTATTACAAATGGAAAGGACCAAACTTTTCATGACAGCTTTTTTAAAAAAAAGATTTTATTTATTTTTGGAGAGAGGGAAAGGGAGGGAGAAAGAGAGGGAGAGAAATATCAATGTGTGGTTGCCTCTTGTATGCCCTCTACTGGGGACCTGGCCCACAACCCAGGCATATGCCCAGATTGGGAATTGAATTGGTAACCCTTTGGTTCATAGGCTGGTGCTCAATTCACTGAGCCACACCGGCCAGGGCTCATGACAACTTTTTAATCATCTATGGAAGTAGTCAAACTAATGCTATCAAGAAAAAAGAAAGAGAAAAACCAGAGTAAAATTAAGTATTGGAACTCAGGTGTGGTAAATTTCCATCATTGCTGCAAGAGGGCCTGGATGTAAAGGCTCCCACCCGTGTATTACAGGATGGCAGATGGCATGAGATTTAATGGGCCAATTAGATGAAGTGACTGGCCTATCTTATTAAACACTGGCATGAGTTCAGCAAAATTACTCTGATTTGTTTTCTTGTGAGATCAAGTTTTTGACCCAGATACACCCACACCCACAGTAAGATGGAAAAGTGGGGATGGCAAAAAGAATTATGACAATGTGTCAAATAAAATCTTGAAAAATAAAATTTGTCATCAAAATTAAACAGCATTAATTGTACTTGTAATTATTAATTATCTGTTTGTTACCTATTGACACAGACTACAGGCCCCTAATAAATGAATAAATAAATGAAGCTGTTTACTGAATTTGTATATCTTATATTTTCATATCACTTTTAAATTTTCTGCAGAATTCTTTTTTTTATTTTTTAAGATTTTATTTATTTATCTTTAGAGGGGAAGGGAAGAAGAGAGGGAGAGAAATATCAATGTATGGTTGCCTCTCGTGTGTCCCCTGCTGGGAACTGTCCTGCAACCCAGGTATGTGCCCTGACTGGGAATCGAACCGTGATCATTTGGTTCACAGGCCTGCACTCAATCCACTGAGCTACACCAGCCAGGGCTGCAGAATCCTTTTAAGCATGTCAATAAACATCAACTGAACCAATAAACAACCTGGTGCAGTGGCCATGATGGGTATTATTATATTCATTTACTAAAGGATAAAACTGACACTTAGAAGGAGTTGGAGCATCTTTACATTAAGTGTAGTTAGTTCCAGGGACAGGGACAGCTCTTTCTTTAATCCTAGGCCAGCACTCTTTCAATTACATTACACTTTCTGGTTTTGGTGGAAAAAATTCTATTCTAGGAAATCTCAGATTGTATCCAAATTTGAAAACACAAAATCTATTCTCACCTGCATGCTTTGGCCCAAAAACTGTGAGAATAGTGTTTTTGTAAAATAAGGACTATTTCACTCTACTGAAAAACAAACTAAGAAATTCCAAGACTGCATGATTTAGTTTATTTGCATGACCTCCAAGGGCAGGGAGTCAGGGCAAATCAATGAACCCCAAGAAGATCAGTCAAGTGATAATTACACTTTCCCTCTAAATTCCCAAAGCAGCTCAGAAAGTTTCTGTTTAAGCTGTATATGAAGAAACTATTTAACTAAAGTTACAATAATTTATTAGCCCTCATTTAAAATTTGCCTATTTCCCCTTCTTTTAAAAAGATATTTATTTATTTATTTATTTATTTATTTATTTATTTATTTATTTATAAAGAGGAGAAAGGAGGGAGAAAGAAAGGGAGAGAAACATCAATGTGTGGTTGCTTTTTGTGCACCCCCTACTGGGGACCTAGCCCACAACCGAGGCATATGCCCAGACTGGGGATTGAACCAACAATCCTTTGTCTCACAGGCCAGCACTCGATCCACTCAGCCACACCAGTCAGGGCTATTGTTCCCATCTTGTCATACAGAAAGACTGTTCCTATCTGCATATTGAACACTTTTCTTGTTTAATGACATGTCTCAACTATCTTCTTGAGTAAAAATTTTCAACAATGTTATTTCATTTGCATTTTTAGACAAGAAATTATAACTTATTCTATTCTGTGACCAAAATTTGGCAAAGTTTGCTCTATTTTTAAGCTTTATAAGGTTTACAATTTTCTACCTATAATTAGTACAGACATAATTGTTTATCTGTACAGAGAGGTTCCATGAGGAATTGTAGCAGTGTATCTAACATGATACTTTAGATGTAATAATAAAGTAAAAACTTTTTGAGTACTCAGGATTATTTAGATTTTTCCAATTGTATTTGGAAAAGTCTAAATCAAATGATCCCAGTCCCGGCCAGGTGGCTCAGTTGGTTAGAATGTTGTCTCCACACACCAATGTTGCAGGTTCTATTCCCAGTCAGGGTACATATGAAAATCAACCAATGAATACATAAATAAGTGGAACAACAAATCAGTGTTTCTCTCTCTCTCAAATCAATAAACAAAAAATTACAACAAAATAAATCAGATGAGCCTATCAAACACTGAGTCTGTGTTTTCATGTTTATATTGCCAGTTCCTAATACACAAGTATTAGGTCTTCATAGATTCTTGTTGAATGACAAGCACTTTGACAACAGAAAGGGAATATAAAATATGAATTGTTGGCCCTCTCTCTCCTGGGAGCATGACCATGTCTTTCTTCCTTCTCAGGTGTTCATCTCCTGAACTCTTAGGGTCTCTGTAAGACTTGCAACAAGGGGAGCAACGGGCAGCAGCAGCTCCACCTGGGCTAATCCCTAGAACCTGTCTCCAAGGCCCCTTTTCTCTGACTTCCAGTGAGCCAAAGCAGTCCCACCTAGGCTCTCTCCTGTTGCTTCTTCTATCCTTAGCCCTTCCTTGTTGCATTGTCCCCAGCTTTAATAAACACACTCTCAAAATTAAAAAAATACATGAATTATCTTTGAAAGTTCTCATTTGGATATATGCTCTCTATATTTCATCAATTTTAAGATTGTTAGATTAATATTATATAATATTCAGAACGTACTTTTATACTAAAAAATATTTGTTGACTGAGTGTTCTGTATTTTATCTGGCAACCCTGTCAAATTATCCCAACAATATGCACTGAGTATCTGACATGATAGCCAGGGGCTGGGCTAGGCAATATCACTAGATAGTAATGAAAGAAAAACCCCGGACACCTGCCTAGAGTTGACAGTCTAGCAAGGAAGACAGGCATTGAACAAATCATCATGGACTTAATTAATTTTAATATTGAAAGTGTTATTAGAGAGATGATAATGTACCCTGGCTGGTGTGGCTTAGTGGATTAAGTGCTGGCCTGTGAACCAAAAGGTTGCCGGTTCAATTTCCAATCAGGGCACATGCCTGGGTTGCAGGTCAGGTTCCCAGTCAGACGTATCTCTTGCACATCAATATTTCTCTCCCACTCTTTCTCTATCCCTTCCCCTCTCTCTAAAAATAAATAAATAAATAAAATCTTTAAAAGAGAGATAATAACAGAAGCCCTAATCAAGTCAGAGGTTAGAGAAGGCTTGCTTCTTTAGTCTACAAGAAGTTGAAATCTGAATGAGAGGGCCTTAGTGAAGTGAAGGGAGTGGGTAGAGAAAGGCCTCCTACGGGTTAAAAAAGCCTTTTCAAGGACCTTGGGAGAGACAGGAGTGCAGGAATTTTCTACACAGAAGAGAAAGCCAGTGTGGCTAGACAGTGGCAAGGGGAAAAGAGCTGGATCTAGAAGGCTTAGTAGTAGGCCCAGTAGAAGATTTGACTACTAGACCCAGGTACAGTGCTAGATAGTGGGAATTCAAATATGAGGGGCAATTCCTGCTCAAAAAAAAAAAAAAAAACAAAAACAAAAACTCATTTTGTGACTCAATGGAATAAAGATAAGAGGAATAGACAAGAAATAGAATTTGAACTTTATTTTCAAGGAGCATGGTTAAAGATAACTGCAGCAATAAACACGTTCCCAGACATTTCCGAAGACTTGTTCTTGTTAAGTTTATGCTGTTATGCCTGCTCACCTGAACTGTATTTACTGAAGCTTCGTGAACTGCATTTTTGAAGTGTGGGGAAAGTATGAGACATCAGAACCAGCAGAAATTTATTGCATAAGATCCTTACTGCAAACTAGGTAAAATCAAACTTTTCACCAGTTATTTTCAAGGATGTGTATGGATGGAAAAAGAACATTAGAAAAAAGTAGCCTTAATTATGTTAAGAAGTTTGACCCAATGCTAGGTAGCACTGTTGTATTTTAGCCTGGTTCTTAAGCAGTTCCGTTAGTCATGAGCTAACATCTCAGTATTACTCCAAATTTCTCCTTGTGAGGATTTACTGATACAGGAGATATGACTACACATTCCTTGCAACTACAAGCTAAACTGCTTATTTTCACTATGATTACAAAAAGGGACACAGTCAATTGAACACCTTTGGGACCCTTTTAGTCCAAAATGTTCCAGATTTTCAAAAATATTGTAATCGCTCAAGAAATATTTCTTAAAAAAAAAAAAGAAAATGGGAATTAAGTGTTCTGGGTTGGCTTGTAACGTCATGTTTCAAAGAACCAATATCTTTTTTTAAAAAAATTATTTATTTTTATAGAGAGGGGAAGGAAAGGAGAAAGTGAGAGGAACATCAACGGTGATGGTAGTTGTGTCTCGCACATCCCTTACTGGGGACCTGGCCCACAACCGGGGCATGTGCCCTAACTGGGCATTGAACCAGCAACTCTTTGGTTTGCAGGCCCGCACTCAATCCACTGAGCTACACCAGCCAGGGCAGAACCAATATCTTTTTTATTGCATAATTATTATATCTAGTATCTCAAGAAAGCACATTATATTTAATAAAATACTGCTGATACCAATATTTTTCAAAAACCTAGTGTTTCAGGAAAGAGAGCCAGGGATTTTATTTTTATTTTTTAAATTTAATCTTTATTGCATTATTTTTTCCATTACCATTTAGTCCCCTTATACCCCCTCCCCTAACAATCACCACACTGTTGTCCATGTCCGTAAGTCCCTTTTCCTCAATACCTCCACTCCCTAACCTCGCCACCATCACTCCCCCGCCCCCACCTCCACCTAGCTGTCATGACAGATGATAGCTGTCATCTATCTAGGAGTCTGTCCCATTTTTCTTGTTAGCTCAGTCTGTTCATTAGATTCCATGTACAAGTAAAATCATATGCTATTTCTCTTTCTCTAACTGGCTTATTTCACTTAGCATAATGCTCTCCAGGTCCACCCACACGAAATGCCAGTCTCCAGAACAAAAGATCGCTGTCACCTGCCAACCACCATACCTACCAGGTAAGTCTGAGACTACAGAAATCAAAGGGAAGGCTGCGTTGGTAGAATCTCGCGAGAAGAATAGCAGTAACTCTTTCTCGCGATAGTTTGGTGCACCTCCCTTTCCCTCTCTCTCTCTCTCTCTCAGCATTATTGTTAATCTCGCGATCTTTGGGAAGTTCCGTTGGGGAAGATGGCGGCGGCCGGGAGCACCCTTCACTTCTTGCCGCCAGGGACTTCAGACTGAACCTTCCTGGGAAGAGTACTGGTGCCCTGGGTCCTGGGAGCCCGAACTAACTTGATTCCCCCGTTAGTGGTGGGGGACGGCTTATCCTCTTGTGTAGGACTCAGGCCTTCTCCACTGTCAGGATGAAGGCTCAGGGGGAAACCGAGGGTGAGTAGCTGAAGGGAAAAGCAGGGGGGCGCGACACAGCTGGGGGGAGCCCATCTGTGAGAGGAGATGGGATCGGATCCGTTCGCGAAGGCCACTCTCTCGAGGACGTAGAGTCCAGGAGGCGGGATTTATGTGAGTTTTAGATTTTGATTGCCTTCCCTGGTGTGGAGATCTCCGATTTTGGGGTGATGGGGGCTCCCAAGTTCCGTGAAGGTTTCCTGCTTAGATTCGGGCAGTTATTGGTCCTCAGGGCATTTTATCCTAAAATTATGGAAGCCCAGGCAAGTGAATATAAAATCATTCTTATACATCGTTCTAGAGGAGACGTCTGAATGATGGCATAAGAACAGTATATACAGAGCTGTTCATCAAAGTACTGGGGGGTGTTTTTGCGTGAGTAAAATGATTAGGTCCTTTGATATTAGAAGCCAGCGGTTCTCTAGAACGTCACCCTGTTCAGATCTTGTACTATTGTATATTTTTTAAAACGCGTTTGGTTTTCATCTTCTCAGTGGCTGGGCTAACTCAGAACTGAAAACAACTTTTCTGTGGAACCTTACTTTGATTCTCTAAAGTTCTACACTGCAATTTAAATGCTTCCACAGTACTTTGGACATAGTTCTGTTACTAACACAGCTCACTATATTATCTTTTTCTTTTCTTCATTTTGAACCTTGCCTTACTTATCATTGTATATTCCCTGGAATATGAATAGTTGCTCAAAAAATGTTTGATTTGAGCATTCATATAAAGATATTTGTCATCACCCTTCTCAAGGAAAAGAAGAGGGATATGTTTTGAAGTGGTGAAAGAAGAAAGATTTGCTCCTTGGGTGCTGAGGAATGGCATGTAAAATGAGGCAGGAATTTTGTCTGGTTTGCTCACTGCCAAATCCCCCTGAATGTAAACTAGTGCTTGATTGAATGAGTCTTGAAAATGGGTATTCCCAGAAATGTGTCCAGAAATATATACCGGCTGAAATAGCCCCAGAACCAGTCAGTTATCCAGAAGACGAGGGCATTGGAGGAAGGAGTTTGGATCTGGGTTTAGATGTCACTGCCTCAAGTCTGATGATTGCTGACATTTATTAATTCCAGTGACACCTTTTCTGTAGCATTCCTGCAACTAATTAATTTTTCCCCTTTTAAATTTCAATTAGTAACGTGTGTCTGTTTTTTGTTTGTTTTTAATAAAATAAAGCTTATTTAGAAAGTTATAGAAGTAGAAGAAGTCAGCCAGCTGGACTGCCTAGGCTCAGGAAACAAGTTACAGAAGCAAAAGCAGGGCCATGGGAGTTTAGGAGAGGGAAAGGCAAAGGCAACACACCTGAGGGGAAGAAGAAGGGGAAGGGAAGTCTCCACAGAGGAGGAGCTTGCTGTTTGTTTTGAAGAGCATATATCATTTTGCTTCGTGTGATGGTTTTTTCCGTGTTAACTTACCCACATCCTTTCACAGATGTTATCCTAGGCATATTGTGTTTGCATTGCCAGTGGTCTCTAGCACAGGTCCTTGCTGATACTAAGCAGTACAGGAATTAGAGGAGGGTTTAAGGGTGGAGGAGGTTTGTTTACACACTTAGTTTTGAGCCAGTCTTGTCTACCTTTCTCTTACCGCTGCTGGAAACTCATCCTTTAGATATTGACATCTTTGCTGTCTGTATAGTTTTAGTTTGGATTCAAATAGGAGAAATCTGAATGACTAATAAAGCCTGTTTTCTTGATAATACCTATAAATCGATCTCTTAAAATTATTAAAAAAAGATAAAGAAAGTCTATATTTTCACATTGAAAATTAACTAACCTTACTACGCCATGTTCAAGTGTATGCTCTACATATATTGTCAAGGGATTTCATATATATCATGTAATGGTCTTGTCACTAAATTATAGTGACAAGATCTTGTCACTGATCTTGAAACATGATTAGAGGTGGTTCTTTTTTGGTTCTCATTAAAAGGTCAGATAGAAAGTAGTCCCTTCTGTGGTGTTTATTAGATTAGACCCATAATTTGTGTGTCTTCTTGTCATTAAAAATAAATTCTTTGTATGTTTTGAAGTGAATGAGATTGAAAAATATTTTAACTGAGTTCTTGACGTACAGGGGGTTTTGTTTGTAAGAAAAACTATAAGGTCTTAAAAGAAGAGTTTCTAACAATGTCTTCTGATTTGTATCGTAGAGTCGGAAAAGCTGAGTAAGATGAGTTCTCTGTTGGAACGCCTCCATGCAAAATTTAACCAAAATAGACCTTGGAGTGAAACCATTAAGCTTGTGCGTCAAGTCATGGTGAGGATTGTGGTGTGTGCTTGGATAATTATTTAATAAGCAAAGCTCCCTGTGTCGAAGTTTTCAAACTAGCTATTATAATGTGTCTTTGGTTTTTTATATTTTTTAAAGATTTTATTTATTTATTTTTAGAGAGAGGGGAAGGAAGGGAGAAAGAGAGGGAGAGAAACATCGAGGGATACGCGAGAGATACATCGATCTCGCAGGCCCCCAACCGGGAACCTGGTCTGCAACCCAGGCATGTGCCCTGACCCCTCATTGGGAATTGAACCAGTGACCTTTCGGTTCATAGGCTGGTGCTTAGTCCGTTGAGCCACATTAGCCAGGGTTGTGTTTAGTTTTATTTATCATAAAGGTGATAGCTACCATGTACTTGGATGTTTTAAGAGTGTGCCTAAGAAGGAGATAGGTTTATAAAATTGTGTTAATCATGAGTTATAGTATTCTGGGGTACTTTAGGCAAAGGTGCTAAGAAAAACATCAATAAGAGACACACATGATAGACTGGAATAGAGACATTTATTCTTCACTTCATGTCAAACTCTTTGATACTAATGTGATAGTAGTACTTTTCATTGTACCTATACTAGGAGTTGAGCATGCAGTTCATTTTCTCTTTTTTTTAAAAGATTTTATTTATTTATTTTTAGAGAGAGAGGAAGGTAGGGAGAAAGAGAGGTAGAAAACATGATTGGTTGCCTCTCATACACCTGCAACTGGGGACTGGCTTCCCCTGACAGGATATCAAACTGGCACTGAGCCACACCAGCCAGGGCTGCAATTAATTCTTAATTTACCTGTTCACTCCATCAACCTTTTTATCTACAGTACTACTACTCCTTCCTGAGTCATTCACCCATATGTCGAGCCCTTAGTTAAGTGGAAGACAGGGAGGGTCGGGGACTGGATGTTAAAACTTCATCCATGTGATTCCAGTGGTAGTCAAGTGATGCAGGAAAACTGTGTTTTCATGCTGTTCCCAGTTCACCTGGGCAACAGGTAAAGGGGTGTGTTTACTTTGTGATAATTCATGGATCTCTTTGGACTCTTGTATCTTTCTGCATGTATGTTTTACTTAAATGAAAGTACCTTCTCCTCCCCCCAAATCTTACCTAGGTCCAGAATAAGTTCAGTTTAGTAGATTTATTAGTGTTTAAAATAATCATATCAGTATAGCACTAGCAAAAGAACTGACTTTGCTGTCAAAAGACTTGTATTTTTGGCTGGTTAGCTCAGTTGGCTAGAGCATCATCCCAATGCACCAAGGTTGTGGGTTTCATCCCTGGGCAGTGCACACACAAGAAGCAATCAATAAATGTGTAAATAAGGGGAACAACAAACTGATGTTTCTCTTTCTCTCTCTCTCTCTCTCTCTCTCTCTCTACCTCCCCCCACCACCACTTTCCACTTTTTCTCTAAAATTAATCAAAACTAAAACAAAACAAAACCCTGTATTTTAGGCTTGACATCAGCGCTTACTACTTATATGACCTTGGACAAATTATTTAATATCTCTGAGTTTCAGTTTTCTCATTTGGAAAGTAGAGGCACCCAACACCAGTTTGCTTTTCCACATACATTAAGTGCTTCATTAATGTTAATAGGTCCTTGGAAACTGCAACTTTAAGCAAAATGACATATAGCAAAACCAGTATTACAGAAGGCTAATTGATATATGCAAGAGTTAAGTTCCTAGGGCATAGTTCTGGTCACAAACCCATCACCAAACTTCTAAATAAAGACACAAAACACTTCTAATATTAAACATCAAAATAAATGTGAGCCATATATACATTTAAGAAATAGTAATAAAAACAAGGGAATTATTTTCCAACCTGTTTATTCTGGTTCAGGGTCTTGGGTGGCCAGAGTCTACCCTCGCAGCTCAGGGTGCAAAGTGGGAGCCCACTGTGGAAAGCATGCCATTCCTATGTGGGTGTACTCACGCACACAGTCATACTCAATGGGACAGTTTATACTCAATGGGACAGTTTAGATGTGGCAGTTAATCTAATGTGCATGTCTTTGGGGCATCACAGAAAACGGGTACCCAGAAAAAAAACCCACAAAAATGGGTGGAATGTTTTAAACTCCACACAGACAGTGGCCCCAGCGAGGAATCAACTTTTTTTTTTTTCCATCAGTGTTATGAGATGAAGTTATTCCAGGGCCTGCTGTAGTTCTATTGTAAGGATCAAATCAGATAATAAATATTAAAGTGTTGCATTGCTAAAATATTTTTGTAACGGTAAATTCTACAAATGTCTGTACATCATCTGGCTCAGAGTTATGCACATAAAAGGTATTAAAATGTTTTGTTTTTTAAAAAAAGATTTTATTATTTATTTTTAGACAGATGGGAAGGGAGGGAGAAAGAAAGGGAAACACCAGTGTGTGGTTGCCTCTCACGCACCCCCTACTGGGGACCTGTCCCACAACCCAGACATGTGTCCTGACTGGGAATTGAACCGGCAACCCTTTGGTTCACAGGCTGGCACTTAATCCAGTGAGCTACACCAGCCAGGGCAAAAAAAAAAAAAAAAGTTTTAAATAAAAGAATGGCAATTTTTACAGTCTGGGAATTCAGAGGTTGTCATTTTTATACTATAAGGCAACCATATTCTAGTTTGAAATGTGTTCTGTATAATTGATATTATCTTTAGAGAGACATCATGACAGAGGAATTTTAGGTGACTACTAAGAACTGATTTTTGGGGTACCAGTGCCTTGGTTTAGTCACCAAAACTGCTATTGTCTACTTTTTACTTTTGCTGATTCACAAATGTACTTCGAATTGTTTTCACCAACTGACATATTAACATATCTCAGTATATTAACATGTAAATCAGAATGACTATTTATTTAAAACAGGGTCTGTCTTTTCAGTTACCAAAATACTGGTATTCATTGTCCAGAGCACCCCCTGGTCTAGTCAGGGTACAAAGGAAGCCAGATTATTAATTAATCAGATGTTTGTTGTAAGGTTGGAATTAGAGCAAAGGGAAATGGATTTAGAGCATTGAAAAACCTGAAAAACTATCCTTGTATCATAAAACTGTTGACATTTCTGGGGATTGGAATGTTGTACAGAGAAAAGCTTCTTCCCTGGCTAGGGTCAGAAAAACTATGCCATTATTTTTTCGTTCTTTGGGAATCCCTTTTCTGGACTACATAATCTGTTTCTTAGAGTGAATCTGCTTTGACTGTGGTGTCATCATATTTCTTAGATTACATACAGATCATCTAATTAGATTTGGGGATTGCCAGATCTTGTGAGCTACCCCATTTAACTGAGTAAATCTTATCATGTAGTTACTTCTAAAGACGCTAATCTCATTTGTTACACTTTGATTCTTTCTAATTCCCCTCCCCCTGAAGGTTATTTTTTTTTTTAAGATTTTATTTTATTTATTTATTTTTTAGACAGGAGAGAGGAAAAACAGGGAAAGAAACATCAATGTGTGGTTGCCTCTCATGCACCCCTCACTGTGGACCTGGCCTGCAACCCAGGCGTGTGCCCTGACTGGGAATCAAATCTGGGAATCAAATTGGAAACCCTTTGGTTCACAGGCCAGCGCTCAATCCACTGAGCCACACTAGCCAGAGCAGTTATCTTATTTTAGATGTGGGAATACTTTTCCTACCTCCATGTATACGGACATGGATGTATCCATGTACTGTATGAACTTTCCTCCTTTGGCTGGATGGACAGAGTAACAGTAAAAAGTGTATTTTAAAAAAGTTTATAGACATCAAAAGTATATACAGACTATAGGACATAGTCTACTTCAATACTTGAAGTATTGGTACTAGGATAATGTATGTGTTTATCTGAAACACTGTTGGCTTAGTTAACTTTCTACCTCAAATTTTTTCCCACTTAATACAGGAGAAGAGGGTTGTGATGAGTTCTGGGGGGCATCAACATTTGGTCAGCTGTTTGGAGACATTGCAGAAAGCTCTGAAAGGTTTGTAATCATCTTTGAAATATGCTGATTTCTTAAAACATGCTGTTTAAGATTATTTTACACTTACACTAGATATATGAATTGAGATATGTCAACTTTCTATGCTACGCATTGTTTTAGCTTTCATTATGAAATTAAGATGAGCTCTTACCTGAACTTTTAAAACATTTTATTTTATTTTATTTATTTTTTATTTTTATTTTTTTCATTTTTGTAGGCTGGGAGGTAAATGAATAGAGCAATGCTTTCTATCCAATCATCTCTCCTCAGCCTGTGTCTCAGTGTCCCAAAGTTTAATTAATGGAACAGGGAAGCTGCCTTTTAAAACATTTTGATCTTATTTTGGAGGTTGGTAGAGACTCCAAAGATAATTGGTGAAGTGTAACTATAGATAGCAGGGGAAATTCTTTTTTTCTTTTTCTTTACATGTTTTTTTCTAATTAATTTTCAGTTAGAAGATGGACATTTTAATGTTAAAAGGTTTTTATTGTGTTTATGGACAAATGTTTTCAGGAAAGCAAATGTAAAATTTAAATCATGAACTTAATTATTCATACTTATAATTACCTCTTCTCCTTTTGGGGAGAAATGAAAGTGAAAAAAGATTTTACTCTGATGCATTGTAAATGAACCTTATTCAGCTGAATTTTTTTTGTTTAATCCTCACCCAAGGACATTTTTTTCATTGCTTTTAGAGAGAGAGGGAGAAAAGGAGGGGAGGGAGGGAGAGGAAAAAAGGAATAAAGGAAGGAAAGAGAGAAAGAAACGTTGATGTGAGAGACAAGCATTGTTCAGTTGCCTTCTTGTATATACCCTGACTGGGGATTGAACCTGCAACCTAGGTGTGTGCCCTGACTGGAAACTTGAACCCAGGAACCTGAACCTGTGACCTCTTGGTCCATGGGACAGTGCTGCAACCAATTGAGCCACAACCAACAGGGGGAGTAATTTTTTTTAGTTGTGGTAAAACATACATAAAATTTACCATTTTAACCATTTTTAAATGTACACTTTATTGGCATTAAGTACATTCATATTGTGCAACCATTGTCACCATCCATCTCCAGAACTTTTAAATTATTTAATTAATTATTTATTTTTTGGCGGGGAAGGGAGACAGAACGAGGGAGAGAAACATTGATGTGAGAGAAAAACCTCAATTGGTTGCTTCTCCTGTGCGCTCCAATGGGGGACCAAACCTGCAATCCAGTCACGCGCCCTGACTGGGAATCGAACTGGCAACCTTTCGCTTTGTGTGATGATGCCCAACTAACAGCCATGCTGGTCAGGGCATCTCCAGAACTTTTCCATCTTCCCAAATTGAAACTCTGTATCCATTAAGTGAATTCTCATTTCCCCCCCTCTCTCCAGCTATGAAGATATTAATCTTTATTACAAGCATTAGCAAATAACTGTCTTTAAATTAAAGATAACTTGTCCCAAATGGGTAATGAAAAAGTATAAGGACAAAGGTCCAATAGTGTTTTCCAAATAGGTTTTTTTTTTTTTAATCCTTATTACTGTATAGGCCACAGCTAACCCTTACTCAGGTCTCAGGTGACCTTTGTGCTAATTATAAGCATTTGCTCTATTGAACATGTATATCATTTTGAGAGAATGGATATACTCAGGGTGTTTCTGTCTTTGAAGAATATAATTTATTTGGAGCATGCTTTGTGATTTCCTTTTTTCACTGTTTCATAGTAACATCTTTACCAGCAATGACTGACCGTTTGGAATCTATAGCAAGACAGAATGGGTAAGTAGACTAACTGTAGGCAGAAATGTTTGCCTTAGTGTTGACTTTGGGTGGCTTTATTTATGTGTCTTCTATTAATTTTTGTTTTGATTTGTTCCTGCTAGACTGGGCTCTCATCTCAGTGCCAGTGGCACTGAATGTTACATCACGTCAGATATGTTCTATGTGGAAGTGCAGTTAGATCCTGCAGGCCAGCTTTGTGATGTAAAAGTGGCTCACCATGGGGAGAATCCTGTGGTATGTGTTGTCGATATTTCACTGAAATCTATGGGGTTTACTTAGAGACATTAATTTTAAAATTGTTGGGGTTTGAAATAGCTTGGGTTTAGATTTTTTCATGAGCCACTGTAGAGGTAATGTGATGGGTTACAACATCTACAACATCAATAGCTATAGAATGGAATTTAGAGTAATACGGGTCCATCTCTAACATTATCCAAAAGCTTTGGCAAACGGAAACACCAGAGGAACCCTTTCCATTTCCTGTACACAAACATGACTTGCAGTTGAACTACAGGTGTTGAGGACTTAGAGATAAATAACAGTGTTCCTCTCCTCAAAGAACTTACAAAATCAAGATGGACAGATAATCTTGTATATAGCTGATGTCTCTGAAAAATACTGTAAGAGATGAATCTAAAATGTGTGTAACCAGAGAATTGGATATCAATTCCAAGGATAGCATTAATGAGAGGTCCTAATATTTCAAACAAGTTTCTGAAAGTTGATCCTTTTATAAACTATTTTGTATACTTCGATCTTTAATTTCCCACCCCAAACCCATGGTTTACCAAATAGAAGATATTTGTTGATATCTTGATAATAAGGACCTTCTGTAATGTTAATTGTTTTTGTTCTAAAGCATGTGCTGTTAATGAGAAAAATTTTTGGTATCTTCAAGGGTCTTAAAGTAGTTTAATGTTTTAACATAATTTCTTTAATTTCAGAGCTGTCCAGAGCTTGTACAGCAGCTAAGGTAAGCAAGTGATATATTCCGTGATATTGGCAGACAATGCTGTTCTTTAGAGCTAGGTTTATTTGTTTGTTTGTTTATTTATTTATTTATTATAGCTAGGTTTTGAGGCCCATCTAAGGTTACCTTCCTTGGAGACTTGGAGTGGTGAATACACAATACAATGTACAGTGTATTATAGAAATGTGAACCCAAAACCTGCACAGTTTTGTTAACCAGTGTCACCCCCAATACATTCAGTGAAAGGCGGGGTTTGCGGGGGGGACAGGAATTACCTTCCTGAGGAACAAATTTATTTTCTTGGGTCAAGATTTTTCAGAGTCTATACTTGTTCACTCTCAGAATTGGCTTAGCTTGATTTCCTACCCTATTCAATCTAGCACAGGGTTTCTCAACTTTTGCAGTATTGACAATTTGGATTGGAAAAGACTCTGCTCTAGAGGGCTGCCCTGTGCATTGTAGGATGTTGAATAGCATCTTGGTCTCTCTCGACTGGTTGCCAGTAGTGTCTCCTGAGTTGTAACAATCAGAAATATCTTTAGATAGTGCCAAATGTTCCTGGAGGGCAGCAGTCACTCTCGTTTGAGAACTACTCATTTAGCTTTTGGAATTCTGTATGGAGCAAGAATACCATCTAATTGAATCAGAGAAGGCTTGGGGAAATTGAGTCTATGCCATAAACATAACTTTTTTCACTTTAATTTTGAGAAAAATTGTTTTGGCTTTTAAGGCATATCGTGATATACTCCCATCATAGTGTAGTGCTAGGTTTGATGAGTCTTTTAGCAATTGATGTTGTTTTTTTCTCTTAGCTTATCTTTTTCCTTTGAATTAAATTGAAATTTCCGTATTTAAAACTTAAATCCAGAATTAACTCTCTGGGGATTTGAGAAAGTAATTACATCAATTTTATGTTTTAAATACAGTGAAGTTTTCACATGACACATGGAGATGTCTTAGGGTGGTAACATTGAGGAACTAAGTTTTATATGGAGGTTTCTCAGTGACTAGTTTACTGTACTTATAACCAAATGCACCAAATTTGAATCAGCTCTTAAAAATTGCAGTTTGGCCCTGGCTGGTGTGGCTTAGTGGACTGAGTGCCAGCCTGCAAACTGAAAGGTCACTGGTTCAATTCCTGGTCAGGACAGGTGCCTGGGTTGCAGGTGGGTCCCCGGTTGGGGACATGGGAGAGGCAACCAATGGATGTATCTCTCACACTGATCAATGTTTCTCTCCCTCTCTTTCTCCCTCCCTTTCCCTCTCTCTAAGAATAAATAAATAAAATCTTAAAAAAAATTAAAATTGTAATGCAACATAAAAAAATAAATTTTCTGTGATTCAGTTGAGTCAATAATTCTAGCAAAGCTATATTACCACCTTAGTCCAGGAAGATGGTTCATAAAGCTAGAATTTCTGGTTCTAATCTGGAGTAGGAGATTGCTCCCAATTTATGAACTAGTGGTGTTCTAAAGTTAATTTGTGAGCATGTTTGGAATGGGATCCTCAGCCTTTATACCCGATATTTTTAGTCACTTTGTATAGATTGTAATTTTAAGGTAGGGAATATATTTTGCTGCTACTCTTGTTTCTTTTTACTGCCTTCATGGCACTTCTAGCTGTAAGTATACAATAAATGCCTGACCAAGTATCTGACATTGTCAGAGCAATTTAGCTTTCAAGAGACTTTTTTTTTTAAGTTTGAAAAAAAGATACAGAGAGAATTATTGAATTGTGTTGGATTCCTAAGCCTGCCCACAGAAGCTATTTGACTAAGAATCCAAGCCAGACTAATTGGTTCTTGAAAGCCAGGGGTCATGGTAGTACTAATTTTGTGGTTTTTCCCCCTAGGGTAGATGTAGACATAGGACCTTTGGAATATGTGGTTTGCCTTCATAGTACCCGTCGAATTTTCTCTAGGTCATCCATCTCTCTCTAGTGTTCATTTATCCTCGTTGTTATGTTTCCATTTACTAACAAGTGTTCTATTTTCTCAATTTATTTACTCCATTTTCTCTCTAACCAAAAGTTTTTTTTTTTTTAATCCTCATAACATCTGGTCTTCTTAGTTATGTATGCAGAAGAAAAGGAAGTGATTTATTTAAACCAAGTCTCATTATCTAGTAGCACAGTAGTGTATAAATTATCAGGTCTTTTTTATTATATTTTAAACTGTTTATTAGCATCTTCCCCAGAAAAATGGACAGAGAAGGGAAAACATTTCATTTGCTTTTGCTACTTTTGATTGATTCTAGAAAACTGGCTGGGTCTAAAAAGAGTAGAGCAAATTATGAAAATTAGTTTGATATAGCCATGATTTTGGCACTTTGTTGTTAATATTAAGTAGTAATTATATGTTTTATTCTCCCTTCTCTCTCCCCTTCCCTGAACTCCTTGTAGAGAAAAAAATTTTGATGAATTTTCTAAGCACCTTAAGGGTCTTGTTAATCTTTATAACCTTCCAGGAGACAAGTAAGTATTTTTTTTTTTTTTTTGCTTTGCTTTTGTTGGAAAAATCAGCGTATATCTATAAATTATTGTTTGGTTAGAGATTTGCCAAGTCTTCTGCTTTATCTCATTTGTAATGTCTAATAATGACAATCTATAGCTCAGTTTCTAACTCTGTTTTTTAAACATATTTTAAGTAAATAGTATCTACATTGATGGATTAACATACTGAAAGAAGACAATAATCCTTGAGATGTCTTCAACATATTGATTTCTGTGCTGAAAGAAATTAGTTCTGTAGAACTAGCTTGTCATTTTTAATTTTATGGTACTTGGGATTCTGTTAATCTACTTGGCTCTTTTAAATAGAGATAAAAATTAGCTTTGAAAGAGCACTATGGATTTATTTTTTATTATTTTTTTTAGAGAGAGGGGAAGAGAGGGAGAGAAACATCAATATGTAGTTACCTCTTGAGCGCCCCCTACTGGGGACCTGGCCCACAACTCTTTGGTTCACAGGCTGGCGCTCAGTCTACAGAGCCATGCCAGCCAGGGCTGAAAGAGCACTATGGGTTTAAAAAACCTTGAAAGTTTTTTTTTTTTTTTAATGACTATTTTACTTGCTTCCAATATAGACCTGCACTGTAGCCTTTCTGTATTTATTTGTGTGTATGTATATATGTTAACTGTTTAACTCTTGTTCTCTTCATTTACTTTTAGCAAACTAAAGACTAAAATGTACTTGGCTCTCCAATCCTTAGAACAGGATCTATCTAAAATGGCAGTCATGTATTGGTAAGGCTGGCTAAGGTGACAATTCTCTATGAACCCTCTGGGTACCTTGTTCCTAAAGTTTTTCACATAGTGGGTTGTTGCCAGGGTCCTATTATACAGGGTTGGGCAAAAGCAGGTTTTTAGTTGTTGTATGGAAAATAATACAATAAATAAACCCTATGTTTTACGTACTCACAACTATAAACCTGACTGCCCCCCCACACTGTGTATATATCTGTGTAATGGATGTACATTATTATACATCTATATTTCACCTACATTACACATCTTTTGCATTTCCTTTCACTTCTCAAATGTTGGCTGCGTTCCATTTTCTGAGTTTCAGTATCCTTGAGTTGTTGGTTGGTGTTCCCTAGGTTTTATCCTAAGACTTGTCAAACCTGGCCTCCCATCTAATAAATAATAGTAGTAATTTTTTTGCCACATTATATATTCCTGTAAACTCAGAAATAATCCCTTCACTTTGAATATGAAATACAATTGTTATATGCACAATTACAGGACAGAGTCATTACTCTAAGTCTTTTAAGAGCTGAACTCATTTTTGCATGGTGCACTAATGCCTGCAGGGCTTAAATACAAGCAAACATAGGTCATCTGTCTTGCAGGAAAGCAACCAACGCTGGTCCCTTAGATAAGATTCTTCATGGAAGTGTTGGCTATCTCACTCCAAGAAGTGGGGGTATGTGATCCTATTTTGCTTTTTTAGAAAAGTGTCTAATTTTAGTTGAGGACTCATTGCTTAAAATTTTACCTCGGATTTATAAAAGCAAAGGGAGAAAATCACCAGTAATTTTTGTATTTTTAATGATTTCTAAGGTAATTAATATCTATTTTCACTAAATTTTATTTTTTTAGTTGTGAAGTAAATTGTTGCTCCTAGAATCAATACTTATGCATCAGTCATATAAGCTGCTTTGGAGCATGAGTCTTCTATCTGTGAAACTATTTCCTTGTATATAGGTATATAGAAATGGGAATGTTTTTATTTATTTGTATTTTACCTGATGAAGATGTAGTGATAAATGTTATTTTTCATAGGTCATTTAATGAACTTGAAGTACTATGCTTCTCCTTCTGACCTACTGGATGATAAGACTACATCTCCCATCGTTTTGCATGAGAATAATGGTAAGACTTTAGCTGTAAAAGAATTGAAGATTTTGTTCCAAGTTTTAAAAGTATTTTTAAGAATGTGAATGCCTAGCCCTGCTTGCACTTTCTGGTTTGCTACTCCATAGTAAGTTTGCCATCCCTACAAAAGTTTGCCCCTGATGTAGTCACATGCGCGCGCACACACACACACATAACTATATATGTATATGTACATATACATACATAATAATAAAAGCTTAATAAGCGCTGCTGTTGAATAAGTAAATGAAAAGATATAAACCACCTGACTTGAAATAATCCCTTTTAATCATTACTTTAAAGGTGAAGAAATAAGCCAACTTACTAAAGAATTACAACAATGCGTGTTATTTTCTGTTTGCATTTAAATACACTAAAACAAAATGAGAAATGCCCTAATACTTCATTTGGTGCCCTTGTAACTTCATTCATTGATTATCCTATAATCATAATTCTATTTAAATACATTTTGAAGTTAGGGAAAAAGAGTAAATATCAGTAAATTTTTTTCCCTTGGTCTGCATTGTTTTGTTTTTTTTTGTTTTTGTTTTTGTTTTTTGTTTATTTACACACAGAGAGAAATATGGTTGGTTAGAAAGGTAACTTCTTAGCACTTTCACAGGTCCTCCCCCAGGCAGTGGGGCCAGGATTTGGTAGCTGGTGCTGAAAGAAAAACCCTTGGGTGCATCCTTGCCCTGGGACTATGCCAGTGGCAGCTGTCACTCAATGGCACAGAGGGGGGAAAAAAAAGAAAAAGAAAAGTAACTTCTGCCCTGGCCAACGTGGCTCAGTGGTTTAAGCGCTCACCTGTGAACCGAAAGGTCACTGGTTCGATTCCCAGTCAGGGCACATACCCACATTGCTGGCCAGATCCCCAGTTGGGGGTGTGAGAGAGGCAACCAATCCATGTATTTCTCATGCATTGATGTTTCTCTCCCTCGTATTCTCCCTTCCTCTCTCTCTCTCTCTAAAAATAAATAAATCTTTTTAAAAAAGGTAACTTTTGCACTTCTAAGTTATATAGGTATTAAAATATCTGATAGACAAAATAAGGTTGACAAATTATACAGCAGTTAGCCTATCAGTCTTTTTTTTTTTTTTAATATTAAGATCCTTTCCTTATAAATTGTGTGACTTTGGAGAATACCGTTTTTCTTTTTTATTCCCAGTCCCTCGATCTTTGGGCATGAATGCATCAGTGACAATTGAAGGAACATCTGCTATGTATAAACTCCCAATTGCACCATTAATTATGGGGTCACATCCAGTTGATAACAAATGGTAAGTCAAATATAATTAATTCTAGGATAGCAATATCCATTTTTTCAACTTCAAGCTCAGTATGAAACAACTATTATTTTCACTTGATTTCTCCCTAACTTGACTTTCTAGAGATTGGCTGTTTGTTTTATGTAATTTCTTTTTTCAATGTCTGTTTTAATATTCCTCTCTGAAGTCTGCTCATAGAACACATTCTCTGTCCTGAGAGAGAGAGAACTGTGCTAATTCCTCTGGTTTAATGATTGCTGCATTTTTTCTCATGGGACTTAATGTTGATTGGAGTTATGTTGGAGTGATAATTAGAGAACATGCCTCAGAATAGATACTTGATTAGATATATTAGAGTTAACAAATAGGATGTTCCATAGTTGGGGGAAGAACGTTCAAAGAGTGAGTTTTGATAGGCTTTGCGAGCATATGGTTTATATGATACAGACATGTCTAAGAATGGGTGTTGAGATTTTTCATTTTCATATCAAGTCAAAATCCAACCCTCCACTTTTGTTTGAAGGACCCCCTCCTTCTCCTCAATCACCAGTGCCAACAGTGTTGATCTTCCTGCCTGTTTCTTCTTGAAATTTCCCCAGCCAATACCAGTATCTAGAGCATTTGTTCAGAAACTTCAGAACTGCACAGGTGAGTTTTAAGCATCAGGAGCTAATCTTGTTATGAATGCGAAAAGCAAACTTAGACCTCTTTCAGTCTTGAAAGCCTCAAAAAAGTACTGATGGGTATAAATGTCATGGTGTTTTGTACTGAAGTACTTTTTGAATAAATGGAAAAAGTGGAAGTTATGAAGGAAAAACTAAGCTGCCAACATTTTGATCTTACTGTGATCATTATGTTGATCCTTTTTTCTCCCCAGGAATTCCATTGTTTGAAACTCAACCAACCTATGTGCCCCTCTATGAACTGATCACTCAGTTTGAGCTGTCAAAGGACCCTGATCCTGTACCTTTGAATCACAACATGCGATTTTATGCTGTAAGTAAGGCCCCATAAACTATTGTAGGTTACGTTTGGACCCAAGATCCAAATCTTCCCTGATAGAATTACTGAGGTCAGATAACCTACTTTTGGACTGCTGGATCATATCCTATTTCCTCAGTCAGGCAGGAAATTACAGAAATCTCTGGAACATACTGAAGAAAGAACATGAGCTTCTAAGTCAGAAAACAATATACATTTCATTGTTGAAATTTCAGATGAAACTCTTTTAATGGTATTCTGAACTTTTACAAGCTTGTAAATAGATGTTAAGCATTCTTATTAATTTTTTCAAGTGCCATGAGCTTATAATCTGGAAAGGTCCTTCCAGTACATACAGAGAAGAAAGTGCTGGAATGAATAAATTAAGGAAGGTTCCAAAACCTTATCTGTACTTGAGTTTATTGGAATGTTTGGTGATAGTGTAGACTAAAGTAATAGTTCCCAAATTCTGGCTGCATTTTAATTATATGTAGAGTATTTTATAAAAATACAGGTATTTTACTTACTGTTCAGGCACCTCTTTTACATAGATTTCTGAGGTAATTTTTGTTAGCTAGATTAGGAAACCACTAGCAGAATGTTTACAAAAAAAAGAGCCTTTTTGGCCAAGTGAGTATGTGGATTTATAACGCCAGCTAACCAAAGAATTAACAGTGGAGTTCTGTTCTTCACCAAGAAATTGCTGTGAGTTTTGAGGCAATTGGGTTTTTTTTAGGATAGTTTGTGATTGGAGTACAGTGGATGAGTAGCATTAATTTCCTTTGTTCTCTTCGCTTAGGCTCTTCCAGGTCAGCAGCACTGCTACTTCCTCAACAAGGATGCTCCTCTTCCAGATGGCAGGAGTCTACAGGGAACCCTTGTTAGCAAAATCACCTTTCAGCACCCTGGCCGGGTTCCTCTTATCCTAAATCTTATCAGACACCAAGTAGCCTATAATACCCTGATTGGAAGCTGTGTCAAAAGAACTATTCTGAAAGAAGGTACTGCCTTTCCTTTTGATATACTTACTGGTAGATGTAAACTGAAATCTCCAACTTGGTGACCCATCACATTGCCTATGGAACTTTTAAAAAATGCAAATATTTGGCCCTGGCTGGTGTGGCTCAGTGGATTGAGTGCTGGCTTGTGACCTGAAAGGTCACCGTTTTGATTACCACTCAGGGCACATGCCTGGGTTGCAGGCCAGGTCCCCAGTTCGCGGTGTGTGAGAGGCAACTAATCAATGCATCTCTCTCACACATCGATGTTTCTCTTCCTCTCTTTCTCCTCCTCTTCCCCTCTCTCTAAAAATAAATAAATAAAATCTTTTAAAAATACAGTTATTTGGTTTCCACATCCACTTGAACTGAATTAGAACCTCAGTGGGAGGTGTTGGCAATCTACTTTAAGCTCCACAAATAATTTGCTGGAACCAATCTATAAATCGTCATTTGGAAACCACTGTGTTTTGGGGGAGGTTGGGGGTGTTGCAGTGGATACTCTTTCTCTGCATACAGTGATATAATTGGGTAGCTAAGGGCCTGAACCTTGCATCAGAATATAAAGTAGGAGTTCAGATGCTATAGGGAGAGAGGGCTTCTTGATATCTAAATTTTAGGTGGTTAGGACAATGCTTTCAGTCCTGATTATATTTCTCTATTCTTTTGAGAACTTAACTGTACACTTTAAAAAGGAGCGAAAATTGTGCCCCTTCCTTTTTCTCCCAGGATTCTGGAATGCTGGTGTTTTTCCAACACTTTGCTATTAGAAGCTTTGATGTGAATGTTGGCTGCTATAGTTGACCACAGTTATTTTTTACCTTAGTTGTAAAGCACTTCAGTAATAGAGATATATCAATGCAAATGGTAGGCAAGAAGAAACAGGGAAGGTAAATCAGGAGGCATTTTTTGAGAATAAGAATTGCTTTAGAAATGAGACGTTTTAGAGAGCAAACACAAGTGTGCTTATGGCTCTTCTATTTCATGTATTTGAATCCTAGGAGAACTCTCCAAATAGCTTCAGGGCATCTGAAAGCGAGGGTTTTTTTAAGTTAGTTATGAAATTAGTCCTACAGAGATGCTTTCTGCCAAGAAGGTATGTGATCTTTATCTCTGGGCTGCCAGCATGTTTGCCGTAGGAACGTAAGACGACAGATATGTGTGTATTTGGCTTAAGTATATCATTTTAGATTATAGCCCTGTATCCCTGCTCAACAGATTAGGGGTTGCACAGCTAACAGCTGCAAACACTGATAGAAAGCAGGGCTTATGGTAGTTGTTCTAGATGTCTGCTAATCAAATAGAATGAGGAACTCCTCTTGGCCATATTTACATTCAGAATTCACTTTTAAGGCAGGTTGTTTATATTTGCCAAGGTCTTTAACAATTTAGGGATTACTGTAAATGCCTTCACTTTAGAAAACTGAAATTTAGTCAGTACTTTGGAGTATTTATAACATAAACTGGCAGATTCCTTGGATTAGCTGTGGATGATACAGTAGATATACATGGGAGGAACTCCGGCCCGCAGTGCTCCTCCTGGCCACTGCAGATGAGAAATAAGCACAATCTTGCTGTTCTGGTGGGAAAGGGGGTGGTGATTCCCTCCAGTAGAGAATTCCCCAAGCCCTTTTCCTGAATGGCTTTTATTGGGAATGGTATATGTAGGTGTATAAATGCATAGTTCATCAAACAATATCAGGAAGGCTATAGTCATACAAAAACAGGTGTTATCTATAGATACAATGGAAGGAGCACAAAGATCTGTCGTACGTCAGGGTCTGTTAGTCATGCTGATGCCAGAGGGTCTTTAAGACGTGTTTCATGAGGTAAGGAGTTTACTCCTTCTGCCTTGAACTTAAACATCGGTTTATATCACTAGAGCTATACAAAACAAAGCAGAGCAAGCTTCAAAGGATACAAAGTATTTATCAGGCCTGATTCCCACAGGAACCCTCAGTGTTAGAGTTGGGTCATGTCTGCCACCTGTGTTTTTACCTGGTTTTCCAGGGAGACTTAGTAGCCCCTTTCAGGGCCTGCTCTCTCGGGGCTACAATGTCGGAAACCGCACAGAGCGGTCCCCAGCAGGTATAGGGTCTAGTTTCCAAGGGAAAGAATTTTATTCTGTACACTTAGGGATTATCATTTACTTGTCTCAAGTCTTATTATTTGGTTGATTATTTTATGATGTTTTCTTTGTCTCTTAGATTCTCCTGGTCTCCTCCAATTTGAAGTGTGTCCCCTCTCAGAGTCCCGGTTCAGCGTATCTTTTCAGCATCCTGTGAATGACTCCCTGGTGTGTGGTGAGTTGTATGGGTGGCTGCCACCTCTCACGGCAGCAGATTGGTCTTTTATCTCTTTTTGAAAAGTCAAGCTGAATCTATCTCAAATACCTCCTGTATATTTTGTCTTTCAGTGGTAATGGATGTGCAGGACTCAACACATGTGAGCTGTAAACTCTACAAGGGGCTGTCAGATGCACTCATCTGTACAGATGACTTCATTGCCAAAGTTGTTCAAAGGTAGCACTGGCCCTTTTCCATCAGAATCCCAGTAAGAGGTATATAATGATGAATTGGAAATTTAGGAGGAAAGCACTTAGTCACTGCTTCGAATTTACCCTTCTCTGCTTTCGGATTCAAAAGCAATATGAGCTTTGGTTTTTAAAATATGAGAGTAACGGGAAGTAAGGTAGGTAACTTCAGGTCTGCTGTTAGTATTCTTTTAGGAGGGAGAGAGCCGAAATAAGATGTAGATTTTTTTTTTTTTCACTTATCCTCTCTGTCACTTCTTAACATATGTAACATGTCAATGGCAGTGTGTGGAAAGATAATTAAGCCAGTTAGTTTTCCAGAAACATTAATATGTAATTGTGAGATTTTTCTTGAGCAGGTACTAGGACCATTTTGTAAATAAATTTTATCAAAACACAGCCATGTCTGTTTTATTTACATATTGTCTATAGCTGCTTTTGAGCTAAGATGGCACAGTAGTTTGGCAGAAGCCACATAATCTTCCAAAGTCTGTTATTGGCCCTGTAAGAAAGGTTGCTGACACATTCTAGAGCAAAATGTTTTTAAATGTAGGTTTCTAAAAAGAAATTTGTAAGATAAACAGTGCTTTGCTTTAAAATAAACAAGATTTTGCCCTGGCTGGTGTGGCTCAGTAAATTGAGCACTGGCCTGTGAACCAAAGGTTGCTGGTTTGATTCCCAGTCAGGGCACGTGCCTGGGTTGCAGGCAGGGTCCCCAGTAGGGATCATGGGAGAGGCAACCACACATTGATGTTTCTCTCCCTCTCATCTTCCCTCTCTTCCCCTCTCTAAAAATAAAAGAAATAAAAAAAAGAAAACACACAAGATTTCACCCAGGCTGGTGAGGCTCTATGGATTGAGCACCAGCCTGCAAACCTAAAGGTCAGTGGTTCAATTCCCAGTCATGGCACATGCCTGGGTCCCAGGCCAGGGCCCCATTTGGGGACATGCGAGAGGCAACCGATCTAGGTGTCCCTCACACATTGGTGTTTCTTTCCCTTTCTTTCTCCCTCCTTTTCCTTCTCTCTAAAAATAAATAAAATCTAAAAAAATATATATAAAATAAACAAGGTTTCATACCAGTAGTAGCACTTTGCACATTATAGTTTTTAGGTGATCTAAGCCATTAAGGTTTAGAACTTGATGGGTCAAGAGATTTTTCTACTGGTTCACTAAGATAAATGTATATCCCATTTAATTACATGTGAAACTCCAAAAGGAGGGCATTTTGTTAATGAGTTAATTATTACCAATTTTAGTTCATTATAATAGCTAATTATTTGGATTCTCATTTATGGTTGTTTTTGGTGGTGCTTCAAAAGAGGTTGATGATTATCTATTGGTCCAGGTTCTTTTAGAATAAATACCCAAAGCTCTGGCATTTCTTAGAACTGTTCCTGCCTGTGGGGTCACTTGCCTTACCTGAAAACTGCATTACTACAAACCTCTGATGATATATTTAAATCTCAGGCCAAGTTAAAGCCTGTTTTCCTGATGAAAAAATGGTTTCATTCAGCGACCAGTGCAATGTTAACTTTGTTTTTTTTCCTCTTATCTCAACAGATGTATGTCCATCCCTGTGACGATGAGGGCTATTCGGAGGAAGGCTGAAACCATTCAGGCCGACACCCCAGCACTGTCCCTCATTGCAGAGACAGTTGAAGACATGGTGAAAAAGAACCTGCCCCCGGCTAGCAGCCCAGGGTATGGCATGACCACAGGCAACAACCCAATGAGTGGTACCACTACACCAACCAACACCTTTCCGGGGGGTCCCATTACCACCTTGTTTAATATGAGCATGAGCATCAAAGATCGGCATGAGTCGGTGGGCCATGGGGAGGACTTCAGCAAGGTGTCTCAGAACCCAATTCTTACCAGTTTGTTGCAAATCACAGGGAACGGGGGGTCTACCATTGGCTCGAGTCCGACCCCTCCTCATCACACGCCGCCACCTGTCTCTTCGATGGCCGGCAACACCAAGAACCACCCGATGCTCATGAACCTTCTTAAAGATAATCCTGCCCAGGATTTCTCAACCCTTTATGGATGCAGTCCTTTAGAAAGGCAGAACTCCTCTTCCGGCTCACCCCGGATGGAAATGTGCTCGGGAAGCAACAAGACGAAGAAGAAGAAGTCATCAAGATTACTACCTGACAAACCCAAGCACCAGACTGAAGATGACTTTCAGAGGGAGCTATTTTCAATGGATGTTGACTCACAGAACCCTATCTTTGATGTCAACATGACAGCCGACACACTGGATACACCACACATCACTCCAGCTCCAAGCCAGTGTAGTACTCCCCCGACAACTTACCCACAACCAGTACCTCACCCCCAGCCCAGTATTCAAAGGATGGTCCGACTATCCAGTTCAGACAGCATTGGCCCAGATGTAACTGATATCCTTTCAGACATTGCAGAAGAAGCCTCTAAGCTTCCCAGCACTAGTGATGATTGCCCACCCATTGGCACCCCTGTTCGAGATTCTTCAAGCTCTGGGCATTCTCAGAGTGCCCTCTTTGACCCTGATGTCTTTCAAACCAATAATAATGAAAATCCATACACTGATCCAGCTGACCTTATTGCAGATGCTGCTGGAAGCCCCAGTAGTGACTCGCCTACCAATCATTTTTTTTCTGATGGAGTAGATTTCAATCCTGATTTGTTGAACAGCCAGAGCCAAGGTGGTTTTGGAGAAGAGTACTTTGATGAAAGCAGCCAAAGTGGAGATAATGATGATTTTAAAGGATTTGCATCTCAAACACTAAGTACTTTGGGGGTGCCAATGCTTGGAGGTGATAATGGGGAGACTAAGTTTAAAGGCAACAGCCAAGCTGACACGGTTGATTTCAGTATTATAGCAGTGGCTGGTAAGGCCTTGGGTTCTGCAGATCTTTTAGAGCATCACAGTGGTAGCCAGAGTCCTTTATTGACCACTGGGGACTTAGGGAAAGACAAGACTCAAAAGAGAGTAAAGGAAGGCAATGGCACCAGTAGTAGTAGTCTGTCAGGGCCAGGATTAGACAGCAAGCCAGGGAAGCGTAGTCGGACCCCTTCTAATGATGGCAAAAGCAAAGATAAGCCTCCCAAGCGGAAGAAGGCAGACACTGAGGGAAAGTCCCCATCTCACAGTTCTTCTAACCGACCTTTCACCCCACCTACCAGTACAGGTGGATCCAAATCTCCAGGCAGTTCAGGAAGGTCTCAGACTCCCCCAGGTGTAGCCACACCACCCATTCCCAAAATCACTATTCAGATTCCTAAGGGAACTGTGATGGTGGGCAAGCCCTCTTCTCACAGTCAGTATGCCAGCAGTGGTTCTGTGTCTTCCTCAGGCAGCAAAGGCCACCATAGCCATTCTTCTTCCTCTTCCTCATCATCTGCTTCCAACTCAGGCAAGATGAAAAGCAGTAAATCAGAAGGTTCATCAAGTTCAAAGTTAAGTAGCAGTATATATTCTAGCCAAGGGTCTTCTGGGTCCAGCCAGTCCAAAAATTCATCTCAGTCTGGGGGGAAGCCAGGCTCCTCTCCTATTACTAAGCATGGGCTGAGCAGTGGCTCCAGCAGCACCAAGATGAAACTTCAAGGAAAGCCATCATCACTTATGAATCCTTTAAGTAAACCAAACATATCCCCCTCTCATTCGAGGCCACCTGGAGGCTCTGATAAGCTTGCTTCTCCAATGAAGCCTGTTCCTGGGACTCCCCCATCCTCTAAAGCCAAGTCCCCTATCAGTTCAGGTTCTGGTGGCTCTCATATGTCTGGAACTGGTTCAAGCACTGGCATGAAGTCATCTTCAGGGTTAGGATCCTCAGGCTCATTGAAAACTCCCCCATCATCTAACTCTTGTACAGCATCATCATCTTCCTTTTCCTCAAGTGGCTCTTCCATGTCATCCTCTCAGAACCAACATGGGAGTTCCAAAGGGAAATCTCCCAGCAGAAATAAAAAGCCATCCTTAACAGCTGTCATAGATAAACTGAAGCATGGGGTTGTCACCAGTGGCCCTGGAGGTGAAGATCCAATGGATGGCCAGATGGGGGTGAGCACAAATTCTTCTAGCCATCCTATGTCCTCCAAACATAACATGTCAGGAGGAGAGTTCCAGGGCAAGCGTGAGAAAAGTGATAAAGACAAATCAAAGGTTTCCTCATCAGGGGGCTCAGTGGATTCATCTAAGAAGACTTCAGAGTCAAAAAATGTAGGGAGCACGGGTGTGGCAAAAATTATCATCAGCAAGCATGATGGGGGATCCCCCAGCATTAAAGCCAAAGTGACTTTGCAGAAACCTGGGGAAAGTAGTGGAGAAGGGCTTAGGCCTCAGATGGCCTCTTCCAAAAACTATGGTTCTCCACTCATCAGTGGTTCCACTCCAAAGCATGAGCGTGGCTCTCCCAGCCACAGTAAGTCACCAGCATATACTCCCCAGAATCTGGACAGTGAAAGTGAGTCAGGTTCCTCCATAGCAGAGAAATCTTATCAGAACAGCCCCAGCTCAGATGATGGCATCCGACCACTTCCAGAATATAGCACAGAGAAGCATAAGAAGCACAAAAAAGAAAAGAAGAAAGTAAAGGACAAAGATCGGGATCGGGACAAAGACCGAGATAAGAAAAAATCTCATAGCATGAAGCCGGAGAGTTGGTCTAAATCACCCATCTCTTCAGACCAATCCTTGTCTATGACAAGTAACACAATCTTATCTACAGACAGGCCCTCAAGGCTCAGCCCTGACTTTATGATTGGGGAGGAAGATGATGATCTTATGGATGTGGCCCTGATTGGCAATTAGGAACCTTAGTTTTTAAGACAAAAAACATGGCCAGAGAAAAACTAAAGTTTATAGGCAAACCATCATAGGGGGTGAGACGGACAGGTCTGATTTTGTGTTTTAAGAATGTTAAATGGCATGTCTTTGACACTAGGCTGGGTGAATCAGAAAGACATAGCCAGACCCTACTAGAGAGATCATAGGTTTGATTCTAGGGTTTGATTACTAAGAATCACTGTTCCTTTGCCAGAAAAAAAAAAGTTAAAATATTTGCTTATGAAAGGGAGGGGGTGGGAGGGACATAGGGAAAGGGAAGGGTGGGAAACAGTTTTGTGGGAAATGCTCATATATATTTTTTTCTCCCCTTTCCATTTTTAGGCCATGTTTTAAACTCAATTTTAGTGCATGTATGTGAAGGGCTGGGCAGAAAATGAAAAAGCAATACATTCCTTGATGCATTTGCATGAAGGTTGTTCACCTTTGTTTAGGTAGCTGTCCATTTGAGGCATGGACAAATGAAGGACTTTGGTTATTTTGGACACTTAAGTAATGTTTGGTGTCTGTTTCTTAGGAGTGTTTGGGGGAGGGAAGATAATTTTAGCTATTTATTTGTAATATTTTAACCCTTTATCTGTTTTTATACAGTATTTCTTTCTAATTCTGTGAGGTTCAGGGTCAAAAATGATGGGAGTGAAAAGACCAAGGCTTATTTGGTTGTAGG
Source organism: Anoura caudifer (assembly GCA_004027475.1). NCBI lineage: Eukaryota > Metazoa > Chordata > Mammalia > Chiroptera > Phyllostomidae > Anoura > Anoura caudifer. The sequence goes on from PVKU01000028.1 coordinate 355,918, forward strand.
GAGCTTGTAGCTTGTGCTGGTACTACAGCATGAAGCCCAACCAAATTAGTCAGAGCCCACCTTTGACATTAAAGAGAAAAACCAAAAGGTTTTTTTTTTTTCAAGGTTTTTCATGGCATTCAAACATCATAGGAATATTAGAGGAGTTACCTCCCTATGGAAGTAATTGATTTATAGCCTCTTTTTCCTTTACAAAAAAAATCTGGGCTGGCTTTTTGGGATGTAAACATGTTTTTAGATGCAGTAAGGTTTAATGTGGGACAGCCTCCCTGACCCAGAGTGGCATGAAAACCATTGCAGAATTAATAGTTCTTCTATTTCTACAATGTGCCAAAAGTCCACACCCCAGCATTTTGTTTGTAGGAGAACTGATGCCATTCCTGAGAGCTGGGCTCCTTTCTCTTCACAAGGAGTCCAGACTTTAATCACTCATGCTCCCTTAGATAAAACAGTAAAAAATTGCAGCCATAGTTCACTTAAAACAATTTCAAGCTCACTTGAAGGGGGCCTGGAATACTAGGTGGGCATGAAAATAAACCCTTGCTACTGTGTAGCAACACAATTGGACCTTTATGGAGGAATAGGTCTGAGTCTGGATTCTGGGGCACATCAATAAGAAGCCCTTTTCATAAATGTAAAAATCCAGGAGACCATTTGAGTGCAACACAAGTTCTCAGTATTTGGAGGGTCCTCTCAAAATTCTGCGGCCTTACTTTGATTTTGACACCTGCACTGTGCCATTCCTGATGATTCCATTCAGGATCTGTATCAGCAGGACGGGGCACGATCCCCAGCACAACTCTTCTGGATTAAAACACAACAACAACAAAAAGCCAGGTCATCAATTTGTGTATGTTTGTGATAAATGGAGTGACTTCATCAGATATTGAAGAAGATTTCTATATTCAGCTCTTTCTGCAGGTTGGAGTTAGCATAGAGTTGGAAAATCAGCTTTGGCTTTCTTCCCTGACTGTCTCTGATTTCCTCTAGTGGTTTCCCTTTTCTGGTCATCAGCTCTCAACAACTCTGCCACTTTTGTGTCCCAAGGTAATAAGAAGTAGGAAACGAAACATTGCAAAGTGGAGCAAGAAAAGTTATCGGTTACCGTATCAGAGTCAAATGTCTTGGGTGACACTAAGAAGGACATGGGCAAGGTGACACCAGAGTGCTTTATCTTGTGATGCTGATACAGTAGCAGCCTCTCAGACATACAACCAGGTTGGATTTCTCACAAGTTTCTCACCTAGTTTTGAATCCTATCCCATTGGTTTCTGCAGGAAAAACAAAAACAAAAAAACATGCCTTTTAAGTTTGTTCTGGGTGGGGAAAATCTTACGGGGAATGTACTGCATAATATCAGGGGCTCAGCTCCCCCAAGCAGAGCTAACAAATACCAAAATGAGTAAACTGGGAAGCTTTTTCTCTCTTTCTGTCTTCATCCCAGATCAAAGGATCCCGAGTTAGGATCTGGATGAAGGATAAGCCCCTGAATTGTCGATGGGCACACCCCACACACTGACCCAGCATCTGAACTTGCTTAACAGGGAGCCGGGGCTAAACTGCTTCACCCTGCCTGAGAACCAGGGAGCACTGCATTTCTCCACAGGGTGGAGGAGAAGAGGCAGAATAAACCAAGCCTGGGACACCTCCCTCCTGTCTAGGTGTACTCATTCTCCTGTTTCAAAAGACGGCAAGGATATGAAGTCAACTTCTACCTGTCTTCTGCTGGCGTCTTAATGTATTCTTTGACCTGATTCCTCTTCTGTCTTTTGGCACATGTTAGGGGTCCTTGGTTAAAACCTGCTCTGATGTACATGAACATTTCAGGTTCAAAATCAATGTGTTTTAAAATAAGTATTGTTGGGGTGGGGGGTTGGGGGGAATGAAGCAGGATATAATTGCCAAAACCAGGCTTCAGGTTGGTGGCTCTTGAAGGATTTTCCTTAAGGCCTAGGTGTAAAAATTTAGTGCAGCAATATCATGAATTCATAGAACAAAAAACTTTCAGGGAGTCTGTGAGTCCCACAGTATTCAGTCGAGCTATTTAAAGCAGATTCCAGTATAGGAGACTCATTCACAATCCCTGGGCAATCTCATTTTCTTTTACCTTTCTTTTTCTTTTCAATCCTCCTCCCTTTTTTCTATCCTTGTTAGTTTTCTGAGGGGTAGGAAGTGCTTAACATCTCAGAAACTAGGTTGGGAAACATGCTCAGCTGTAGAAAGCTGGGTTTTAAATTTTGAGTTTTAAAAAATGTACATCAGGAGCAGTTAGGGAGGGTTTTTTCTAAAATCTTTCAAGTTTGATTTTCTGTGTGTATGGCCATTCTGTAAATACTTTGGGGTTTTTCATTTTTTTGAAAGGAGACAAAATCTGTGGGATTTTTACCCCTGAAACATTACAAAAGAATCTGATTATTTACATGCAAATAAATTTCTTTGATAAAAAGTAGTATGCCTATATGTTGTAAGTTTTTAATCTTTGAACAGTTTTCATTTATTCACCTTTTAAAAAGTCTGGTCAACTGAAATTTTATCAAAAAGTAAAAGTCTTGCCTTGGCTGGTGTGGCTCAGTGGATTGAGTGTGGACCTGGAAACTGAAGGATCACAGTTTGACTCCTGGTCAGGGCAGGTGCCAGGTTCCTGTTGGGGGCGCACAGGGCATTCAGGAGGCAGCCAACTGGTGTTTCTGTCCCTCTCTTTCTAAAAATAAAATTAAAAAAGTAAAAATCTTCCTCCAGTATTAGTCAATGTAGGTTAGTTGTAGGTGAAATACGGAAACAGACCTGTAAAAGTTTCATCTGATTGATCTACCCAAGCCAGTTTTACTATTTTTTTGCACGCCTTAGTCATCAAATTCATCGGTAGTTCTTGCTGGGGAGAAAACTGCTCTTAGATGAGCCATAACTCCAAGGCTGTTTTTATATGGCTGAAGTGAAGCAATAACAGAAGTATCTGTGAGAGGAGAGAACAAACATCTAGACCTTGGTGTGGGCCTGAGAATGAGTTTCTGAAGTTCGGGTTTCTTGCTTAGGAAAGGAAGTCCTTTCTAAGATTAACAAAAGAAAAAAGTTCTTGAAGAGTTGGTGTAATAAGCCTCACAGCTAAAATATGCCAATTTTTAAAGCTCTCCAGCACTGTTCTTAAACTCGTAATGAGATCCATAACAAGGCAGTCATTAAACTGCAAACTAAGAGATTTGAAAAATAATTTTTAAAAAGGTATGAAGACAAACGGTTATCTCCCTTGGAGTTAGTAGTGGTGCTGCCAGACCTACTGGAATTTGGTAGTTACTGATATTTTATCTTTGGGATATGATTCTGTAGTTTGTCGCTCTTTTAAGAGTAAACTCACTCCTTAATTAATGGAAATTTAGTCATAAATTTCGAGACCTTGAGGGCTGGGTTGCTAAAGTATATGTGATGACACAACCTAAGGAGTCAGATAAATGTCATAGTTTCCGCCCGGCCAGCGCCCCCGCCTACTCGCCCAGACACGCTTGTTTCTCCCGCCAAAGTGGCGTCGGGATCAGGTTCTCACCAACCAGAACCCTGATTGGAGGACGGGCAAGCAGTAGAGCCCATTGGGCGCCAGCGGCGGTAGGGCGGCTAAGAGGCGGGGGAAGCCAAAGGCCCTACAGCCTTGCCCGCCCCCACTTCCACCAAAGCGCGCCCCTCCCCCAGCTAAAGGAGTAGTCGCCTAGCTCTAGGACTGCACCCCCTGACCCCAGGCCGCAAGGTGCGGCCTCGCTGCATATCCCCGCAGCGGCGGATAGCGTAGTTATCTCCTTGTTCTCCTGATCCATGCATAGGGAGACCCACGCCCCGCAGCAGCCCTCCAGGCCTCCCTGCAACACCCGGTAATGCAATCCACGGGGGCGGGGGAGGCGGCGGCAGCTGTGGCAACGGCGGCGGCGGCAGCAACAGCAGCACTGCCCCAATCTAGAGACAACCAGAAAGAGGAAAATGGCTCCGAGCAGGGACCGCCTGCTGCACTTTGGGTTCAAGGCGACAGTGAGTGATAGGGGAAGGGAGTTGGGTGGCCGGGAAGGACGTGTGTGACAGCACAGGCTATCAGGGAAGAAGCGACAAGACTTAGGGACCTGGGGAGAATAGACAGAAAGCTCAAATGCTTGGTGGTTGATGTGTGCTCCATGCCCGCGGAGGGGAGGAGAACAGGGGACTCCGGTGCTGCGTGCAGTTTTCCTCCTTTGCTCTCCCGGGTCCGCGAGCACGCGCGCACTAGCACCCGCCCCACAGCCCCTCCCATACACAAACACACAGACAGATAGGCACTTCCCTGCCTCTCCAGTTCGCGGTGGGCCTGCCCGCCTGGGAGCTGAGAGCGGGTGCACGCCGCCGCCGCACTCCGGCTGCTCCCAGGCTGACTGTCGTCCGCGCCGCCCGGGAGTGGGGGAGGGGTGGTCCCGCGCCGCCGCGCGCTCCTCCCTCTCCCCCTCCCCACGCTGTTCCGAGGCCGGGCGACTCTGCCCAATGAGGAGCGGCGTTGCTGGCAGGTGGAGAGTGTTTTTGTTTTGGGTTGAAGTTGAGGCTGAGGAGAGAGGAGAGCTAGCGACGAGCAGTCGTCGCCCCTGCCGGCGCCGCGGTAGGTGGAGGAGGCCCAGCCACAATCGAGAGGTCTCTCCTCCTCCTCCGTCGGTCCCTGCCAGCCGCTCCTCTGCCTCCTCCGGGTCCCGGAACTCCTGGGCCTGCCCGGGGCCCCTCGGCTTTGCACTCCGCTCGCCGCAGCGCCCGGCCCCGGCCGCACCCGCCGGCCCCATGAGGAGGGACGTGAACGGAGTGACCAAGAGCAGGTTTGAGGTGTGAGCTTGGGGCTGGGGGGGGGAGACTAGGGTAGCGTGAGGGAGGCGATTCCCACTCTCGTGTCCCCCAAATTCGCTCCGTGCGGAGCCTCTTACCTTGCCTAGCGCCGTCACGCACCGGCCGCTGGGGCTGCCTGACTTCGTTCCCCATCCTCGCAGCCTGGCTGCCCTCGCCCTCCGGGCTGGTCGCCTCCTGCCTCTTCCACCCGCGGGCCCCCGCGGGGGATTAGCTCTGGCGCCCTAATTCTCCCCTCCCCCCAGTATCACTCAGCTTTCCCTTCTTTACACAACCCTTGGCTTGCCTCCCTCCAGAAAAAGCATCACAACTTCGACCGACCGGAGCCTGCTTTTCTTTCTGCCAGCCTTTTCGTGAATCGAGGTGGTGGTGGGGGGGAGATGGGTCAGGGGACCCGTTGTCCGAGTTTGAGAGACGTTGGTTAAACGAGGGAAGTGGAGGCGGTAGGCCGGGACCAGAGGGACGACCACGGGTTTTCGGTGCTGAGTTTGGTTGGGGTATTGTTCTGATACTTCCTCTTCTTTCCCGTCGGTACTTTTGTAGCTCATTGTTTCTGGAAACGCTTAGATGTGTACAGGCTTTGAGATTGGGACAGAGGTCCGAGAGACTTCAGAAAATTCACTCGAATCAGTCTGTATCTAAGAACTTTTCTGACGAGAGAGGATTCTGGTCATGAAATTGAGAAATGGATGAAGAAATAAGGAAACATTTGAAGGCGTCGTTAGAGAGTAGTCACCGTGTAAGGAAGTGATTCCTTTGGGAAGTGAAGTAACTACAGATGAATTACACTAGTAATTTACAAGAAGGTTTATCACGGGGATTGAGAGAAAGTAACTTCTACTACAACAAGAAGAGAAAATGTTACCTGGCCTTTTCTGGCAGAGAATCAGGCTGACCTGGGATCACTCACAGCTCAGTGTACCTCTCACTTGGTGTTTTTCTTCATTTCCATTTGAAGGATGAAATTGTAAGACGGTGAGACAGAAGTTTCAGGAAACTTGCCAGCTAGGTGCACAGGGTGAAATTTTTACCTAAAAGTCTTCTGTTTAGTTTAGTGCTTGATTTTTTTAATGCTTATGGGAAAATATTTTAACTTATCCACAAATATCAAGATAGGATGTATTGGGGGGAAGTTTAAATTCAGAACTACAATATTCTAGATGCAGGAGAGGAGTGAAGACAAATTAAGGAATGGCCTCCCTAGAGTTTTCATATTTAACTTAATCACAGGAAGAAAGCATTATAGTGGATATGATTTGGTTTTTATTGAGTTCATTATATTTATTATATTTATATTCCATTATATTTATATTCCATTATATTTATATTCCATTATAATTATATTAAATATATTTATATTTATATATTTATATTCCATAAAGAATAAGACACATTTTTCATTTTCACCAATAACTTTGTTGATTTAAATATTTTGAGTATGTCAGCTATCTCCTGCTATTGGTTTCTAGTGGGTAGAGGCCAGGGGTGCTGCAAATGTGGTCCAGTGCGTAAGACAGCCCCACAGCAAAGAATTATTTGGCCAGAATGTCAGTAGTACCAAGAAACTTCCCAAACCACTTTTGACATGTCCAGTCAGTCACAGCACCTTCACCATACACTGCACAAATGTTTTTTTTTGGGGGGGGGGCAGGTGGGTTAGTTGCATTTTTACCTTTCTTGAACTAATAAAGCATAATAAACCAAAAATGTCGCTTATCTTCTTCCATCATCACTATTACAATGGCTGCACAAAAATTCACCAATTTTGATAAGCTTTTTTAAATACATGCTGATATGACAGCTGTCATAATACACTCTTAACAAAATTGTTTCAAATGGGGTTAAAGACAACTAAGCACTACTAGAGGCACCATAATGGAGGAAATTTTTGGCCAACACAATACTTTAGCAACTTTATGTTGCCCTAATGTAGAGAGACCCAGTAAGCTTAATTTTTGGTGTTTTCATACTGCTGTAAAAGTTGAGGCTGTCCTTAAAATTACTGAACACACATTTAGCATTAATAGGAATATTGAAAGCACTCAAAAGAAGATTTGAGTGGGGGTTAGCCTTTTGCCATTGCAACCAGCTCTTTCTGATTTTGCTATTCACTTTTAGGTTGCGTAACTGTCAGAGTTCTTTTGTGGTACATGGTTAAAAATTACATTGCTATATATTTTTGTAATTTATATTTTAATTTGTAGTTTATCTGTAGTAGTGGTACTTAAAAATTAAGAAAATTTATTGCTTTACTAAGCATATCTGTTTACTTTGGTATATAACTGGCAGTTAAAGCTTTTTAAATGTTTGTGAGAAAAGAAAAAAAGAATACAATGGGGGAAACCCCTCCTTATACAGTGTTCATGAGCAAAGTGTTTGTAAATGAAAAGCTACTCTTCCAAGATGTGAAATGCTTCATGCCAGAATACAAATGAGAAGGGCTGGAAATGATACGTGTTAATGAGCTTCATTATCTGAGTATTTTAAAAAATCATTTACTTTCTCTTTTTGAAATTTATTAATTTTTAAAGAGAAAGGAAGGAAGAGGGAAAGAAGCATCAATTTGTTCTTCCACTTATTTATGCATTTATTGGTTGATTTTTGTATGCACCCTGGTGGGAGGAGGAACCCACAACCTTGGCATATTGGGATGATGCTCTTAACCAACTGAGCTACCTGACCAGAACAACATCATTTACTTTTTTACTATCCTACTTTACAAATAGTAAAACTATTTGATCTTTTATGAAACAGGAAGCTTATTGCTAATTCATTGAAAACATTTTCAATATTTACTTTCAATGGATTGAGGATGTAGGTAACATGAAAGAGGCTTTTCATACATAAACATGATGTAAATATAAACATTTACATCAGATTTTTTTAAATTCTCAAAATATTCAGAATGCATTTTATTTTTTCAGAATGCTTTTTAAAGGACTGATTATTTTATGATCGTAAGCAGATATCTGATCTCTGAGAATTTTTGCGAGTGCAGGGAATTTTTATAGCAAATAATAAGTAATTTCAAATTAGTTATGGTTAACGCAAAAAGTGAAAGATTGTTTACTTTTTCTTGGCCATGTTTTTTTTTTCCTGGTAGAATGAGCATAGCTGAAACATCTTTTTATAGGAAGTATTGTGTGTATTATGCTTTGCGATATTGTACCTGGAGACCACACACTTTAAATCTCACACTCAGGGGTAGTGCTATAGAAAAAAAATTAAGTTAAAAATCAAGAGAAAAGAGCCCTGGCTGATGTAGGTGGATTGAGCTCGGGCCTGCAAACCAGAGGGTCGCTGGTTCAATTCCCAGTCAGGGCACATACCTGGGTTGCAGGCTAGGTCCCCATTAGGGGGTGTGTGAGAGGCAACCACACATTGATGTTTCCCTCTCTTTCTCCTTCCCTTCCTCCCTCTCTAAAAATAAATAAATACAAATCTAAAAAATTTAAAAAACAAATCAAGGGACAAGAGTACCCATTAGCCAGATATGTAGCATCCTGTAAATAAATAGCCAAAGTAGATGGCTGTTAGATAAAAGTGAAAAAGATACAGAGATGTGAAAATTAATTGTGGTTCATTGCTGTATCTTTTTGACATTAAATCCGTACAATAGCCCTTAAAAGTTAACATTAAATGTACTCAGTTGTTTTAGTCTCTTAATTGAAATTCATCATTCAGATAACTTTTTATTTTATTATTTATAGTAAACTTAGTTTGGTGGCAAATTTTGATAATTCAAATTTAATAACCGTTTTATATCCATGCACTAAGTTAGGTGTTTTACCTCAGTTACTTGTAATTCTCAGTATTCCCATTTACATGAGAGAAAAGCTGGGGCCTGAGAAGTGCTCAAGTCGGACAGCCAGTAAGTAGGAGAGCTAAGATTCCAGTCTGCATTTTTTGACTCCACTGGGTCATTCTGCTCTGTTTTTAGCACGTGTAGCATCAAAGCCCATAAAATGTGCAGCGATAAACTTCCTAAAGTTCTTCATCTGGTGTATTTTATTTTGTTTTTGCTTTCAAGAGAATGAAGCTACCCTTCATCTTAAGCTTTGTAACCAATGTTATCTTAACACTCACTGAGATTAGTGACAGATGTGTAAATTTAGATTTTTTTCCCAGTTAAACTCTTTGTCATGCTCTTAGTAGCGCCATTATGAGAATAAAGTACTGTTGGAGGAAAAATTCTAACTTATGTGAGTTTATTTAAAAATTTAACATTAAAGAAGTTGTAGTGATAACATTGTCTTGCCATTTTACAGTTTAATCAGTACCTGGAAATATTAAGACTCATACAGTTAGGAAGTGATAAGCTTCAGTTTGGGTATTTTTGAAGTATTGTTCATTATTATTTTTCATTATACCTCACTGCTGCCCTGATAAATCTATACTGTTACAGCCTGCTTCATTTTATTAATTCAGTTTGTTCAAAGTAAGACAAAATCATAAAATGTAGAATGGCGGAACGAATATCGTACATTGGGAATTAAGGGAACTAGATATTAGTCTTGATTTGAGCCACCAGCTGTAGCTTGGCTCATTTCTTTTCACTTCTCTGGTTTGATCATTTCCCTCCTTTGTAAAACAAGAAGTTAGAGTCCATTACTAAGCTTCCCTTTGTTTCAGAATCCTATAAATCTGTAGTTTTTGAGTAAAAGTAGAGGCCCATATTTCTTTGGCCTTTTCTTCTGGAACAGCCACTCTGATATTTGGTCAAATTTGTAGGCTCAGTTGCACAGTACTATTAAGGCTGCAATAATGACGTTCCCTCTTCTTAAGGTTTTATCTTCTAATGTAAAGAACATTTTGCACAGTAAATAACTATATTTTCTAATTTGATGCATGTGGAAAATGTTATATATTTTTCTAAAGAGTGAGAGTTAATTTGTTTCGCTCTATTTGAAAGGCCTTGCAATGAGAAACAATACCGGTAATGCTAACATCCTTCGTTTTTAACACTTTAGAGATTGATTTGAAAGCAATCTCATATTATAGAAAATCCAAATTAGAGGGCTATGCTTTTGAGGCACATTCAGACAATCTGCCCTTTTTGAATAGTGTTACTGATGTTTCTTTATTGTATAATCATGGATCCTTTTCATGATTTTAAAATTAACGTGTTTGTATCTTTACAGTCTTTATAGAGATAAAGCATTGTATATTGAAAATTAATGTTTTCCATTAAGTTGTTAAAAATTTTTAGCAGGGCAAAAACTTTACAGAAAGTATTCTTGATATCTGAGTCCTCCATTCTTAGTTGTAATCTGTTTCTAGATTGAAGATTTTCATTCATTAAATCACTATTTCTGCAAGAAGTATTTTTGCACTTTTAAAGTTTGATGTTCTTGCCCTGGCTGGTGTTCAGTGGATTAAGTGCTGTCCTGCAAACCTAAAGATCCTAAAGATCACTGGTTCAATTCCCAGTTAGGGCACATGCCTGGGTTGTGGAACAGGTCCCCAGTTGGGGCCTGTGAGAGGCAACCAATTGATATATCTCTCACACATCAGTGTTTCTCTCTCTTTCTCCTTTCCTTCCCCACTCTCTAAGAATGAATAAATAAAATCTTTAAAAATAATAAAGTCTTACGTTGTTGTGTTTTAGGTCATTTATTAGTTTTAAGCTGTCAGTGTCTGTGTTGCTTTTTAATCTGAAATTTAAAAATTCTATTGTCCTCAGAGTTGTCTCTTTTTAAATTTTAGTCTCATTTTTAAAAAAGATTTTATTTATTTTTAGTGAGAGGGGAAAAGAGGGAGAGAAACATCAATGTGTGATTGCCTCTCACATGCACCCCTCATTGGGGACCCGGCCTGCAACTCAGGCATGTGCCCTGCTGACCAGGGAATTGAACCAGTGACCTCCAGTTTGCAGGCCGGCACTCAGTCCACTGATCCACACCAGCCAAGGCTAGTCTTATTTTTCTTACAAATTGATAAGTACTTTAATTACATGCCAAGGATTCCATTCCTAGCCCTTAGATGACTGTTTCTCAACTGGTGACAGATTGAAAACTGAATTAAAGTTTTCAGTAATCTAACTACTGCTGTGGTTTTGGAAGGGTGTTTTTAGATGTCCAAAATAAAATATTCCATTACACCAGGAAAATCCAAGGGAAGGAGGAAGAAGAAAGAATGCTTTCTTACTTAAATTGACCAAATTTAGCTGCTTGTGCATAGTTGTCTTTACACTGTTTTTCTATTTGATCTTGTAGACTTAGTAAATTTTTAGATCAGACCCTCTCCCAAAACTGAGTCAGTAAAATGAAAGCATTCAACTATGGTTTTACAGATTTATGTCTTAATGTACTTTGACTCATTTGGTAATAAGTATTAATAGCAACTAGCAGGAGGTGATGATACTGAACTATGCAGTAGCATTTGTGCTTCATCTTGCTTAATTACATAACTTAAAAAAACAAATATATGTATTCAAAATTAACCCCAAACAAATTTGCATTAGCTTTTGAAGACTGTTTTTGTTAAAAGAATGGCTTTGCTGGGTAATTATTTTCAGCACGTATCAAATAACTATTTAGCAGGCATGTGAGTTATACGTGTAGGTGAGTAACCTCTTTATTCCCTAATCGTATTTTCTCTAATTTGATTTTATGTTATTCTGTTGACATTATAATAAGCCTTATATCTGATAGTTATAATCAAGTGGAAATGTAATTAATTTAATCAATTTTTGCTCTGTTTAAGTTGCTATGAGGTTAAAGTCACCCATTAAAATAAATCATGGTAGAGCAGGATTTTTAGTCAGCTGTGAAACAGGTATTGGCAATTTGTTGTTCTATCATTTCTATCCTTGATCTCAGGAATTTCTAGTAATAAGCAAAAAATTGAAACAGAACACCATGAAAATAAGTAGTAAATTGATCTTACACATAACTTTGGTGCTGAGACACATAACTTTGGTGTTGTTAGAAATCATATCTAACAACATGGACGTGAAAGTTGATAATATATCAAACATCTACCCAATATTATGTAATGAAGTGTACCAACTATTACAGTATTTGTTAGTGAGTCTGACTTTCTGATCAGCTGTAGGATGCGGGCAGATATAATCTCATAATCAATTAAAAATAAATGGAAAAGCATTGTCAGGTTCTTTTTCCCTCCAATAACTTGCAAGAAGAAGATGCCATAGGTATAGCTATTCTGAGTGCTTTGAGTTTGCTTTACTGTCCACAGAGTGAGGGGGGATATATGTGGCAGGAGGCAAAAAGAAACAGTAAAATTTCTAGATTAGGGCAGTGTTGTTGTTTTTTTAATTGATTTTTAGAGAAAGGAGAGGGAGAGATCTATTGTTTTACTTACACATTCATTAGTTGACTCTTTTTTTTTTTTAAGATTTCTTTTATTTATATATAGAGAGAGGAAGGGAGGGAGAGAAACATCATTGTGTGGTTGGCTGCCTCTTGTGTGCGTGCCCTCCCTCCCCCCGCCCCCAACTGGGGACCTGGCCCTGCCTGGTAATCCAACCTATGACCCTTTTAGTTTGCAGGCCTGAGCTACACCTGCCAGGGCTAAAGCGTTTTTATAGACTTAAAACTGTCATTAGTGCATCTAGATTTTGGTGAAAGAAAGTTTTAAGTACCGCTACAATAATACAATGATAACAAAAATTGACCAGGTACTGAGGTCATGTTAGTGAGCTACCGTCAGTTAAATACAAGAAAAGTAATTTTTTGATCTGAATTAGTGAAACCTTGAAAAAGACTGTCCGTTATTTGAGAATATTGCTTTTCAGACATATACTGATACTCATTCACTTTATAACAACAATTATAAATTAACCTTTTGATTACATCTTTCTTAAAAAGTTGTCAGATTTCCATTTCTTGGGGAGATATTTTCACCAATGTGCTGTTCAGTTCCACAGGTTAAACTTCCTTCATTATCATTAGGAGCTTCATACATACTAATGAAATTGCCATTCTTTGCTTTTTCATCTTTTCAAAAAGACCCAGCAAGACTTGCTAGACTAAAGCTGACGTCTTTAAAGGCATGCAACAAGAATATGATTGCATATCCACAGTGATTGTACAGAAGCCACTCAAAATACCAATGACATCATCAACAGGCATGTTCTGCCACTCTTGAAAAAGAATGGCTGAACAAGTCAGAACTGATGTTGTGAAGAAGATGTAGTAAGTTGGAGTCACAAGGGAAGTGTTGGATAAGTCCAGGGCCCTGTTCAGGTGGTTGATCTGTGTGCTCACATAGAATATGAGGCTCAGCAGCAGGGCCCAGGCAGGGGTTGGGTTCTGCAGCACAAGTACAGGCGTCCCAGTGAACAGCTCCTTGATAGCAGTGCCCAGACCCTTAACACAGCAGACTGAAAATGCTACCATCACAGATCAGATCATGATACACTCAGGCATGATAATCTGCCCATGGTGGGTTCCCACCACAAAGAGTAATATCAAGGATACAATGGCCACAAATGTTACAAAGACCACAAAGCCTGGGTTCCCGTGCTTGTGAGACGTTTTCTTTAAAGTCTCAATCCCCTTCTCTTTTTGAGCATGAATGACCATAACTGTACATCCTAGAATACATAGCAAACATCCATCTTTCCCATGAAAACTAAGTCTTTCTTTTAGAAAGTATGACTAAATAATAGCACTAGGATGCTGAGAGTGCCTAGCACAGTAGCTAGGTAGCTGGTACACAGGTGTCGGCAGCAAAGTTGGCCACCTCACTGGCTCCTGACAGCAGTCCAGGCCACCACAACCATTCTTTAAGGTATGCATGGCTGTCTTGACCTGCTCTCATGGAGCCTTTTCTGGCACATCAGAGAGGCCCCCCCGCCCCCAATGAAACTCCCTCCAATGAAAATGCTGGAGCTCATAGCCAATCCCAGAGCAGTATAGAGGTGGTATTTTCCGCTCCCTGGCTGATTTTGTTTGTTACTTAAGTTCAGGTGACTCACATTGATCACAAGACAGAGAATGCTGGAGGCAAGATGATGCAGTCTTTAAATTCCAGCAGCAGACTGACCATGCAGCTTTGCCTCTGATACCCTGCTGTGGTCACCTCCACTCACACTCTCCTCACCCAGGTCCTATGGGGCCAATCTATTGGGCTGGCCGTGCCAGTGCCTTCAGTACCTTTGTTGCTGTCAAGTAGCAGGTGCAGGAACCCGGGGCTGCAGACTTGCACAGACTCCTTTGTGGAGGAGCCCTGCTCTATATGGTTTTAAATGCTTTGGAGGTATTTACTATTTAAAGGGAAATTTCTGTTATAAAGGAAAGATTATAACTCATTATCTCTTTATTCATCTAATTGTTTATACATTGGGTTTATTAAATAGGAACATCTATGAATTTTAATTAGTCTAGTTGAATGGTAATAAGTTAGCAGTGTTTTAATCTGGAGTTTATACTGGAACCATTACTGTATTCATTGTTAGGCAAATATGGATAAATGTCTCCTAATATAAGAATCTCACACCAAATTGTGAGTTGATATTTAAGATTTTATTTATTTATTTCTTAGGGAGAGGGGAAGGGAGGGAGAGAAACATCGATCAGTTGCCTCTCGCACACCTGCAACTGGGGACCTGGCTCGCAACCCCAGGCATGTGCCCTGACAGGGAATCAAACCAGTGACCTTTTAGTTCACAGGCTGGCACTCAATTCACTGAGCCACACCAGCCAGGGCTGTAAGTTGACATTTAAAACACTAGATCGGTTAGCTTATACCCCAGAAACTCCATTCTCTGATTTGCAGAAAATTGAATTATGGTGCAACTGAGCATGTTCAAGTAGAGATGCATTTATTTTTGGGAAAGAGTGTTGCTAATACCTTTTTGCCACATGCATCCTTATCTGCTGTTTGAAAATTGTTCACATGGTCTTTGAAAAAAATCGCATTGTAACTTATTTCTCCAATCCATCTGTAGGAAAGAAACCAGATATATTTTGGAATTCTCCATGGATATGCTAAAGCATTAATACTAGAATGTTTTTTAACATCATGAATAGTAACTTCAGGAAGATAAGGGACTTAATATTGAGTATTCTTAGTCAAAGCTGGCTGAATTTATAAAAAAGAAGCTTCCCAAATCTAGATCTACACAACAACAAATTCAGTTTTACTGAGGTCAATATTTTCCTTAAGAAAGTGTAATTATATTTAGATTAAAATTCTCAGAAGGTAGATTTGCAGGCCCTACATGACAAATTTCACCTTAGCACATCAGTGTCTGGTCTAGACAAAAAAGTTTGCCCTAAGTGTAGGAATCAGGATCACCGGGGACTTAATGGTGGCACTACTGCGAACTCACACTGAGCCCTGGGGAAAACCATTTACCTCTCTCTGTCTTCACAGCTCTAAAGGAAGGTTTCCAGTGTCTATTTCTCTGCCTTAATACAAGCTGGATTAATGTTAAAGATTAAACTTAATATTGTGGGTCAATTATACCTCAGTTAAAAAAAAATTTAAACCCAGAACTCTTACCTTCTAATAGTACTCACCCTGAATAAATGAACATTTTTTAAAAGATTTTATTTATTTATTTTTAGAGAGGGGAAAGGAGGGAGAAAGAAAGGGAGAGAAACATCAGTGTATGGATCCTCATACTGGATCCTCATACTGCTTATAAGAGATACATTACACTTTAACACTTTTAAAGGAAAACAAAATCTATTGACCCTGCTTTGAAAAAATATTAGCACTTTACTCCCCAGTGTGAGGATTTATTTTTAAACATACAAGTTTGAATTATCCTGCTCTGTGCCATCCCTCCATGTTTACAAGGAAGGACCAAGGGAAAAGATCAGCAGGTTTTTATTAGTAATTTCTTTGGTTCTACTGATACATCTTTAGGGAAATGAAACAGTAGCACTACTAATGGTAGAGCTAATCAGAGGAACTGCTCTTCTCTAAAGTGACATCCCTCAGAGACTTAAGCAAAAATTAAACAAGGTTAGAGAAAGAGTAACAGGAAAGTAACTCTTTCCTCAGTAGTTTCAGGAATTCATTATACAGAGTGTGGCAAACCATAGGTTTACAGTTGTGAGTATGCAAAACAGTTTATTCTTGTATTATTTAATTATTGTATTATTTTACATACTAACAACTGTAAACCTACTTTTGCCCCACCCTATATAGTTTGTAGTTATAGGGTTCCATCTTTTCTTTCATTTTTTTTAAGATTTTATTTATTTTTAGACAGAGGGGAAAGGAGGGAGAGAAACATCAATGTGTGGTTGCCTCTCACATGCCCCCAACTGGGAACCTGGCCTACAACGCAGGCATGTGCCCTGACTGGGAGTTGAACCAGCGACCCTTTGGTTTTTCAGGGTAGCACTCAATCCG
This sequence comes from Anoura caudifer, assembly GCA_004027475.1. Taxonomy (NCBI): domain Eukaryota; kingdom Metazoa; phylum Chordata; class Mammalia; order Chiroptera; family Phyllostomidae; genus Anoura; species Anoura caudifer. The sequence continues at coordinate 372,088 of PVKU01000028.1, forward strand.
CTGAGCCACACTGGCCAGGGCTGTGTTTTTAAGTCAATAAGTCTTTTTAAGGAATTTATGAATGGCTGCATAATGCTGATCCTCATGTATATGTATGACCCTTATATATATGTCTATGTATATATACGTATGTGTATGTGACTGTATTTTTCGGACTATTAATTCGTACCCCCCCCATTTGGGAGGAATAATGGTTGTTAACGCTGCTGTTCAGTTCTGTTTACATTTACATGGGGAAATACTATGTTACTTATGTTATTAAATATTTTGCCACAATTTTTGCTTCAAATTTTTTTTCCCTATTTTCCTCCTCTAAAACCTAAGTGCGTCTTATGGTCCAAAAATACGGTATATCCTAATCCTCCTTTAGTAGGATATATATTTTGAACTCTCTCAAGTAATGAATGGTGTTTTACACATTAAAGAGAATGTTTCTATTATTTCATTTGAACTTTAAAAAAAATCTTGTATGTTAGGTACAGGGTATTTCTCTGCTATTTTATAGAACGTAAATGCTCTCTGACTCTAGGGTATGTTGAGAATAGATTGTTTTGATCAATTTACCCATTATTCTTTTGATTTATAGCAGGATTTATAAGATGTTTTATTTAGATTAAGTAACACTTGAGTCTGTGGCCGTAGATTGAAGCAAAGTTAATTTTCTGAGGACTACAAAGTATGGGATTTGAACCTGTACTTTGGCTTATTAGCCACATTTACTGACCAACTTAAGTAACTCCTACACACCCATGAACAAGTATGCTGTGTAAACCATAGCAAATAGTAATTTCCTTTCAGATACCCGTGCAGTAAATCACTGCTGGACCAAAAGCTGTGGGTACTTGTGTATCGTCCATATATCAAGTAAAACTTATCTGATTACCTTTTTAAATTATTTATTTATTTTTTAGAGAGATCGGGAAGGGAGGGAGAAAGAGAGGGAAAGAAACATTGATGTGTGAGTGAACATGAATCAGTTGCCTCTCGCATGTTCCCAACTGGGACTGAGCCTGCAACTTCAGCATGTGCCCTCCCCGGGAATTGAACTGGTGACCTTTTGGTTTGCAGGTCATCACTCAGTTCACTGAGCCACACCAGCCCAGGTTGATGACCTTATTTATTATAATTGTTCTTCATGAAGATTAGGAGTGAGATATTAAATCAGGTTTATATGTATTTATAGAACCTTGGATATAAGTTTATAAGGTTGTTCATATTCAGCCTTTTTGCAAGTTTTGTTCTTTAGTTTGACTTAAAAATCTGGGCTATATTTTACTCAATTTCACATAGTATATTTTTGGAGATGAAAAGTAGTAATATAGCCTAGCTATGTAGCTCATTGATTAGAGCATAGTTCTGATACACCAGGGTTGCAGGTTCAATCCCCTGGTCAGAGCATATACAAGAATCAACCGATGACTGCATAAGTAAATGGAACAACAGAAATCAATCGATTCCCTCCCTCCCTCCCTCCTTCTCTCATTAATAAAAATTTTTTAAAACGTTAAAGTTAGCCCTGGCTGGTGTGGCTCAGTGGATTGAGCACAGGCCTGCAAACCAAATGGTTACTGGTTCAGTTCTCAGTCAGGGCACATGCCTGGGTTGCAGGCCAGGTCTCCAGTGGGGGGGGGGTTGTGCGAGAGGCAACCACACACTGATGTTTCTCTTCCTCTCCTTCTCCTTCCCTTTTCTTCTGTCTGGAAATAAAGAAATAAAATCTTTTTAAAAATGTTAAAGTTAGCATTATACTGCTATTGAGTTAAATAACAAAAATTTAGGATATAGTGTTTTATGAATAAATAGATGTCCTTAGATGAAAGATTAAGTAGATTTAGTAGAATCAAAGTAAGATTTTAATATCAGAAAGAATACCAAGAAACAATATTATCATCTTTCAGAGTGTTTAAATGATTTATTTCAGTAATGTGAAATTTTAATTTAAAATTACCCCATCCATAAAACACAAGGTGTTATAGCCAAGATCTATCTGAGCATGCTAACCACAGTCAAACATATATTCAAATGAAATGTATAATTAACTCATACATTGCCTTTTTAAAAAAAATTATTAATTTGAGAGAGAGAAGAAAGAAGAGAGAGGGAAACATTGATTTTGCTGTTCCACTTATTTATGCATTCATTAGTTGCTTCTTGTTTGTTCCCTAATTGGAGACTGAACCCACAACCTTGGTGTGTCAGGACAATGCTCTAACCAACTGAGCTACCTGGCCAGGTGTACCTTTTTAGTCTTGCTAATACTATTTACCTAACTATGATTCCGTGTTTCTCTATGATTTCCATGTCATGACTGTTGTCAGGTGGCTGGAATTTTGCCCCAATATAGAATTATTTCAGAGATGACTTAAGGTGAGTATGGTAAACTACAGAATTCAGTGCGGCATTAGTCTGGGAACTAGGGCAGAATAATGTATATTTGTCTCAGATTATCTTCATTGGAAACAGTGTTTTCCTTCTGTGGAATTGGCCTTGGGTACACATTCAGGTTGAAAGTCCGTAGACAACCGAATAATATTTGTGTTGTTATGTTTAATGCCAGTGGTACTCTTAAAAAGAGGAAATGATTATTCTGCTACTCGTTACCTAGGTTGTGGGTTTGATACCTGGCAGGTACACGTACAAGAGACAACCAGTGGATGTTTTTCTCTCATGCTGATGTTTCTCTCCCCTCTACCCCCCTCTAGAATCAATAAACATATCCTTGGGTGAGGATTTTTTAAAAAATGATTAGATTGAAGTCTAAATAAAACTTAACCAAGAACTAGCTTAGTAAACTTTCTTACAGCTTTTATTTACTGTGGCTGAGTTGTACTATGGCTGATTAAATGGTGTGCAATCTCTATGAAGTGTTACTGAAACTGGAAGCAATCAGCATTTGTCCCTACCAGAACCAATAAGTAGAGACAAGAATTGAATCTTTATGAGCACTTTATTCAGATGCCAGTGATCCGAGAAGGTGGCAGGTTATGTACCCTAAAATTTGTCTTAACATCTCATCTCAAGCAGACCTTTTTATAGGGAGAAGGAAAGGGTAGGTAAAGGGTTTGGAAAAAGGTTATTCAGATAACCCTTGAAGTCTAGAGGTGATTTTCCTATATTTCTTTATCTGCTGATCAACAGTTCTTTAAGAAACTGACATTCCCTCCCTGGAACACAATGGCTCAGATACGATCTCCATGGTGTGTAGACCCCCTGGAAAACAAAGGTTAAATTGCTCGTTGACCTCCTGGAGTCATGTAGGTTGTGAATTCCAGTTCCAGAAATAACTTGCATTAATCAGTTAAGCCTATCAAGTATTACTGAAGCTAAAAATTTTTTACTCTTGAGTTCCCCTGTCATTACTGTTAACTGTGAACAACACCAGATGTAACCGATGAAGTTACACTGAGGTCCTTCAGTTCAGCTAAGAAAGAATTCAGAGCCAAGAATTCTAATTATAAGAGAAAATGTAGTTAGACTGTCCCAGAGGTGGAAGAAGTGACCCAGCTGGGCTGCATGGACTCAGTAAAACAAATTAGAGGCAAAAGAAGGGCCCTTGGAATTTAGAAGGAAAAAAAGCAAGGGTATGCATGTTGAGGGAAGAAAGGGGGAAGGAAAGGCTAGGGCAGAGAGGGAGAGGGAGGGAGGGAGGGGGAGGGAAAGGGAAGGAGGAGGGATTAAGACTGTGAGGATAGGTTCAGGCATGCTTGAGAGTGTGGGCATTGGGTCCTTTGTTTCAAGGGTTTTTATCTGGTTTCCAAAGGTGGGGATTTTAGGGGAGGTCTTGGGAGCATCTCAACAGAATGTTCATTAGTTTTCTAGGTACATCCTTTCAGTGAAGTGGTCTCTACTGATTGGTGGGCTCTGAAGGAGATCATTAGTTATTGCAGCTGATCCCGATGGCAGCTGTGGCCTTGGTTTGCTTCCTCTGGTTTTGCTGCTTTTCTGGCCCTGAAGCTAAAACACTACTGAGGCCTAGATGTTATCTCTACTTTTACCAAAACTCTGTGGTCAGCAGATTGAACACTTTGTTCTTAAGATTATTTGATGAGTCCCTGTCTGGTGTGGCTCAGTGGGTTGGGTGTTTGCTGATTCAATTCCTGGTTGGGGGTATGCGGGATGCAACTGATCAATGTTTTTCTGGCAATGTTTTTCTCTCCCTCACTTCCTTCCCCTCTCTCTAAAAATAAATAAGTAAAATCTTTTTTAAAAAAGATTATCTGATTAGGGCCAGAACCTTGTTTGCCCTGAGGGTTTAAATCTTAAGGGAGAGATCTGGCAAGGGCTTGTATGGGAGTTGTATGAGGCTGTAGATTGGCCCCCTTATTTCTCCTCTAAGGGTGTCTGAGACAGGACTAGTGACATACCGGGGAACAAAAGGTCAGGGAAGGGTCTGAACCTCATGACCAGCAAAATGAAAGGTCAGAGGGTCTAAACCACATGACCAGCAATATGCTAGGGGAGGAAAGGTCACCCTGGGAACAAGGTCTCACCCTATAATACTTGTTATCCCAGTTTTGCTTGTAGCCAGCATGCTGTTCCTACTCTCCTCATATCTGCCTAACTGGCTACCATATCCTTACCATTATTTTACCTAAAGGAAACTTTGGCATCAATCTCTTTGCTCTCCTAAATTAGACTCAGGTCCCTCAGTTTAATGTGTTTCAGTGACGTGTCTTTCTTCTACCTGTTTTTATTTTACAAAAAGACAGTTATGTAAGGAGAGGCCTATGGTTTAAATTGTAACGATTCCCTTGGCTGGTGTGACTCAGTGGATTGAGTGCCTACCTGCAAACCAAAGGGTCACCGGTTGTATTCCCAGTCAAGGCACACGCATGGGTTGCGAGCCAGTAGTGGGCTCACTAGCGGCTGCGGCACATTGATGTTTTGTTCCTTTCTCCCTCCCTTCCTCTCTCTAAAAAATAAATAAATCTTTTAAAAAAGTATCTCCTAATCACAAGATTATAAATATTCTTCCATATTTTGTTCTGATATTTTTATAGTTTTTTTTAAAGATTTTATTTATTTATTTTTAGAGAGAAGGGAAGGGAGGGAGAAAGAGAGGAGAGGAAGAGAAACATCAGTGTGTGGTTGCCTCTCATGTGTCCCCCACTGGGGACCTGGCATGCAACCCAGGCATGTGCCCTGACTAGGAATCGAACCAGTGACCCTTGGCTTCACAGGCCTGTGCTCAGTCCAATGAGCTACACCAGCCAGGGAAGTTTTTTTACATTTAAATTTTTTTACATCTAAGTTTTTAAGCTACCTGGGGTTTATTTTATAAAATAGAGTTCCAACTGAACTTTCACCCTGTATTGACAGCCAGCTGTTTTAACACAGTTTAGTCCATCTTCTCCCCACTGATATTGAAATGTCATTTTCTGTCTTAAAGCTAATTAATTTGACATCAAAGGTCTGTTTTTGAACCGCATTCTTTCTTCCATTTATTTCTTTATTGCTAGTGTATTTTAATTAATTTGGGGAAATTGATATCTTTATAATAAATATTTTCTTTCCCATTCAATGAACATGATATACAGGGTCCTGCAGAAGTAATGCTTGCTTGAGTGTGGTTGGTAGCTAGGGTAATAATGTGGGTGTAATAATTTATAGTTTTAATTTGAACATCTCACCTAAAATGTCATATGGTGTACTTGAGTGTGATTGTTATGTTACAGAATTACATGCTTATGATTTTGTAATAAAAGATTTTGTAATGAAAAGGGAGTGTTATTTGTGCCAGACCCTGTATATTTATTCAGCTTTTATTAATCAGATTTTTATAGAGTTCTTCCTTTAAGATCTTACATAGTTTTGTTAGTGTTATTTCTATATGCTTTATATTTTATAATGTTATTACAGATGTGCTTTTCTTTCTGTTACATTTTCTAATCATTAATTTACTCAGCAAATATTTGTTGGACACTTTATATGTGCTTGATATTGTTAGAGATACTGAGAGTTTAAAAGTGGACAAAACACAAAATCTTGCCTTAATGGAGTTTAAAATTTAATGAAGGGAGGTTGACCAAAACTTACTAAAAAAAGTAAATATATAATATGTCTCATCTAGTAAGTGCTGTGGCCAAAAACGAAGGCTAGGGAACAGAAAGAAGGGAACTGGGCATGGTTTGCAATTTACATAGAATGATTAAAGAAGACTTTATTGGTAAGGTTAATTCGAGCAGACTTTTAAAAAAATGATGGAGCAAGGAAAGACCATTACAGGCAAAGGAATGAAAAAATGAAGGTGGCAATATGCTTGTTGTATTCTAGAAACTGAATAGGTAGGGCACTGTGGCCAGATCATTTGAGGCTGGGTAACTGTTGTAGGAACTCCACAGAGAATTATGAGTGAGGATGGGGTAGGTAGGTTGATTGGAGACCAGAGCAGACCATGAATGGCCTTGTTGGACATGTTAAGCTCTAGACTTTATTCTGACCAAGGGAAGCCATAGGGATATTTGAGCAGAAGAAGAACATGTATAATTCATGTTTTGAAATCACTCTTGCTTTGTGGAGATGAGAGTATAACTGGTATTCAAAACTCTTGCAGTAATCCAAAAAAGTAATAGTGGTTTCTTGTATGAAGTTAATTGTGGTGGAGGTATTAGAAGTAATTAGATTCTGGATATATTTTGAACAGATCTGGTAGGGTTTGCCTTTGTTAGAAAACTATAAAGTTTGTGTTGGTTTTTTTGTATTCATTTGTATTATCCAGTTTGGGTGCTCTCAGCTACAAGTAATAGAAAAGCCTTTTTCTTGACTTAAAAAAATGTTCATTATCTTACATCATGAGGAGTACAAAGCAAAGCATTTTTCCAGGATTAAGAACTATGGTTTAAGAGAGGTGTATTTTCAAAGAGTTACATGGAAAGCTGGAAAATCACCTGGGCCCATGAATTTGCATCTAAGAAATACAAGGAAGCTTTAAGTGAACACCACACCTTGGATAACACTGACTTGGAGCATAAGAAATAGGATTTTGGTGTTTAGTTTTGAAGCACAACTATGGAATCAGACTGCCTTTTGGTCTACGGGACAATGTTTCAGCCAACCAAGCCACACCAACCAGGGTTTATTCCTTTTTATGTCTGAATAATCCGTTGTATAGATATACTGTATATTGCGTATGCATTCATTGAGTGATTTCCATCTTAGTGATTTCCATCTTTTGGCTATTGTAAACACTGCTATGAATATTCTTACCTGAATATGTATTTGAAACTTGTTTTCAGTTCTCCCCCCCCCCCCAAGATTTTATTTATTTATTTTTAGAGAGAGGGGGAAGGATGGAGAAAGACAGGGAGAAAAACATGAATATGTGGTTGCCTCTCACATGCCCCCTACCCAGGATCTGGCCTGCAACCCAGGCATGTGCCCTGACTGGCAACCCTTTGGTTCACAGGCTGGTGCTCAATCCATTGAGTCACACTAGCCTGAGTTCTTTCTGTTCTTTGTTTTTAAAAGCTCTTAGTTTATTCATCCTCTATTGAAAAATCTGCGCAGTAACCACAGATAAAATCACTGAAGAATCTTCACTGTTTTGTTTTGTTTTGTTTTGTTTTTGCCAGCACCAACATTGGCCTTTGCAGTCCTCCTGACTTCATTCTACAATTGCATTCCTTTCTGTTTTCTTGAGGTCATCTTCTTCTCATATTGGCCATGTCTTGCAAGGCTATGTTTGGGTTCACTTTTCTTTGCATGTCATAAATCGTGCCAGTTGTCATGCCACCACCAGAATGGGTTATGGATCCAAATACAAAGATGACATTTGGTCGGTCTTACACATTTTGGCTAGTTTTTCCTGAGTTTCTGTCTTAGGTGTACTGTTGCCTTCCCAGGGTGCAGGGCGTCAGAGACCATTTGTTTCCACTCTACTTCCGATCAACAGAAGTAGTCTGTTGGTCATAAACTTGCTGATCTGGGTAGTTACTCTGTCCTTCATGATGGCAGCCGATCTTCAAGTAGCCAGGGAAGGGGCAACTCTTTTGGGTATGTTTAGGAGTAGAATTGCTGGGTCATGTGGTAATTTTATTTCTAACATTTTGAGGAACTGCCAAACTGTTTCCCTTCTCAGCTGAACTGTTTTACATTCTACCAGCTATGTACAGTGGTTCAGGTTTCTCCACATCCTTGTCAACAGTTGTTGCTTTCCTTTTTTTTTTTTAATTTTTATTTTAATTATAGCATCCTGGTGGGCGTAAGGTGGTATCTCATTGTGGTTTTGGCTTGTATTTCCTTAATGACTAATGATGTTGAGCATCTTATATGCTTTTTGACCATTTGCCGTTTGTATATTTTCTTTGGAGAAATATCCAAATTCTTTGCACATTTTTAAACTAGGTTGTTTGTACTTTTATTGTTGAGTCGTAAGAGTTCTTTATTTTGGGTAGTAGATCCTTCTATATGTTATTTGCAAATTATTTCTTTGCATGCATTGTAATTTTTTGTTGAAAACTGGATATTTTAAATATTCAAATGTGATAAATTTAGAAATCATAGTCTCTCCCCTCTTGGGTTTGTTAATGCTGCTTATTATAGTATTGTTTATTTAGTGTCTTTTTGAAATAATACTGAAAAGTGTGTATTCTTTATCTTCTGTGGCCACCAAAACCTTTGTTCCATTAGCTTACTAGTCAGCTAACGATTGTACAGAGATTTCCTTAAATACCTGCAACCAAAAATTCTCTTAATGGAGGCTTTTTTGATACATTTCAGGATATGCCCTCAACACTCAGACAGTTTACAATTATGCCTAACTTAGCCTTCACTTCCTGCTTCTGCAGAGCTTCAACATCAACCAGAGGTGACAGGTCAGGGCCTTCTCAGGTCTTTCCTGGACATGTGCACAACCCTGAGCATGCATGTGGCCTTCCGGATTCCCAGGAATGTTTTGGAGCTCTCCTTGCCCTTAAGGGCATCTCATTCTCTGACCCTTTCCTCCCAAGCCCTTTGTTTGGTCCATTGTTTGCTCCAACTGGTGACTTATCATCATTCAGGCATCAGTGGCTAAAACCATCTGCCTATAAATGTGCTGGACAATGTGAGCTAGTTTCTTTAGCACTAGGCCCCTTCTGAATTGGGCAAATAAAGACAAGCCATTTGTGTTGGTCTTCCCCGGAGCAACCAGACAGGTGATGAAAAATACAGGATACTTAGGATATATACTTTGAAAAAGAGATCTGTTTTGGTTCCTCAGTTGCCAGCAATGCAAGGTGTTATTTTCAAAGCTATTGCTGATTTGGGGATTATGGTAAATTGAAATGGCACAAGCTTTGTTTTTAATGAGATTCAGCCTTTTGTCTTGAATATGCACTCCTAGGGTTGTTGCAAACCTTTCGTTAATTCCCAGAGTTCAAAAAAAATTTGTTTTGCCAGTTTTTTGGTTACTGACTTTTATGGAGAGGTGAGATTTTAAAATTCCTTATTCCACCATTTTCATTGATGTTGTCTGTAAGTACACTTTTGATCTGTGTCTTTTGAAAAGACCCAGTTCTGGCTTCCTGGTTTTGAAATACTCTAATTATACCAAAAATGTACTTTTTTATTTTCTAATTTTTATTCTGTAGAAGAGTGACCATAATCAGTAGTTTGTCTGTGTCTTCTCCTAATCATTTTTATGTACTACTTATTTTTAACCACTGAAGTAACTGATGATGACATATTAATACAGTGAGTTCACAGTTATTGCCTTTGTATTATAGAAAAGTAACGAGATATCAGCTTAGAGTCCGTTTCATTTGTGTAAACTGAATTATTTGCAGTTTTAGGTTTATAAGATGTATAATTACCTTCTAAAAATCCTAAAGAATGTAGACAAAAAAAAAAAAAAGAAAACACACACACACACACACACACACACACACACACACACAGAATCAGTGGTAATGATCCAGAATATTGTAGAGGAAATTTGGCAAGGAAAAACAAAATATTAGTTATTAGTTTTAATGTGACAATATTAATATGTGGTGGTTGTGACTTTAGAATGAGTATAATCTGAAATAGCAGGGAAGCATAAAATCATCTTTACTTTTAAAGAAACATTTAACCGTTCAGTCAATTCGAAACATACTTACGTTGTGGCTTGTGTGTAAGGTACTGTTGTTAATCTGCCTTCTGAAAACTCACAGCCTAGTAGGTTAGAAGGCTGTGTTAACACAGTAAGAAAAATGTAAGCTCTATTATAGAACTATAACCAATGTGCTGTGGATTATAGGAAAGTAAGTTAACAGCTGTTTAGAGAGTGTTAGGATTTCTGAAGAGGTTTCTGAAGTAAAGCGTCCCTTACCCTTGCTGAAGTTCTGAACAAATGGAGAGAACAGGAGTGACATGTGGGATCTAAAATAACACTCTTAATACTAACAGATACCAGGTTGGAGGACATAGGTGTGTGAGCCTTTTAACTGAAGTCCTTTACCTACTTAATTCCAAGAATTGCTGTACTGGGTTAATAAACTCACTCTGTGCAGGGGAGAGTCTGGCCCTAAAGAAGTAGAGTGTGCTTGCTCCGTACCTGGAAAAGGTAGAAACACAGAGATGGGACAGGTTTGCTCTGCATCTAAGATTAACTAGCCAGGTAAGTTCAGATAAGTCACTCTGTCTCTATCAGTGAAGAGGGACAGAGAAGCCTTGAGTGTGTTTAGAGAAAATTCCTTTTAAAAACCTGAAGGGGAAAAGGCATTTCTCCTGTAACAGAGAGGATAGTGAAACTTCCATGGAGAATATGAAATTGGAGCAGAGCATTAAAAATGGAAAGATTTCCAGGTAGAAGATAAAGCCACAGAGGGAGACAGTATAGGCTCTGTTTGAAAAACAAGTAGTTTAAATTAACCAGCCATTTGAGTTCTTGTGTTACCCTATGGGAGTTAATTATCAAACATAAACATTTAGTGCTTGAATAGCAGTGGCTCATTTTCAAGGTTATTTGAATTAAAAGATTACAAACACCTTAAAACCTTTTTGGTTTTAAGACAGCAAAGTAAAATTGTTTCCACGCTCTTTTGAAAATGCACAAAACAAATATAAACTCCATCTTTGAAACTGTGACACATCTGTAATCATACTTCTATGGAAAGAGGGAAGGCATAAAGATTAAGTGACCTAGCACAGGAGAGGAAGGTCAAACTCAAGTACCTGTAGAGGAAAGAATACTGACAAGAAGCAAATCATAATTTGTACACAAGGACCCCTGCCTAAAAAGCACAGAGTGTGGAGGTACCATATACCACAGATGCAGGCTGAGAATGGGAGGGAGGTACTGCTTCTCTGTCTGGAAGTTCTATCCATTGTTGAAAGTATGGTATTAAAATCCCCTGCTACTGTCGTATTGTTGTTTATATCTGCTTTTAGCCCTTTTAGTGTTTGCTTTATATATCAGGTGCTCTAGTGTCGGGTGCATAAATATTTACAATGGCTTTATCTTAATGAATTGACCCCTTTAGCATTATATAATGACCTTTTGGTCTCTTGGTTCCTTTGTTCTGTTGGTTCTCTTAGTGGTACAAAACTTAATGTCCTCTAGTTCAAGCTCCTTCTCAATGGCAGAATCGACCCTGACATCCCTGACTCTGGGAAGGCTGGCTGACTTGTAGTGGGGAGAGTTCACAGCTTTACAGATTTATTTAAGCCAAATCTGTCTTAACACAGATTGTCTCCATTCTTCTGTGTTGGCTATCTGGAATAATTTACAACTACTTGATTCTAAAGGACAGTTGGTCAGACAATCAATATGTTCTTTCACTCCAGACTTTGAATATTCGTCTTGTCTTTACCATTTTCCTTAAGATTTAGTTTTAGAACCTCCCAGTATCTTGGGGTCCATCTTCTACATGATATTTAATCAGCTGTGGTGTCAGAGTTGATAGCAACTACTCAGAATATAAAGTAGGGTAGTTTTGTCCCTTGGTCTGATCCTTTGCTTCTCGTTAATATAGCCTAAGATTATACTTTTTCTTTCCTTTTAAAGTGTTACATAAAGTTACATAACTGACTCTTGATCAACTAAAACTCCTTAAGTTTTTTGTGAAACCAGGTTTCCTGTTTTGTATTTATGTAACTGGTAATTGGTTAGTTTCTTTCTGTTTAGTTCCTCTTGATACTATCCTTTCAAAGTCATGTGGAGTTCTTACTCTGTTACTCAAGTTCTTATTTTTCATCATGGGTTTTGTGGTCTCTACACATTTAGTAAACATTATTTATGATTTTAGCCAGAACATCTAAAATTCATGCATGAGGATTTTGGTTAAGTATGGAGGCTTGACTCAATATTTCTACTTCCTTTTCAAAGCACTAAAATTGTAATAAAGGAATAAAAACAGGCCTAAGGCCATAAGGACAGAAATTAGTGGAAGAAGAAACTATGATCTTTAGATGAGAAATTTCAACTATTTTTAGATGATAAAAAATGGATTGATGAGTGATAAGTGATATAGCCAAGTGGAGGAAGATACACCCTGGGTTGTCTTCAGGGATAAGCAAGTTTACCTTACAAAATTTCTCAAAAGATTAACATTTAGTAGCAGAAAGTTTGAAAGGACAAGGATGAGGCTTCAGATTCAAAGTAGGTAATGGCTGAAAGCTTTATATTAAGTGGTTGTATCCCATGCACACAATTTCTTCTCCGTCTAGGAAACCAGGGATTGATTTCTTTTTTTCCTCCAGGAAAGTGGAAGCTGAGGGTTCTGTATCCAGGGTCATCATACGAACAAGATAGGGGCATTGAGCATTGAGCCGGGGAATTAAATGGTAATATACATACCCACCACTGGGTCTTTGAAAGCACAGTGAGCTTCCATTTTACTTCTTAATGCTATGAATAAGAACAGACAGCCAAGGATAACCATAGTTGAAGAAAGCCTCCAAATGAGAAAGCAGACAAAAAGAGACAAGGCAGAGAGCAGATAGGGGGGAAATCTTGGGGTGGGGTGGAGGGCAAGAAAGGGTATTAATATCTAATTTTCTAAAGAATAGGATGCTATTTTGAAAATCTTAGCTACTGTGTACTTGTCTCTTATCTAAGGCAGTGCTTTTTCTACGAATAAGTAGCATGGCTACATTAAAATACTATTACTTTAGAAGTATTTTCTGTAGCAGTAAGATGATTTAAAATGTGTGTTTGTGAGTGAATTGTAAAATTACTGTCTGACATATGTCTTAGAAAATTCCACATGTTCTTCCAGTTTTCGGTTTCTGGCACATTGACTAGAATTTGTACATGAGGAAATCAAACCCTGCTTTCCCTTATTTACCAATCCCTGTGGCATTTTGGAATATGAAATTCAGTTCATTGCCTACTATTCCTGAGTCAAATCCCATTGTGGCTTGCAGTATCTACCTCTTAGTTCTTTAGTGCATATTTAGGTGGGGTGGGACTGGGGAGAGTGGAAGAGGAGAGGGAAGGACATGTAATTATATCACTTCGTTGAATTTTTAATTCTTTGCTTTCACTTTGAACTTCAAACGAAGTTTTCAGTAGGGCATGGAAGGTTTTGTCAACCCAAGGACTATCAAACCTGTAGAACTTGAAAGAATTTATTTCAGCCAAACTGAGGACATGCCTGGAAGCAAGATCTCAAAGTGCTCTAGAGAATGGCACTTTTGTGGTTCTTTTTATACACTTGGAATCAGAGGAGGGAAGGACTCTTGGTGGTAGATTAAGGAGGTAAGAAAGCAAGGCAGGGAAATCCCTATGATTGAATAAAGAGTAAAATGGAGAGACTTACTGTAACACTGGTGGGGAGAAGATCGGTAATGACTGCTGTGCATTGGAACTGGTGTGCAGGCAGTAAGAGCATGTGCTCCCTTGAGGGTGGTCACACCTGGGGGCGAGGGGGTCTGAAAAAGAGGGTTTCTCTGGCATTTCAAAGATGTAACCTAGATGTACAAGAACAATGGAGGGAGCTTCCTTAAGACAAAGATAGAGCTTTACTAAAGAAGTTTATAGGCCTGGGGTGTGTCTACCCATCGAGACCTGCCCAGTGAAGTATTTATGATCAGATCACTCTGTGGGTTTACTTCAGTCACTGAACTTGTCAGATTTATTACATAGCCCCTGTTTCTTTCACAAATTCCAGGAATGAGCAGCACCCAAAATGAATTCCTGTCCTACCCAGTGATTCATCGAGTTCATGGAGTCTTTAAAGCCCTAGAATGTTGCTGGGTACAGTTAAAACTTAGTAGATGGAAGAGATACTCAATAGAGAACAGAATAAAAGTGTATACTTATTTTAGACTGAGAGCAGTGAATTGGTAGTGGGTATAGATTTTGGTTAAGTCAACAGAAGTAGGGATAAAAGAAAGCTTGGAATATTGAGTCAGATGTTAGAGGTGTCCAAAGCCTAAAGTTTGACCTATTAAGTAATGTGTCTGTTTTCTAAATGTGTCCCTTCCTTGGTGTTTTATCCAGGGATTTCTTTCTTACGATAAATTCAGTTATAAGATGGTAATGCACTGGCAGTAGTTTTCTTCTAAAAAGCAGTTATATTTCTGTTGGGGGCAGGATGTTAAGTGGGGAGATTGCAGACTTTTTTATTTTATGTTTATTTAGCCATACAAAAATGTTTTCCTTTTAGATTTTGGCAAGAAAACCAGCCAATCAGAAAAACATCTGGTGTTGGCTTAGCTAGGGAATGGCATAATCAGTAAAAATTGCTTGTAGAAAAAAATAGTCTAAAAAACAAATGTCTTTTTAAAAAATATTTTTGGGGGGAGGGAGAAAGAGAGGAAGAGAAACATCCATGTGAGAGAGAAACATCGGTTGCCTCTCATGCACGGCTCTAACGGGGGACTGAACTGGTGACCTTTCACTTCCACAGATGATGCCCAGCCAGCTGAGCCACACCAGTCCTGGCTGGATTTCTTTATAAAAAATTTATCCTTCTTCTCTTACTAAAAATTTTCTCCCACCAAAAGATTTGACTTAATGTTGGGCTATCTTTGTATGTCTTCGGTTTTATTCAAATCTGTGAAATTTAGATATGAGTCATAAACTTTTTAAACATAGAATCTGTTTTTGTAGCTCTTGCTGTTAACAACCACTCTAAAACTTAGTGGCTTAAAACAGTTATTTAGTCTGGCGGTTCTTCTGCTGGTCCCTGGAAAAGGTCAATCATCTGGTAGCTTGATTGGGGCTTGAATATTTAAGCTGGCCTCACGTATAGCCTGAGACCTGGGTATCTCACTGTCAGCTGGTAAACCTTTTCCACAGGGCCTCATCATTCAGAAGTTTGTCCTGCGCTTTCTTACGTGGTGGCAGGAATGTTTCTAGAGGGTGAAGCTTCAGTGTCTCTTAAGGCTTAGCCTTGAAAATCATATACTGTTAGTTTCCCCACAATCTTTTGGTTAGAACAAGTCACCACATTAACTCAGATACAAAGAATGGGAAAACAGACTCTGTCTTTTGAAGGGAGATGCAGCAAAATTCTATTGCAAAAGGCCATTGCCACAAGGAGGTAAGATTAATTTGGGACCTTTATTATAAGGTTCTACTATGGTCTCCCCTCTGGCTCCAATGAGTTACATTCTTATCACATGCAAAATATCCCTTCTTAAAACCTCCGAAGTCTTATTCAAAAATAAGTAAATATAAAGACCTATAACTTATCTGCCAAACATTCAAAGATGGATGAGGGTTCTCATGTGCAGTCCTCTTGATCCAGAGACCTATGAACTAAAAAGAAGTTAACTGCTCCATGTACATAACATACACTGTTGTCACAGAGGTAGAATAATGGCAATAGACATTCACCCTAAAAGGGAGGAGTAACAGGAGGTACATGGCAGTTGCTGGTCCGTATCAGTTCTGAAATACACATGTTGTCAGGGTCACCTACTCCAGGAGCAGGAACGGTGCCTTGATATGGGCCCAGTACTGCTTCTTGGGAAAGGTTCTCATACCCCTCGTTCTCTGTGACTCTTGTTATCACATTCTAGGCTTTTAACACTGCTTTCTGTTCTCTCCTTTTACATTAGAAATGCCTTTTGAAGCTCAATAGTTTTCTAAGTGTACTTTATTTCCTATAGAAAGTTGGAAGCCTGAATCCTCATTTAATTTTGAGTGGTCTTTGTCCCTTTTTTAGTACAGCTGGTACAACTTTCTTTAAAATTCTGGGGTTTTCTGTGAACCTGATTTGTGTTATTCCATGTCCCAAAAAGCTGGATCGTTACAACACATTTAAAGACAGACTTCTCTCTATTTTGGTTGTGTCAGGCTACTCAGGAATAATTCCTTTAATTTTCTTACAGGCTTTTTTATGTAGCTGAGAGACTTAATGGCATGGATTGAAAATTTTTTGAGGTTTTAAAAGGAACTTACAATCACCCCTTTACCCTGAGGATAGTTCTAATTTTGAGAATCTCATTGGCTTGAGCGACAGAAGATGAGGAATAGTTTTATTTTCCAATCTAGCAGGTTCTAGGTTCTAGGCCCTCTGTATTTCATCCAAATTTTTTTGTAAACTCTACAGTTTTCTCTTTAGCGTATTTCTTACTGTACTTTATCGTATGTAGCTACAAGAAGTCAATTACTACTTTCAAAGCAGCCAATATAAACACGTTCAAAGACTAAGGAAATTGGGTTTAAATCATTAAAGGAAAGCAAGAGAGTGACTCATCAAAACTGAAAATGTCAATAAAGAGAGAGAAATCATAGTAAAAAACTAAATGGAAATTGTAGCGTTGAAAATAGAATACCTGAAAAAGTCACTAGAGATACTCAGTAACAATTTGGAGATCTCATAGAAAGAGAATCAGTGAGCTTGAATGTAGAAATTATCCAGTTTGAAGAAAAGAATTAAACAAAATAAATGGAACCTCAGAGATCCGTGGGACAAATGTATACCAACATACATGCAATAAGAGCTTCAGAAGGAATGGGAGAGTCAGAAAAAATATTTGAAGAAATAATAGGTGAAATTTTCCCAAATTTGACAGAAAACATTTATCTGTACATCCAAAAATCTCAGAGCAAGATTAACACAAAGAGATCTAACCTGGACACATTTTTGTTGACCTGTTTAAATCCAGTACAAAGAAAAAAATCTGGAAAGCAAGACAAAAATAATTAATGATATGCAAGGGAACAACAGTGTAATTAACAGCTGACTTCATCAGTAACAACGGAAGCAAGAAAGCAGGTAGATAACATTCAAAGTAGGGAAAGAACATGAAAGGACACCCTCAAAAAAAAATGAAAAGACAGCCTAAAGAATGGGAGAAATTATGTGCAAATCATACATCTCCTAAGGGTCCAGTATTCAGAATACATGAAGAACTCATACAAGTCAGCTCTGACAAAACAATCTGGTTTTCAAAGGGCAAAGGACTTGAATAGACACTTCCTCAAAGAAGATATGCAAATGTCCAAAATCATGAAATATGCTCAACATCATTAGTCATTATGGAAATAAAAATCAAAATCACAATGAAATAGCTCTTCACACCCACCAGAATGTATATAATTAAAAATGGGGGGCAGGGAGGAAAATAAGTGTTGTCAATATTAGGTGGAGAAATTTGTAACCATGTATGTTGCTGGTGGTAATGTACAGTGGCACCAGCACTAGGGAAAATCTGGCAGTTCCTCAAAAAGTTGGACATAGAAATACCATATGACCCAGAAATCCTACCTACATAGATACCAAAGGAATCTAAAAGCAAATACTCATAAAAATATTTTTACATAAATAATGTTTATAGTAGCAATATTCACAGTAGCCAAAAGGTAGAAACAATCCAGGTGTCCTTTGACAGACAATGGATAAACAACATTTGGTTCATCCACACAATGGAATATTATTCAGCCATAAAGCAGAATGGATTACTGAGACATGGTACTGTATGGATGAACTTCCATAATGTTATAAAAAGTGAAATGAGCCAGACGTAAAGACTTACTGAATTACCCCATTTATATGAACAATCTAAAATAGGGAAATACCCATAGTGATAAAAGGAGATTAGAGGTTGGCTAGGTCCTGGGGATGAGAGGACATGGGACGGAAGGTCTCAGGGCTGATTACTTCTGAGTTTGGGGTGTGCTGGGGGAATGAAAAGTTTTGAAACTAGAGCGAGGTGGTAGTTGTTGCAAACACTCTGAATGTGACTGAATTATACACTTTAAATGGTGTATTTTATGTGAATTTTCCTTCAAAAGTAATTCAAAAAATAAAAATTTTGAAGTGAATTCCATATCCAGCGGAGCTACTACTGAAAAATTTAGGCAACATACCCTGACCAGTGTGGTGCAGTAGGTTGGATGTCCCACCAAACAAAGAAAAAGGTCGCCGGTTCGATTCCTAGTCAGGGCACATGCCTGGGTTGTGGGCCAGGTCCCCAATAGGGGGGCGCACAAGAGGCAACTACACACTGATGTTGTTTTTCTCCCTCTCTAAAAATAAATAAAATCCTTAAATAAAGAAGAAGAAGAGAAGAAGAAACCACCCATAGAATGGGAGAAAATATTTGCAGATCAGACAAGTAGATAAAGGGCCTGTACATATAGAGCCCTTAAATCTCAATAGTAAGAGGACAAACCAAATAAATGGGCAAATGATTTGAATACACAGTTCAGCAAAGAAGTCATTAGAATGGCTAATAAGCACACAAAAAGATGATCAGCAGCATTAGTAATTAGGAAAATGCAAATAGAAACTGCAATGAGATACCATCAGACTGGCTACAATTATAAAGATAGGCAATAAACAAGTGATGGTAAAAATATGGACAAACTAGACTCCTCATATTGCTGATGGGAATGTAAAATGGTACAACCACTTTAGAAACCAATTGAGTTTAAAATAAACATACCACACAACACAACTCAGTAACTTTGCACCTTAGATTCTGTTCATGAAACATGAAACATTTCAACCAAAAGACTTGTATGGGAATGATCAAATGAAATCTTAATGATTTGAGACAGCATGGTTGGACCTAGAGGGTATTATGTTCAGTGAAATAAGTCGGTCAGAGAAAGACAAATACCATGTGATTTTACTTATATGTGTAACCTAAAGAACAAAATCAAAACAGACTCATAGATACAGAAAGTGGACTGTTGGTTGCCAGAGGGAGGGGACTGGCTGAAAGAGGTGAAGGGAGTAGGAAGTACAAATTGGTAGTTAGAAAATAGTCACAGGAATATAAGTGCAGTGTAAGTATAGTAAAAAATATTGGGGTAACTATGTACACTGCCAGTCGGCTACTGGATTTATCAGGGAGACACCTTGTAAAGTATACAGTTATCTAATAGATTCTCTGCTGTGCATCTAAAACCAATACAAAATAATATTGAAAGTAAACTAATTAGAAGAAGGACAATGATCATAGCAGCATTATTCGTAAGAGTAAAGAGGTTGTAATAGTCCACTTTTGCCACATTTACTGTGAGGATAAAGACCATTCTCAACAGTCAGACCGTTGACATTCCAGAAAGTGTCGACATCCCTCTGAAGGAACATACAGTTATTGTGAAAAGCCGCAGAGGCACCCTGCAGAGGGACTTCAGTCATATCACTGTAGAACCCAATCTCCTTGGGGGAAAGAAGATGAGGCTCGGGTTTGACAAATGGTGGGGAAATAGAAAGGTACTGGCTACCATTCTCACCACCTGCCATCACGTACAGAATAGGTCAAGGGTGTTACGCTGAGCTTCCCTCACAAGATGAGGTGTACGTATGTGTGCATGTTCACGTCCCCATCAGTATCTTTATTCAGGACAGTAGTTATCTTGTTGAAATCAGAAATTTCTTGGGCAAAAAAAATCCACAGGGTTCTGATGAGGTCAAGGCAATGCTTGTTCAGTATCTCAAGCCCAGAAAGATGAGTTAATTCTTGAAGGAAAACAACATTGAACTTGTGTCAAATTCAGCTGCTTTGATTCAGCAAGGCACAACAGTTAAAAACATGGATATCAGAAAAATTTTTAGATGGTATCTGTTTCTGAAAAAGGAACAGTTTAACAAACTGATGAATAAGATCTGAGTTGTCCAGCTATAGAAACAGGAGGGGGGCAGATGATTCTTCTAACTTACTTGTGATATTTTAAAGATGCAGTAGAAGCCATGTATTGATTTGGGGTGGTTGAAGATTGTGGTAATCCAAATGCCTGTCAGCTAGGAATGATTAAGCAAAATATGACATTTCATACACTGGACTACTATTCAACAGTAAAAAGTAATTCATTAATACTGCAACAACATAGATGAGCTTCAAAAATATGTCGTGTAAAGGAAACCATTTGCAAAAGGTAACATATTTTACATTTCCATTTTTTAAAATGTCCAGAAAAGGAAAATCTGCAGAGCCAGAAAGTATATTACTGGTTGCTTGAGGTTGGAGATCAGCACAGGGATTGATTGCGGATGGGTCTGAGGCATATTTTTGGGGTGGTGGAAATTCATTACAACTGAATTGTGATGGTTGCACAGCAAATTACTGGAGTGTACACTTAAAGCCAGTTGAGTTTATTGTATATTAATTATAACATAAGCTGTTTAAAAATGCTATATGCAGGTAAAATTCCATGATGGTGAAACATAGCAGTTATTACAACTTAAAAAAAAACCCACAGATTTAACACAATAGAATATTATGCAGCAGGAAAAAAGAAGGGGGTCTTATGTTTTATGACAGCATGGGTGGAACTGGAGACTATTATGCTAAGTGAAATATGCCAGTCGGCAGAAGACAAATACCATATGACCTCACTTATAACTGGAACCTAATGAACAAAATAAAATAATGAGAAGAGTAGAACCAGAGACATAGAAACATGGAGCAGACTGATAGCTGTAGGAGGGGAGAAGGAGGGAGGGTAATGGTGAAAGGAAGGGGGAGGGACTAATCAAAGAACATGTTTGAATGACCCGTGGACATGGACAACGGAGAGGGGATTGACTGTAGCTTAGAGGGGTAGGCTAGTTGGAGGGGAGGGGCACAAGGGGAAAAATTGGGACAACTGTAATAAGATGAACAATAAAAATAAATATATAAGATAAAAAACAAGTTTAATGTACGTCATATTCCTTGAAATTAACGGGCCGTAAGCTGAGTCTCCAAACTTTTGTTTCTTCATGTATATTTTAAGTATTTGTTGTAATGATATTCAATTTGTTACTGTGCTGATGTCATTTGCATCTTATTTACTAAATTTAGGGTAACAGTTTATTCGTTTATTTTTGCGCTCTATTGTAGAGATACAAAGTGAAAAAAAACATGGAAACCCGTTGGGAATTTACAGTCCAAAGAGTATTTCCAGATCCTTATGGTATCAATGGCATTCATTGGTTCAGTAATTTCTAGGTGCTGTGTTGCTTGCTGACTATATTGCGGTGAACTAAATGGACAGGGCCCCTTTCCTCTCGGAGCTTACAGTCTGATATAAGAGGCATTGAACTGGTGTTCTGAGCTTTTGGATGCATTGGTGTTTCATAGGAGAAGGGACAGGCACGCCCAGTTAGGTTGATTGGCAAGGGCTTCACGGCATAGATAGCATGTCCAATGGACATTAATCTGTTTCTGTTGACAGATTAGGCAAGTTAGGTTACACAGGTGGTACTTTAGAGAAAATAACATGAGCAAAAGCCCAGAGCCCATTTCAGGAGAAGCAGATGCTCCTTAAATTGTATTTTATTTCTGTGTTTCTTCCATCGGTTGTAATTTACTATGTACATGTATAATTAAAAGTTGCTGTGAATTATAAAATGTACCATTATTTTATAAACCACAGAAAAGCTTTGATTTTAATTTTAAGATGGTTCCTAAATTTAGAATTGTTAAAATGTGGGAAAAATTTTTTTTTACTTGTGAAAAAATACATGTAACATAAAGTTTGCCATCTTTGTCATTTTTTTAAGTGTACAGTACACCCACAATGTTGGGTAACCAGAACTCTTTCATCTAGAACTCTTTTCATCCTGCAAGATAAAATACACCTTTTTTTTTTTTTTTTTTTTTGCCCTGGCTTGTGTGGCTCAAGGGATCGAGTGCCGCCGGCCTGTGATCCAAAAGGCCACAGGTTCGATTCCCCATCAGGGTATATCCTGGGTTGTAGGCTGGATCCCCAGTTGGAGGCATGCAAGAGGCAGCCAGTCAGTATATCTCTTGCATATCAGTGTTTCTCTGTCTCTTTCTCCCTCCCTCCTCCTTTCTCTAAAAATAAAGAAATAAAATCTAAAAAATACACGCCTTTTTTATAAAAAGATTTTTATTTATTTATTTTTAGAGAGGGGGAAGGGAGGGGAAAAGAGGGGGAGAGAAACATCAGTGTGCGATTGCTCTCTTGTGCCCCTTGTTGGGGACCTGGCCTGCAACCCAGGCATGTACCCTGACTGCGAATTGAACCATCAACTCTGTGTTTCACAGGCCGGTGCTCAATCCCCTGAGCCACACCAGCCAGGGCCTAACCCCACATTTCAAGCAATAAAAGTAAAGAAGAGGCACAGCATCTTTCTTTAAGGACCCTCCTGAAATTGCAGTCATTACTTTTCTTTTTTCCTTTAGCCAGAATTTAGAAACCTGACCTTAATCTAGCTGCAAGGGAAATAAAGTCTTAATTTCCACACAGCCCTGTGCTAGCTACAAATTGGGAATGCTGTTACTCTAGAGGAGAGAGTGGATATTGGAGGATAGCTAGTATTCTCTGCCAAAATACTATTACATTTTGTATTTCTTCTATGAAGCTTGAGTAATATAGACCACATCTTTTAAATGTTTTGGGGGTTTTTTTGGAGTTGGTAACTATGCTATTAAATCAATTAAATTATCAGCAGGGGTCACTGTTGAGCAAGTAATTATTTCTTTTCTCTGTTCAACTTGTCATTTTCCACCCAGATCCTGAATTTAAAGCTTCTGGGTCTTGTTTGTTTGCTAAGCTGTTAAATTTATTATGTTAGTAAACAAATCCCCAAAATGTGTCAAAGATTCAAAAACTGATAAGGCTAAATTAATAGGAAAAATACTATTCAGGAACTTTATTAGATAATATAATTAAAATTTGTAACAGGTGGTTTAAGAGTTGTGTTTTCAGCTATTATAGAAAACAATTATAGTATTATGCAAAGCAACAATAAGTGCTAATGTATGACAAACCAAATCACTTATTTAAGTGTTTTTTTTCCTTTTTTTAAATTTAGGAATGTCCTATCCCTAGAAGACAGGGCTATAGCTATGTCTCTGTTTTTTTAGGGGATGATGTCCTACCTTGAAACAAATAATGAGAGAACAATCTAGTTGTTCTCATGTTCTTTTTTCTGACTACATCCTTGTCATTGTTGGTGGATAGATTATAAAAATCCACAATGATGCATCCTCATGTTAACATAAAACCAGATTCCTGCCCTGGCTGGTGTGGCTCAGTGGACTGAGTGCCAACCTGTGAACCAAAGGGTCTCTGGTTCAATTCCCAGTCAAGGCACATGCCTAGGTTGCAGGCCAGGTCCCCAGTAGGGGCCGCATGAGAGGCAACCACATGTTGATGTTTCTCTCCCTCTCTTTCTCCCTCCTTTCCCCTCTGTCTAAAATTACAGAAATAAAAATTAAAAAAAAAAAAAAAACCAGATTGCCTAAGAATGTCACATGTTTAAACAGTCACTTCCTCTATGATGATTATAGCTTAAATCCTTCACAGATTTGTTGTAAGTTCATTATAGCCTTAATCCAATGAGTTTTGCTACCCTTTGTATTTTGCATGAGAAACAGAATTTGGATTCAGCTGAAATAGTAAAATCTCTAAAACATACATTTGATTGCTTCTATGAAACATTTTACAAACAGTACCATCAACTGGAGCAGAAACCATTAGGGTTTCCTAGAAAACATCTGAAATTATCATGTATCTACCTCTAGAATTTTTTTTTTCCTTTCTTTTTTTAGGATTGTTTTCTAGTCTCCATTGCGATGACACTTCAAATAAAATACTCTGATTATCTGTGAGAACTGTAATTCCTTGGGTTCTGAGATCCTCAATTTACTTTATCTAGTTCATTGGTTCTGAAACTTTTAGGAGACAGTATCACCTGGAGGGCTTGTTACAATACAGATTGTCCTTCTATCCCTTCACCTCCTCCCCAACGCCAGTCGCTGATTCTATAGGTCTGGGGTACAGCCCAAGAATCTGCATTTCTAACAAGGTCTGCTGTGAAACTGATGCTGCTGTTCAGGTGCCCACAATTTGTGAACCGCTGATCTTATCTTTTCTTAAAAACTTGGAGTAGGGTACATATATGCAGAAGGATGGTAAGGGAAATATAAACCTGAACAGATGTCCTGTACATCTGGTGTGTCCCAGACCCTCCCAGGATGGCAGTGTATTCTTTTCTCCATTCACGTGCCTTCATATTCCCACAGAGACAACAGCATTCAGTCTGTATAGACTGAAGTGAGGGAGAAGATCAGCAGCCATGTGTGAGTTTTGTTTCTTTGCATATCTAGAGTTGTAGAAGAGGGATGATTCTTTTAATAGCTTCCAGCAAAGGGTAGATATTGTTGGGAAGCAGAGTATTCTCTCATCAGATTGTTAGGCAGTAGCATTACTTTTATTATAAGATAATAAAATTGTGCTCAGTCTACTGAACCACATCAGCTAGGGCAAATTTTAGCATTTATTTTTTAATATATTATGGTACAAGAAATTCTGTGTAACAAATAATAACAAAACACAAGAACAAAATACAAGATATTTCAGTTACTACCCAGGTATAACACCCATCTTTATTTTTCCCCTCAAAAATTTGGGCAAAAAAATGCATTACACATGACAAAAATACGGTACTACTACTTTTTTGGCAGGGGGAGGATACTTCTACTTTGTGAGGGTTTGTTTTTGGTTTTTTTTAAAGATTTTATTTCTTTATTTTTAGAGAAAGGAGAAGAGAGGGAGAGAAACATCCATATGTGGTTGCATCCCCAATTGGTGACTTGTTGTCTTTTTCTAGTTACTGTCTGGCCTTCCTCACATCAGTTTAGATATCATCTATGGTTAGAATTGTTTCATCTTTTGCTCTCACATACTTCTTGTCGTTTTTTGCTAATAATTGATAAGATATTTGCCTGTTTCTGTGTTCTTTGTAGAGCAAGAGCTCCTTAAGTACAGGGATAATGTCATCTTTTTTTTAACTCATTACCTAGAAAAGTATCCAATATACTGACAGGGCATAAAAATGTTCATTGCTTGAAGTCAAGGCATCTGAATATTACTTAATGATGTGTATTTGCTGTTTTTACTATACTTTTTATTGGGTATAGCTGTTTGGGTTTTTTTTTTTTTTTTTTTTTAAGATTTTTAATTTATTTATCTTTAGAGAGGAAAGGTAGTAGAGAGGGAGAGGGAGAGAAATATTAGTGTGTGGTTGCCTCTTGTGTGTCCCCTGCTGGGAACTGGCCTGCAGCCCAGGCATGTGCACTGACTGGGAATCGAACCGTGATCCTTTCGTTCTCAGGCCCGCGCTCAATCCACTGAGCTACACCAGCCAGGGAGCTGTTTGGTTTTTTTATGTAGTTTACTAGACAAGCTTATAGTTATGATCTCCTGTGTGGAAGAAATGGTTTTGATTGATTGGTTAAATGAGCACCTGTGTGTATCAAGAATGCATCTGGTTGTGGTTGTGAAGCATTAATTGGTTTGCTGCATGATATATAAAACTCATAAGAGAATGTTCCCTATCCCAGGTTTCGGGGCACCTCCTCAAACAAGTAAATGTGAGTTTTATTTGGGAAATCACCTTATCTTAATGGCATTTGTATTTTATTTATTTTTGGTTTTTGGAATTCTTGTAAGAGCTCATTTAAGCCAAACTTGTGACATATGCCAAGGAGCAAGGTCTCAAAATGCTCCTCAATGGCATTTTTTATTTATTTTAAATTTTATTTATTGATTTGAGAGAGAGAAAGAAACATTAATTTGTTGTTCCACATATTTATGTATTGTTTGGTTGATTCTCATATATGTCCTAACCAGGGATTAAACCCACAACCTTAGCCTATTGGGAAGATGCTTTAACCAACTGAGCTACTGGCCAGGGCTCCTTAATGGTTTCTCTCCCTTAATGGTATTTAAGGAGCCCTGGCCGGGTATTAAAAATGGCATTTTAAAACTGAGTAGTGATGTGGTTTTAAGGAAGTAAATCTTTTGTAATTCAGTGTCCTTGTATGTAAAATGAAGATTAGGAATAATATGAAGATTCAATATATCAATACATGAAAAACACTTAAAACAGTACCTGGCACATAGTGTCATCCTTCTGACTGCTATTCATTTTCTCTAAAGAGAGAGAACAAATTAAATATCTCAGAGATGTTTTTCAGCCTAAAGAGTCTCTGAAAACATGACTTGGGCTTATAATACACTGTGTACTTATTCACCTCTCTTCTAAGAAGATCACCTGTAAACTCTGGAGTTGAACATAATAGAATGTTAAGTAACAACAAAATGTTTTATTTTTGCAGATGTTCTCAAATAGTGATGAAGCTGTAATCAATAAAAAACTTCCCAAAGAACTTCTATTACGGTAAGTCTGAATGCTAATTTTATGTTTCTGTGTGTGTGTATATATCATTTGTCTACTTAAAAATTTACAGACTTACTGCTTTTTTCATATATGTATATGATCTAGATTATCTGAATTTGTAAATTTATTGATTCTTTTGTTAAACAATCTTACTTTGAATTTTCTAGATATAAATCAAAATTTTGGATGTTTAACTTAGAAACAATTTTCTCCTACCCAGTTTCTAGCTATATATGATTTCATTTACTCATTTTCCCTTTGCCCTATTCTTATATAGAATGTGAAAGAGGTAGTATATTTTATTTTATTATAGTACTGATTTTTTGAAGACTTGATTCTGATTCATCCTTTCCCCCCACTTAGATTTGCAACAAAATATTACATTATTCTGAGCTGCTGTATAGAAGAATAATGACCCTTTCTTTTATTTCATTTTATTTTATTTGTTTACTTTTAGAGAGAGGGAAAGGGAGGAAGAGAGAAAGTGAGTAAAATGTTGATGTGTGGGAGAAACATTGATGAGCTGTCTCTTGCATGGCCCAAAACAGGGGCCAGGCCCACAACCCAGGCATGTGCCCCAACTGGGAATCAAGCCTGTGACCTTTTGGTTCGCAGGCTGGTGCTCAATCCACTGAGCTACACTAGCCAGGGCACAACAACCCTTTATTTTAAAGATAAAAAGGCAAGTTATTTGAAACCTTTTTTTTCCCTATAGTACACATGGTTCTACCATTCTCTTTTAAAAAAAAAAAATTTATTTATGGATTTGAGAGAGAGAGAAAGCCAGCACAACACTTAAAAAATTATTGATTTTTAGATGGGAGAGGAAACATTGATTTGTTGTTCCACTTATTTATGCACTCATTGGTTGATCCTTGTGTGTGCCCTGTGGATTGAACCCTCAACCTTGGCCTATTGGGATGATGCTCTGACCAATTAAGCTACCCAGCCAGGGCATCATTCTTTCTTTTAATGTGTAGAAACTGCATTTAAGATCACCCTTAATATAAAACACACAGCTCCTGATTTACGTACATCTGATTCAGGAATCACCTAGTGAGAAATAGGCATCAGGGGACTTATTTTTAGAGCTCATTATTTGGGCACTTAATCATAACATTCTTTGTTTACTTATGTGGAATATTGTGACTAAGAAAGAAAGGATATTCTCTTTTGCATTTATAAGAAGTTAACAAGTCCCTGCGTTCAGAGGCATCTACTTACTGCTCTTACCTGCTTTTGCAGTCTGGCCAGCCCATAACCAGCCTAGTCTCTGCTTCAGGGTGGAAAAAAATCTCTGCTCTAGTGCTGGTGAAGAAAAATGTTTCTGGCATTCCTTAGTATTTGTATGTCTAAGTCCTCCTATATTGCAAGACCCTGATAAGCAGGGAGTATATCCTGTAAATCTTTATGTAGTACCTTGTAGTACCTTAGTACATTGGAGATACTAAGAAAAAAAATAGCTGAATTAAGTTGGGAATGGATTTTTTTCATGGAAGCAATGCATATGTATATGCTGGTTGAGTAGTTTAAATAATAGTTAACCCCTTGACTATGCAGGGCCATTGGAATTCTCCTGAATATATCCTAATCCAATATCCTGAATATATTGTGTGGCATCTTGAGTATCCCTCAAATTTCAGCAAAATTTAGCTATTTTAAAGAGGAATATTTTTAAGTTGGTTATGTTCTTCACAGTTATTATATGCTGGGTATACTAAGACATACCTTAGGGTTTTTAAATAATTTTTTATTGATTGGCTTTTACAAAGAGAGAGGAAAGGAGAAAGAAACATTGATTTTTTTTCCACTTATTTCTGCATTCATTAGTTGATTCTTGTATTTTTCCTTTTTTAATTATATTTTATTGATTATGCTATTACAGTTGTCCCCCCAATTTTTCCCCCTTTGCCTCCCTCCACCCAGCACCCCCCACTCCCACAGGCAGTCCCCACACCATTGTTCATGTTGACGGATCACACATGTAGGTTCTTTGGCTAGCTACTCCATTTCCTATACTGTGGTCTACATCCCCATGGCTGTTCTGCAGCTACCTATTTGTACTGTAAGAAGTACTTATAAGTACTTCTGAATAGGTACTTCTACTTATTTGTACTCACCTACTTCCCTATATCCCCCTCCCATTTGACAACTATCAAAACGCTCTCTGTTCTTGTTTGCTTCGTATGTTTTTTTAGATTCAATTATTGAGAGATATGTATTTTGCCATTTTATTGTTCATAGTTGCTCTTCTTTTTCTTAAATAAGTCCCTTTAATATTTTGTATATAATGGTGTGGTGATGATGAACTCCGTTAGTTTTTTCATGTCTAGGAAGATCTTTATCTGCCCTTCAATTCCAAATGGTATCTTTGCTGGGTAGAGTAATCTTGGCTGCAGGTCCCTGCTTGTCATGACTTGGAATATTTCTTGCCAGTTGCTTCTAGCCTGCAAAATTTCTTTTGAGAAATCAGCTGACAGTTTTATGGGAATTCCCTTGTAGGTAACTAGCTGATTTTCCCTTGCTGCTTTTAAGATTCTCTATTATCTTTAACCTTTGGCATTTTAATTATGATGTGTCTCATAGTGGGCCTCTTTGTATCCATCATGTTTGGGACTCTCTGTGTCTCCTGGACTTGCATGTCTATTTCCTTCAAATAATTAGGGACTTTTTTTTTTTTTTTTTCATTATTTTTTCCAGTAAATTGCCAGTTTCTTGCTCTTTCTCCTCCTTCTGGCACCCCTATGATGTGAATATTGGAATGTTTGCATTTATCCCAGTGCTGGAGCTCAGAGGCAGTGAGACTAAGAAGCTGCTTATACTGTCCTTGTTTTTTGTTTTGTTTTGTTTTGTTTTGTTTTGTTTTGTTTTGTTTGCGGAGGGGGGGGTGTTGGATTCTTTCTTCTTCTTCTGATTGGTCATGTTTTGCTTCCTTGTGTTCCAAATCATTGATTTGAATCTCAACTTCATCCACTCTGCTGTTTCCCTGTACATTATTCTTTTTTTAATTGTATTTTATTGATTATGCTATTACAGTTGTCCCATTTCTCTCATTCCCCTCTACCCTGCACGCCCCTCCCACCCACATTCCCCCTTGTGAATTATTCTTTATTCTAATTACTGTATCTTTCATTTCTGACTGGATCTTTTTTATGCTGCTGAGGTCTTCACTAAGTTCTTTGATCACCCTTATAACCAGTGTTTTGAGCTCTACATCTGATAGATCCCTTACCTCCATTTTGTTAGTTCTTTTTCTAGAGCTTTGATCTGTTCTTTCATTTAAACAATATTTCTTTGTCTCATTTTGGCAGCCTCCCTGTGTTTGTTTCTATATATTAGGTAGAGCTGCTATGACTACCAAGAGCTGTCTTGGTAGCGTGGCCTAAGGTAGTAGGTGTCCTGTAGAGTCCAGTGGTACAGCCTCCCCTATCACCCAAGCTGGGAACTCAAGGTGTGTCCTTTTTGTGGGCTGTGTACACCCTCCTCTTGTAGTTGAGTCTTGGTTGCTGTTGGCAGGTCAGTGGGAAGGATTTACCCAGGCCAGTCAGCTGCAAGGACTGGCTGTGACCACTGACCACACCCTCTGCCCTCCATGGAGAAACAGCTGTGCAGGGGTAGGCTGGTGGTCCTCTGACATGGTCTGTAGCTGTCCACTGGGTGTGCTGTCCATGGGGTTTCCCAGGTGGTGCAGGCCAAGGTCAACTCCCACCTACGTTTTGCCCAGGACTACCCAGCCTGAGCTATAAAGCAATCTGTGAGAAGGCTGCTAATTGTGCTGGGCTTGGAGATTCCCAGGTGAAGCCAAGCTGTGAATTCAGACTGGCTGCTGCTAGTTCCAGACCTGGGGCAACTTAGCAAAAGGTACAGTGACTAAGGGCTCACTGAGGCTGGCTGTTGCTTTTTTCATAGGATTTTAGGAAGTTGTGAAGCATGAGCCAAGACCTGCCACTCATATGGAAAAGCAGCTTGAGTGGGCCCATGAGGTGGATAGGACGGCATCTTTGGAGATCTCCAGGCAGGGCAAACTGTGTTAGCCAGGTTGATGGATTCTCAGATATGGCACCAGCCTGCCAGCTTTGTGGGGAGAGGGTTCAGAAAAGGGACATTGGCCTCTGTCTGCCTTTCTGCCTGGGAAAAAACTTACCCAGCTCTCACCTTGATGCCAGACACTTCACTTCCCCCCAGTATGCACTGGTACCTTTCAAGCTGCTACCCCAGTGCTGGAGCTCAGAGGGAGTGAGTCTAAGCAAGTCTGTATATAGGTTCTTTAAGAGGAACTGCTTGGGGCTCTAGAAGTTTCTTCCACTGACTCAATCCCCACTGGCTTTTGCAGCCAGAAGGTTTGGGGACTTACCTTCCTGCCACTGGAACCCTGAGCTGGAGGCCTGGTGTGGGGCTGGGACTCCTCATTCCCAAGATACCCCTCCTGAATTTTTACTCACCGCATATTGGTATGGGACCAGCCCGTTCTATATCTCTGCCCCTCCTGCAAGTCTAGATGGATGTGGTTTCTTTAATTCCGTAGTTGTCCGACTCCATTCAGCTTGATTTCTGATGATTCTGAGTAATGATTATTCTGTATTTTAGTTGTAATTTTGATGTGGTGTGGGGAGGCGAGCATGTTTACCTGTGCCGCCATCCTGACCAGAAATTCCCCCAATTCTTACTTGTTTTTTGAGTGGGGATCCAACCTGCAACCTTGGCATTTTAGGATGATGCTCTAAACATCTGAGGTATCTGGCCAGGGCACCTCATTTTTGTTTTATAATGCCATTAGTTTTGAATACTTAGCATCATTTTGTACTGCTGTAGTTGACCTTACAAATCACTAAGATTTTGGGAAATTATTTGACTCTTTGGTAACTAGCCACACCATGTTATGGTTTATGTTTTTCTGTTTTTGCCATGAAACTCAGATTCCTTACTGTGTCCTACAAGACCCCTCATGATTTGGCAGGGGAGTAATATGATTCAGTTTATATTTTTAAGGATTAGTCTCAGTACTCTGTGTTAGCCAGATTAGGGGATAGGAGTGGAGCGCAATAAGAAGGCTATTAAAGAATTCCAGGCAAGAGATAAGGATACCAGAGAGAACATGTTCTGTAATGTGTTAGACTACAGCATTGCTTACTCCTGCCCTTTCTAGCTTTAGTCACTGTCTCTTAGTCTTTTCTTTTGAGACATAAGCAGCATACAACATTGTATTAATTTCAAGTGTACAACATAATGATTTAATACCTGTATATATTATGCAATGATCACCATGACAGATCTAGTTAATATCCGTCACCACACATAGTTACAAAATTGTTTTCTTGTAATGAGAACATTTAAGATCTGTTCTCTTAACAACTTTCAAATATACAATAGAGTATTGTTTACTGTAGTCACCATTCTATATACCACATTGCCAGGATTTATTTATTTTATAACTGGAAATTTGTATCTTTTGACCATGTTCGCCCATTTCACCTGCCCCCCACCATTGGAAACAGCCAGTCTGTTCTCATAGCTCTGAGTTTTGTTGTTGTTTTCTTGTTGGCACTGAAGAGTTAACGTAACTCTGTGTTAGCAGTGCCTTTGCTACTTAGCACACTGCCATTGTGCATGTGAGGAAACGTTAGGAGTGTCTGGCTCTTTTTCTAGGGTGTGGAAAAGAGTAGGCATGAGTTGAGAGGTTGGAAAAAGAGGAAGATTGAAGAAGGGTAATGTGTTCCTGGCTTCTCAAATTGGAACGCTGGAGATATTTTTTCTATAGCAACATTTTTGTGAATGAGAATTTGGTTCTAATTTATATGTGTTATATTGGAACTGATCCTTGTGTACATTATAGTGTAAATTGGCTGCTTTCTAACCTAGGCAGAGAACCTAACTACCACATATGATACGATATCTGTGAGGAAGTGAGCTTGAGTTCTAAATCAATTTTGTACTTACTGATGGGAACACGTTCCTTCCTAAATTGGAGATAGTGAAACTGATCCTGAGAAGGGGGGAAGTGATTTGACACCATAAAACATACTACTTGTGAATGCATTTAAGTGTATAAAACATAGATTTTGTTTAACTGTTGAAGACAAGTAAAAAAGAAACCTTTTTGATATCTTCAATGTTACACCAAACATAATTAATTTATTGAAATTCATTGAATGTGATATTTCCTAAAATTTAAATTTTGTTTAAAGCATGTAGGGCATGACTAGGAACATCAGGTGCCCCAAGGAGAGGAAAGCCAGGTAACTGGAAGATAGGAATAGAAGAAAAACTTACTTTTCATTAGGCTTTTTTGTATCTTTTAGATATTCTAATTTGAACTCTTTGTTTTGAAATAGTTGTAAAAATAGTACAAAGAATTTTGAGGATATCCTTCCCTAAGAATTAATATTTTATATAATTAAACAATAGTTATTAAAATTGGGAAATTAACTGATACAGTACTATTTAATCTATAGATCTCTTCAAATTCTTCAGTTGTCCCAGTAACATCTTTTTTCTGGCCCAGTATCCAAACTAGGATTAGACATCGCATTAAATTGTCATGCCCGCTTAGTTTTCTTGAATCTGGGACAATTCCTTATTCTTCCTATGTCTTTCGTAATCTTGATACTTTTGAACCGTTATTTTATAGAATCTCCCTCAATCTGGCTTGGTCTGAGTTTGCTCATGTTTTGATTTAGGTTATGCATTTTGGCAAGCGTATTACCAAAGTGGTGTTGTGCCCTTGTTCATGTGTCACAACGGGGCACATGTGTCACTACGCTTACTACTGGATGTTAACTTTGATCATCACTTAGTTAAGATAGTGTCTTTCTCCACTGTGAAATTGTTTTTCTTTGTTGTTGGTAAATATCTTATGCAATGTTGACTATGTAAGTCTTCTGTTAAAAAAGAGCCTAATAAAAATTATACAACACTTGGTTTGGTTAGATTTTAAGTTACATATTACACCATTGAGTCCAACATATATTAACCTACAAGGAGGACAGTCATGTTCATAGGACCATACTGTTCCCTTGTAAATGCAAGGCCACAGCCAAGTTAGCAATGAATTAAGCAAGTATTCTTGTTTCCTCCTAACTTGAATTTACACATTCTCTTTCTTCCCTTTTGAAACAAAGTTTATTATGAATGCTGTAGAAAGCTGGAATCCATAGTTCGCATAATGTAAAATCAGTTAGCGGGATTGACAGTACTCTCTTTCAGAGCAGAGCCATATGTATTTGTTTAGGAGTACCTCTTGAAAAATGAATGTCAGTGTTTAGAAAACAAAGAGTCTTGTGTATTTTCCGAGACCTGCTATAAAGTGATTTGTTCCTCTGAGATTTCTTCTGAGGTTGGTGTTGATGACTGTAAAAACGACATGAGGGATAAGACTGCTTGAGCCCACACATGCCCTTTCAGCTGTGAAACAAAGTACAGTTTCAGAATGAGGATTATCACTACTTACAAGAATCTAAAATATTTTTCATTATATTTTTCAACTGTTGGAAGTGTTGTGACATAATTATCATGTGATATATAATATGTATGTGTGAGTTGGTAGAAGATGAACTTTCTGAACTTGACATGGAAGAAATGATTGGCTGGGATTTTTTTGTCTGAAATGGATAATTGTGCTGTATTGGGGGTCCCCAAGAACATCCCCAGGTTTGGTAATTTACTAGAAGGATTCACAAGACTCAGCATGTGTAGTCACACTCATGGCTGCCGTTTATTAGAGGGAAAGCGTGCAAAGTTAGTAAAGGGAAAAGTGCAAAGGGCAAAAGAGAGGAAGCCAGGCAAGCTTCCAAGAGTCCTTTCCCAGTGGAGCCACACAGAAAGCACTTAATTCCCAGCAACGAGTTGTAACAACTTAAGTAAAATACTGTCAACCAGGGACGCTCACTGGAGGAACAGTGGGAACTCTACCAAAATTCAGGTTCTTGAAATGCCATTCAAGGGCAAAATTGCAAGCAGGCCTTTCTAAGGATAGGACTACTATGCTAGGTCTTATCTGCACACATACTGTCTCATGTTTTATTTGAAGAAGCTTACAATGTTGATGGTACCTTGTAGCTTTTCATTCAGTTTTTAAGTACCAGGAATTCAGGATAGATGGTGTGTGGGTGTTCTCCTTCCTTTTACTTATTTATTAATTTTTCCCACTTTAAAGCAGTCAGTATTTATTAACTGACCAGAGTACAAAAATAACCATAGTAGATACCATAATTCATCTTTGTAATAAGCAGTTGATTTGGTTTTCCCTGTTGCCGGCATCTCCACCTTCTACAAAATACATGGACTTTTTCTTCATTCCACCTCATGGAAGAGATAATTTGAAGGGCCACAGGAAGTTGGTTGGTTCTTTGAAGCATTTTCCAACAATATAGACCTCATGAATCAGATCCTCCATGCAGATGATGTCATACTTACCAAGAGATCAAGCAATATGTTATCTGTCAAGGCAGTTTCCTTTTTGCTGATTTTGCCATAACCACACTTATAAATCAGTTGGTTCACTGACTTTAGGTCGTGGTACCCCATGGAATAACAAGGTCTGTCTGAAAAAAGTCCAGCCATTATTAATATAAGCGGAACAGTTTGTGCAACATCAGTGTAACCTGGCAACCAAGGAGAGTGGACTGGAATGCTCGTGCATGAACAATGACAACTACACTGCACTAGTTAGGGGGGCTGCAGATGCCGTTGAGTGAGCATGTGTACTGTGTGTCCATCACATTCAAAATGACTGAGTGAGTAGAGCCACAAATCTGCATCAAATTTTGCGTTAAGCTTGAACATTCCTCTGGGAAAACTATTTGAATGATTCAGAAGGCCACAGCTATGGGCAACTGGCAGTCGGCAGTTTCATCACAGCAACGTGCCTGCTCATGCATCACATCTTGTGCAGAGGGTTTTTTTGTTGAAACATCAAATCACCCAGGGATGATTTGACTCAGCAGCCCTACAGCCCAGATTTGGCACCCTGTGACTTTTGGCTTTTCCCAAAACTTAAAATCACCTTTGAAAAGGAAGACATTTCAGACTGTTGATGGGATTCAGGAAAATACAACAGGGCAGCTGATGACTATTGGGAGAACTGTATGAGGTCCCAAGGTGCCTACTTTGAACCGGGATGAGGCATCATTGCCCTTCGTACAATATTTCTTGTATCTTCTTCAATGAATATCTCTGTTTTTCATATTACATGGCAGGATACCTTCTGGACAGACCTTGTATATGGTTCCACAGTCCTCAGCATGTTTATTAATCGAGGTCTTGTTGAGCCTAACAAAGGGGCCGTTGAAGATGTAGTGAAGGGGAAGAAGCTTCAGCACCTTTCAGACCTTTGGACTCACACCATTGATCCCTCTGATCCTGATGACAAATGCCAGTTTGGGTTCTGCAGGAACATAGAGGTTGCCAGCTCTTCTTGCCATCCAAGCTTTCAGTCTCAGTTCTGCACGTCTGCCTATATTCTTTGTGATAGTGCTTAGCGTCTTCATACATAAGCTTCCTCCTTGTCTTGGGAAGCATCTTGAGGGCAAACTACTTTCTCAGGAATGCCTGATCTTCAGCTCTGCAAAACTCCTTTGCTTTTTTCGTAAAGATTTCTGGCACAGCAGGAACAGCTTCTATTCTGCACACTCCATGGTTCCAGCTAGAGAAGAGTGTTTTCCTTTCTTTAAAAGACATAATGGTTAAGAACATAGACTCTGGAATCTGACCTCCTGGATTCTATCATTTACTAACTGTAAATTGAGGATTTCAGTACCTACCTCTTTGGGTTATCATAAGGATCAAAAAGGTTGATAAATGTAAAGTGCTTAGAAGAGTGTCACAGAGTTAGAGCTGTAAGTGTTAATGTATATTACTGTTAGTTCTGTTTTTTACCCACGGACCATAAAAATAATGTGATCGGTTCTGGGACTACCAAAAGTGATCATCTCTCAACTCTAAGGTGCAAATTGGCAGATGTCTTAATTCAAAGAATACAAAATCCCTCCAGCTGGTATCACTCAGGGGATTGAGTGCGGGCTGTAAACTAAAGGGTCACTGGTTCAATTCCCAGTCAGGGCACATGTCTGGGTTGCAGGCCAGGTCCCCAGTGGGGGGTGTGTGAGAGGCAGCCCCACGTTGACGTTTCTCTACCTTTCTTTCTCCCTGCCTTCCCCTCGCACTAAAAATTAAATTGAATCTCAAAAATAATACCTATAACCTTTAAAAGAAAAGAATATAAAATCAATCTCTTATTCAGCATTTAGTTTTCTGGCCTTCTCAATTATCCATAACAAAGCCAAAGAAACAGGAAGTAAAGAGAAAGATCAATTGTGCATTTCACTCAAAGGATGCATGCCAGTCATTTCTCAGGCTCTGTTTGCTCTCTTTCTTTGGACATAGTTCATACAGATTTGACTGTGAGTTGCAGTAATAAAATTGGGATCAGAAGAGTAATGCTGTTAGGGGATTCACTGAGTTTTAAGAGTGGCAATCTGATGGTAAATGAGAATATATAAAAGTAATAAATAGAAACATTGAAAAAGGTTAATAATTCAGGGCTATTTGTTTAATGAAAAGATAGGCAGGTTTTAATCACCCGTTTGGGTTTCACTGTATAGGATGGCAACTGGAGGTGTTCATGAAAGCTGTGAGGTGCTAAAATAATTAAATCGTAGTTCCTTAAACCTTCTTTCAGTGACAGAGTTCAAGTGATATATTTATTTATTTACTTACTTGCTTACTTTTAGAGAGAAGAGAAGGGAGGGGGAAAGAAGAAAGAGGGAGGGAGAAACATCAGCGTAAGAAACACTAATTGACTGCCTCTAGCGTGCCCCAACCGGGAACCTGGCCTGCAACCCAGGCATGTGCCCTGACCGGGAATCAAACCAACAACCTTTTGGTTTGCCGGGCAGTGCCCAGCCAACTGAGCCACACTGGTCAGGGCTCAAGTGATATATTTCATTAAATACCAAGAAAACTCAGTATAATTTGTTTTATAGTGGTTTTTAACAAAATAGTTAATGTATGTAACTGTTTATATAAGCATAAATTAAGATTTTTTTTTATATAACATATGCATGGTACATTTTCATTTTTGTTTGCTACTGCAATTAATCTATGTATTTTTTATTTGATGAGAGAATCAAAACTGTATATTTTATTTTGCATTGACAGCCAGATACTAAAATGCTAACCAAGATCTTGGTATTCCTTCAATTTTTTTTCTTTATTTTTTTAAAGACTTTATTTTTGTAGGAGTTTTGGGTTTACAACAAAGTTGAGAGTAAGGTACAGATGCCCTTATATATGCATAGCCCCCGTCATTATCAGTCCCACTCACTAGAGTGGTGGGTTTTTTTGTTTGTTTGTTTTTGTTTTTTTTAATACAAAGGATGAATCAACATTGACACATCATGGTCTGCAGAAGTCCATAGGTTGTGTTAGGGTTCACTCTTGGTGTTGTACATTCTGTGGGTTTGGACAGATCTGTAATAATATGTATTTTTACTGCCTTAAAAACTCCTCTGTGCTCTGCCTGTTCGTCTCTCCTTTCTCTCACCGCTGGTCGCCGCTGATCTTTTTATCATCAGAATTTTCTTTTTCCAGAATGTCGTATGGTTAGAATTTCCTTAAACTTTAATACAGGAACAGACAGTTACTGAGTACCTGCAGTGTAGCAGGCATTATGTTGGGTATAGAAATAAAAGAGAGTCACGTTTCTCAAGAAGCTCACTGGGTAGAAAACAGACATGAAAATAATCGATATCGAGCTACAGTGGAGGTCAGCCCGGAGCAGCTGTTTTCGGTCTTTTCATCTCACGGCACACATAAACTAATTTATAAAACTCTGTGGCACACCCAGAACGTATTTTTTAGCTGATTTACAAAGAAAGTAATAATAGTAATTACCTACCTTTTTTGGTCCAAAGTGACTTTTAAAATATCAGGTGCCTGTATTTGTATATAAGGATTTCTGATACCAAAAATTAACCAATCAGATGCAACCTTATTGTGCAATGTGACTAATAAGATGCAACTCTATATTATATAACCTGTATATTTATGGTTTAAGACAGCTATTGTTCTGTTGGCTGTTGTCATGTTTTTATTTGACAATCTAAGGGAAAAGAGGTCTTTGTCCCTGACTAAGTAGTCAAATATTACATGTTTTAAAAATTCTTGCCCTGGCTGGTGTAGCTCAGTGGATTGAGTGCGGGCCTGTGAACCAAGGTATTGCAGTTTGATTCCCAGTCAGGGCACATGCCTGGGTTGCTTGCAGGTCAGTTCCCGGCAGGAGACGCACGAGAGGCAACCGTACATTGATGTTTCTCTCCCTCTCTCCTTCCCTTCCCCTCTAAAGATAAATAAATAAAAATGTTTAAAAAAAAATTCTTGCAGCACACTGGTTGAAATTGCTGGCCAACAGCCTTACAGCAGGCTCACGTTAGGACTTTACAGCCAACTTTGGAGAGTTCAGAAGATGCTTCCAAGGAAATGAGACAAGCTTAGGGAGTAAGTGGTGATTAATTAGACAGAAGGGGAGTGAGGGAGAGGACGTCTCAGATCTAGGAGAGATTATTGTTTTTCCTTTGTGAATAGAGACAGAGTTTTGATTTAGGACTATAACATAGGAGGTTCAGGGTTTTTTGTGGGGGGATTGATTGTTTTTTGGTATAGTATATAGTATTATAGTTTAAGCTCTTTTTTGTCCCTAACCCCATAATTTGTAATATTATTTATTTTGGAGAATTTACAGCTTTGCACATACAGTCCATTAGTAAATTGAATGCAGCCTGTGTATAGAACTTCATCTCTGATTTGCTTGTTTCTTCATAATTGCCATTTGCTTTTTTAATATTGCCAAGCTTAGTAATCCATTTCCTGGAGCAACAAAAAATGAAAAATACTCTGAAGAGTAAATTAGATGTTTTAGTGTAGTCAGAGGGAGACTTCAGCCCTGTTTAGCCCCAAGTTTTCTAGCCAGTAGCAGCTCCTGTGGTTCCTCAGTATCATGCTAGTGGTAGACTATTAATAAGATATGTATTAGACACACTGCCTATGTGCATGTCCTGTATATGTAATTATACACAGAGTTGTTTGTGTATTGATAAGAGCCACCTGGTTATGGGAAGGTACTGGTGTTGTTTTTTTTTTTTTTTTCAAGTCCTTTTTGTCTTCTACCATTAAATATTCTAACATCATGAGCTCCCTCCAGGTTCAGCTTGATGTCATGAAGCTAGGTTAATAGCCCTAAAGTCATATCTCTGTTAGATCAGGGCTATCTTGGAAACAGGAGAAGGTGGATCATAACTTTATCCTAGAAGAAAACCTTATTTTGAAAATAATCTTGCCCTGGCTGGTATGGTTCAGTGGGTTGAGTGCCAGCCTCCAAACCAAAGCGTCGCTGGTTCGATTCGCAGTCAAGGCATATGCCTGGGTTACAGGCCAGGTCCCCAGTTGGGGGCCCTCGAGAAGCAACAACCCATTGATGTTTCTCTCCATCTCTTTTTCCTTCCCTTCTCCTCTCTCTAGAAATAAATAAATAAAATCTTTAAAAATTTTTTTTAAAGAAAGAAAATAATCTTAAGAAATTAGGCTCAATTTTATGAATATTATCTAAAATTATTTTTAACAGCCACTTTGTGTCCTGAAGCTTATGTGTTTCTGCCTGTTAATTGTATTATAATTCAAAGCTCAAATGTAGAAATTAGCTTGAAAAATACATTGTGGCCCAATTAGATGTATGTAGTTGATACCAAGCCAGTGACTATTGTTTATATTTTTATTTTTAAACAGTTTCAGATTTAATGAAAAGATTGCAGAAATAATTCAAAGAATTCCCATATACCATTTACTTGGGTTCCCCAAATGTTAACTTTTACCTTGCAGATGCAATATTTTTTACATTTAAGATATCAATGTATATTTTCTAAAAACAGATATTGTACCTAACTACAGGACAGTGATCAAAATGAGGAGATAAACATTGATACAATACTATTATCTAATCTACAGATTGTATCACTGTTTTACCGTTAATGTCCTTTATTGGAAAAGGGATAAAAAATTTTTTCTTCCTGATTCAGGCTCCAATCCAGATTCCAGACCACAATTATTTCAAGTATTAGTTACTTGTACCTCTGAGGAACTGAATGATTTATTGTGTCACATGGGGGATTTCCAGATATGAATCGATTGGGTCTGCATAATTTCTGCTGAATATAATTGTGGTTAAAATAATAGTTAAGTAACTGGAGAACAAGACCAATTGTGACCTCTCCATATTTGTGAAAATAAGATTATTTCAGAAACACGTAGGAAACTTATTTTTCCATTATTTATGAACAGGGCATGTACATCTGGTATAAGTGCAGTTTCCCATTGAGATTCAAGTTCATGGTGATGAAAAGAGACTTGACTTCGGATGGTGAACACACATTTACATTATACAGATGGTGTATTATAGAATTGTCCAGTTGGAACCTATATAATTTTTTAAAACAATGTCACCCCAATAAATTCAATAAAAATTTTAAAAAGAGAGGTTCAAGTTCAAAAGGAAGGAAGAGTCAAAGTACAGCCCTAATTTAAGAGGTGATAGATTATCTGATCTCGCAGAGATTGTCTGCCAGCTTTAGTTCATTCAGTGTGGAAGATGTCATCTTTGTGTTACATTAATAACCAAGTTGTAGAGAGAGCTGTTACAGCTTAATCTGTAACTTGTTCTTGTCTAAAGAGTCAAAGCTCAACTAAGTCCATGAGAGCTACAGGTATCATACATTGCTTTTAGCAGGGTTCCCCACAAGATCATGGATAATAGCCCTAATGTCATAACTATACTTGAAATCCTCTTCCTTAAAACAGGGGTCTAGTAAACCTACATCTGTAGTTTGATCATAAAGACACTAGCATACAGTTTTAATGACCAAGTCCTCAAACTGATGGTCTCTTTTGAGGAATAAGAAGTGTGCAATTTTTAGGGTGGGGCAGGGGGCCCTGGTAGGGTGAAAATGGAGAAAACTGTACTTGAACAACAATTTTAAAAAAAGGAAGAAAGAAGTGTGCAATTTTGAAAATGTGGTAGTTTCTGCCAGGCATTAGACAAGTATCAAAACTCTAAATTCACAAGAGGCTTTAACACTTTATGTGGCCAAAGGTCTTCATCTAGTACCTTTTAGAATTTTTTAACAAATACTAATTACTCATAAGCTCAACCCTTTTTTAAAAAATAGAAAGTAGCTCCAGTAATTATTAAACTTTCAAATTCTTTAAAAAAAAATAAGTAGCTCTGACTGGTGTGGCTGAGTGGATTGAGTGCTGGCCTGTGAACCAAAGGTTATCAGTTCAATTCCCAGTCAGGGCACACACCTGGGTTGCAGGCCAGGTCCCCAGTAGGGGGCATGGGAGAGGCAACCACACATTGATGTTTTTCTCGATCTTTTTCTCCTTCCCTTCCCCTCTCTAAAAAAATAAATAAACAAAATGTTTTAAATGAATGAATGAAATCTTTTTAAAAACTGTATTAGAAATATTTTATCATCCCTTGGTGTATAATTGAACTAGTATGGTACTTATGCATACATTATCGAGTAAAAGATTACTTTCTCCCCCTGTGTTTCAGATGGGCAGTATTTTTCTTCGTAAATTGCTCTATTTTATCTTATAATAAAGTTGTCTCTATCTCTTTTTAGGATATTTTCTTTTCTGGATGTTGTTACCTTGTGTCGCTGTGCTCAGGTCTCCAGGGTAAGATTGGTTGGCATGGGTACAGGGGCACCCCTTCCTGACACTGGTGATACCAGCTTCTGTATGTAGTAGGGGAACTTTCTACTTGGGTTGTTGGTTGTATGTTAACTTCCAAAGGATGCTGTTTCACTCCTGGCCTCCCCAAACCCATGTAATTCTACTGTTCTACTGCATGCACCATTTGTAATTTTGGGGGGCTCTTGACTATTTGTATAATACAAACAGGAAACATTTCAAGGAAAATCATTAATAAAAAATTAGGCTCTACTTAGAATTGTAATAAAATAGTGTTTCATTATGTTTTCCTGGTTCATTTTATACATATACATATGGAAGGCTCTTGAAGGTCTAATTTTCATGTTGTCTCCCCACACTTTTCTCCAAAGATAATAGGTAAAATTTATTATTTTTTCATTGGAGAGCCAACTAGATTCCATTCTCAAAGTCAGTTTCTACATCACACTTCATTAGCCATTTTTGGCAGTTAACATCGCTGTTATAAAATAGTGAAACATCATAATCTTACTGGCTGCCATTAATATAAAGAATAGAATCTCTGTTGTGAAAAACATTGCTTTATGAACCATTCTACTCTCTATTGTAATATGGATATATAATAATTAACTTAATGAAACGAATGTATACCTGCAGTTACCACCTTTTTGTGAACTGGACAGTGGTACAGTCCCGGGTCACTGGATCCATAACACGGTTGTATCACAGAGCACGGTGTTTATCTCTGTAGGCCAGCACAGGTGTTCCTTCAGCTTCCCAACACCACTTTAAAAAACACAAAACTTGCCAGTCTTGCTAACTTGAATGTAATTTCTGCATCCGAAAAGCCTTACTGAATCTGTGTGCATCAGCTGTTTTGGAAACAGTCAGTGGTGTTTTGATGATTTATGACATTTCCATCCCTGGTATGTAAGTGGTTGCCCTAGACACAAATGAGTGGGGTTTCCTTCCTATCTCCATGTGAAGCTGAGGTCATCGCTGAGAAACAGTGCGCTCAGACCAGTGTCTAAACATGTTTAATTGCAGCATCTCGTCTTAGCAACATTGATTTGAGGGAATTTTAATTGTTTTCATTGGCAGGTTTCTCTTTCCTCTTAATATGTTTTAACTTAAAAAAAAGAAAAGTACAATGCCAATTTTCAGTTTTCATTAAATCTGGATAGTACATCAGTAGTTAGCTTATTGTTCTCTGTACTTGAAGTATTTAATTAATTTGTTTTAAAAAAACAGACTCTGAAAGGGAACCTGTTGTTCCTAATTTTAGTCTCAATTTGGCATGTTTCCTGTTCCTGGAGAAAGCGGTATAAGGAAATGAGAAATATCAAACCAAATCAGGGGTATATTTATTAGCCCAGGAATCTAGTAAACATACGAACTTTTAAAAGTTTTATCTCTTGTCTCCCATGCTAACCATTTAATAAACCATTGGAAAAACAGGAAGCTACAAAAGGAAAAGTAACATTGAACTCCAGAGAAAACCTTAGAGTTCTAGAATAATAGTAACTTCATTTACTTTCATGCCCCTGACATATTTCTTGCTTGTTGTGTGACACTTATCTCTGGGGGTCAGTAAGTGTATACACAGTTTCCTTTTGAAAATTCCAGTATCAAATCTGTGTTTTGATTGTTATAGTAAGAGGTGATATTCTAAGTCAACAGCTCAACAATATTAAAACTTTTGTTTACACTTTAAATTCAATAGGGAAAACTTTTAAAGGCTTTCTGATTAAAATACCTAATGATCCACAACAAATTAACTCTTACTGAGTCATTTTTCACCTAATTCTGAACAGCTGAAAAGCCGAAAAGCCTCCTTTTAGCTTACTGACAAAACATACGAGAAGTCTTAAACTTTCGGTTTTAAAACTACCAACTGAATCCAGTTAGAGGGAAAGATGGCCAATTGAAAAACATGCCCGAGTCTTTAATTAAAAAAAAAAAAATAAAAGGAAAGCGCAATGCCAGTTTTCATTAAATCTGAGGAAAGCATTAAGGCTCTATCAGGTATACAGAGAAATGATACTGTCTTTTGTAAGTTCCAGGTCTCCACATCATAGTTTCAAGCCTGACCAAATTTATATTGAACATAGAATATTCAGAGGACTGTGTCCTCTATCTTTGGTTTCACCCTCATTTGATCCTTGTTGAAGGATAGAGTAA
Organism: Anoura caudifer; assembly: GCA_004027475.1. Taxonomy (NCBI): domain Eukaryota; kingdom Metazoa; phylum Chordata; class Mammalia; order Chiroptera; family Phyllostomidae; genus Anoura; species Anoura caudifer. The sequence continues at coordinate 416,496 of PVKU01000028.1, forward strand.
CAGACTTGCTTTTCATAAGCTGAACTGTCTCATTTTTGGATTAGAAACTAGAATCTTCCAGTTAGAAAGCAGTTTCTGGCTATGATACTTAATATAGTCTGTCCTTTCTCCAGTCCCCTGAGATCTTTTATAGCTGCTAGTTTCTGTATCCACTCAGTTTTGAGATGTCCAATTGGAGAATAAAGTACGAATAAGAAGGCTGACTGACTGGGAGTTAATGGTGGGAAGCTGAGAAATGTTTTGGTCAATGTCAGTCATCAGTAGACTGAATTGTGAACTCCAGTATTGCTTGCTTTCCCCTTTTGTTTTGCCTCCTGCTCATTCTGTCTCTTTTTCTTCAAAATAGGCCTGGAATGTTCTGGCTCTGGATGGCAGTAACTGGCAGCGAATTGACCTGTTTGATTTCCAGAGGGACATCGAGGTATAATTACGTTGCGTGTGGCCCCATTTCTCTTGTTAGAATGTAATTACAGTGTGGAGCAGATTAGCCCCAACCATCCAGCTCTCCTTTCCCTGGGGGAACAAACTATTAATTTTAATGCCTGTAAACTTCGTGGCAGCCTGCAGTGTTCACAAGAACTTACTCATTTTTTTAAAATAAGCAGAACTATTTTACTGAAATAATACTAAATTGTTTGTATTGATAGGACCAGAAACATTTTTTTTGTGGTGGAAATTTGAACCTGTATTTGCTCATTTTAAGGGAGTCTTTTATATTTGTTTATTGAAGAATTGGTCAAGTTAACTTGTTGGGGTATTATGGTATTTGCGTAAATTCTTTTTAGGATGAGCATTTTGTTCTTGGAAAACCTATAGATAGTATTTGTGTAGAATGAAAGAGAATAAAGTCAAAGTTACTTACTGAGTTATTTTTCTTCTCAATTCACACCTATATCTATCTCTTAGTGTTGCCTATGATTTCTAAAATAGAGAAGCATAATGACTTAAGATTAAATTATTTTAACCTCAAGTTCAGCTCTATGGTCCTTGGTTTTCTCATCAGAAGAATGGAAATTATAGATTCTTCATTGTGTTAAAAGGATTAAATGAGGTTTAAATTTAGATTTATACGTTGTTGTTTTTTTAAGTTCTAGTGGAACTTAATTGTCTTGAGGATCCATGTAAAAAGTTTTTAAAAGCCTCACATGAACTTCTCATTATCTTTAAAAGTGCTTTTAAAATAATACTCACTGACATTAAGCTGAATTTTTATGTTTTTCACAATTTACTTATCTTTATGGAAGAGAATGTTTAAAGCAGCATGGCCCATACAGGCATTCAGCAAGCTTTTTGTTAAGTGTTCCTTGAGTCTCTGCTGTAATTGCAGTGCTGCAGTGAACACTTTGGAAAGGATACAGACATAATAAAGAGGGTTAATATCCTTCAGCAGCTGCAGTTTCATCAGGAGGGGCAGTCTGCCTTAATACACACGTAAGGCCTTATGTGGACATGTATCTTAATATAGGCATGAGAGAACTGCAGAGCACCATTCTCTCAAATATAGAACATCTTACAACAGTAAAATAAATAGCAGTATTGAGTTTAGGCATGTTTCAAGTAGGTGCATTAATCAGGAAAGCTTTCTTACAGTAAGTTGAAATTTTCCTATTTAATTAATAACTAAGCCTTTAAAATGGTTTGTAAATTATTTAAAATGAGGATGTATTCTTTCCAAAATCAATGTGATGGCATATCTTTTTGTTTAACTGTCTTTTTTTACAGGGCCGGGTAGTGGAGAATATTTCAAAAAGATGCGGGGGCTTTTTACGGAAGCTAAGTCTTCGTGGGTGTCTTGGAGTAGGAGACAACGCGTTAAGGTAAGAACGTGACTGCTGGCCGACTGACCTTCCTGACTGCAGTAAAGCAGGGCCATCTCGACCAGAAGAGGCTGAAATGATTTTAAGCTGTTTATAAAGTTACAACTTTCTTTAAGCTATTCTGAGCCCAAATACACATACATTGCTTATAACACATAAATTCCCAGTAGTGGGATATATAGTTTTAAGAATAAAACAAGAACAAGTGCCCCCTCCAAAAAGGCCAAATTTTCCATATTATAAATAGTTCTTTTGAAGCCTTGAGTAAATTTTGTTTCTTTACTCAAAATTAAGGTAATTTTAACCTTGGTTGACGAAAAGATCAATGTTAAAAGTTTATGGCTGAAAATTAATTTATTTGTAATTGTGAACTACTTTTGTACTGATATCCAATACTACTATTAATAATATATATCTTTTTTGTTAACTTCTTAATACCAGAATTGAGCATGTCATTTCAAACCTTTTACTTTGTTTCTTTCCTGAAAAGGACCTTTGCACAAAACTGTAGGAACATTGAAGTACTAAATTTAAATGGATGTACAAAGACTACAGATGCGTAAGTATTTTGTGTTTAAGAAGGGTGAGTCATAGGCCCTTGTGTTTTACCTGTACTGGCTTTAAATGCATGCTACTAAATACATGCTATGAAATTTAGCAAATTTCATTTTGGTTTTATAGAAGGAAGATATTTTAAAAAGAGAAGGTGACATTAGAGTAGAAATAAAGTAAGAAATCTATTTTGGAATCTGGCCCAAATCGTATTTTGATATTTTGAGGGAAACTTAAAAATTGTAGTGAATATGCAGTACGGATAATAATGATATATTAATTACTAGGAAAACCTGCATTTCAAGAAGATCCTAGTAGCTATCATTCAAAGACACAGTAAAGGTAAACAAATAATTCTATAAAAAGATGTAAATCTTAAAAGCAAGACTAAACAGCTTGTGATCATTGATATTGACAGCATTCATTAAATAACTTTAAATCTGCTGTGCTAGTGTTGGCCACAACATAAAAGAAATAAAACTTGAGAGTTTATAATAACAGACACAGTAGACATTGAAGGTAGACATAAAAGAACCCAAGGATATCTATTGTTAATAACATGCTGATACCATTTCAGTATTATGTAGGGAAATTGTTGCCTATAGTGAAGTGAGGTGAAGTCATTGAAAAAGCATTGCTTTCACAGAGAAGGGCCAGGATTATTCACTGAATCTTCCTGTTCCAAAGTCCTCATAAAAGAGATGGTATTTTTAGAATTGCTTAAGTGAAGGAAAGTGGAAGATAGGCCAAGCACAGGGTATATACATTGTTTATTTTATTCCTTTCTTTGAGATCACAATAATTATTAACTTTATAATATAAGAAAGTAATATAAGAAATTATCTTTATAATATAAGTTAATACAATATTATTAACTTTTAATATAAGAAAGTGTTTGAAAGACAAGGACTATGGCTTTTCACTGATTTTACTAAGCATTATTCCCGTGGATTGATTTGGAAACTTTGATAAGATAGGTAATTTACTCAGCCCTACCCCGACTATGACTCGATGCCAGTAGCCCAACATTTACTTTAGATAAATTAACCTGTTTCTGTTTTTCCTTTGAATACTTAATGTTATAGAGATTTAGAATTTGAACACTTGGTATCTAAAAAGTGACATATAACTTACACATTTTTCTAGAAATTTTTATACCATAGATACACTGGCAAAAATATAATAAGATTTAGGTACAAGGCTATATTCATTTTTACTGTTTATGACAAATACTGCATTATTCTTAGTAACAAAAGGCAGAAAACAATCCAAATGTCTATCGGTAGAGGACTGGTTAAAAAAAGGAACCGAGGCCCTGGCTGGTGCGGCTCAGTGGGTTGAGTTGCCAGCCTGCAAACTGAAAGGTCACTGGTTCGATTCCTAGTCAGGGCACATGCCTGGGTTGCAGACCAGGTCCCTGGTTGGGGGCCTACGAAAGGCAACTGATTAATGTTTCTCTCCCTTTCTCCCTCCCTTCCCCCTCTCTAAAAAATAAACAAATAAATGAAGTATTTTTAAAAAAAAGAAAAGCAATGTGGGAAATCTTTCCGTGGTACTCTGGAGTGATCTTCAGGGCATATTGTTGAGAAAGCAAACTGCAGAGGAACTTGTATAAAAAGATACCTTTTGTAGGGCCAGGGAATGTAATAAAACTATATGTCCATATTTGTTAATATTTTCTAGAAGAAACAGTGGAAACATAATCAAAAACTAATAAAAATAGTTACTTATGAGGGAGAGAAAAAACATGATACAGGGATGAAAGGAAGACCTCTGAAGTATCATGTTTTAATAGTTTTACTTTATACCCATGTATATGTTTTTCATAATTAAAATATGAATTAAACTAAAAAAGAAATCAATTAAAAACAAAATATGGGCCCAGCCATGTCAAATTGGAGCTAGAATCACCAGAAGGATGTTACTTCAACTGACTTTTGACTTCTTAGAGCAAATTTTAAACATACGCCAAAGTAGACAAAATTGAATCCATCAGCCATCTTCAGATTGATAATTGAGAAATGATCACTTTATGGCTAGTTTTATGTCATCTTACCCCTTGTTTTTATCTTATTTTGAAAAACATCCTAGATATCATATATGCATTTCTAAAAGGCTTTTAACAAAAACCCATTAACTTTGTCACTCCTGTGGGGGAAAAAAATCTTAAAATTATCAAATAGCTCCCGGTCAGTGTTCAGATTTTTGCTTATTCTAGTAAATTTAGAAACAATAGTTTAAACGTAATATAAAAGAAAAAGATTCAAACTTTAAGAATCAAAGATGGAGACTTTTACTTCTGACCATGATAGTTAACTGCCCTCCTGCTATAAAAAGCAATTAAACTGTACAAACCATAGAAGGCAGTCAGTTTGAGATGTTGGACAGCCTGCAGCACAGGAATGAGAAACATATGACATGAGCCCTGTGATTACCTGGGCTTTCTGCTTGGTGACATTTTCCAGATAATGGCACAAGGAGAAGGAACTCAAGCAGAGCACAGAATTCTGGCTGACTTGAATTCAGGGAGAGATTAGAATTCAGGGAGACCGAGGCGGCTAGAATTTGTGTCTCGAAAGGGAGGAACTACTCAATAAATGGCTCCAGTAATTACGTAGATTTGACTGAATAGTAAACTACATACGCACATATCAGGACCTCACAAAGCTAGGCCAAGAATGTCTAATAAGGAAAGAACAGTTATACTAGGGAAACTATAAACGGAAGAGTTGCCAGGATATTATTTCTTTATATATCTGTTGGTCTCCCTGAACTGTGATCAGATAGTTAAAGAGGAAATAATACCAATCTTCAGACTCATTCATTTCAAAAAGAGAGCGAGAACTGCTTCATAACTCATTATATGGAGCCAGTGTTTTTCTGATACCAAAGCTGGCAAACAAAGACATCACAATAAAAAGAACTCTACCGATATATCTCTCTCAAGAACAGGAATACAAACATACTTTATTGTTTTTTTTTTCTTTTATATTTATTTTTTCTTATGTTTATTGATTCTAGAGAGAAAGAAAGAGGAAGGGGGAGAGAGAGAGAGGTTGATGTGAAAGAGAAACATTAATTGGTTGCCTCCTGTATGCACCCCAACTAGGGATAGAACTGGCATCTTAGGTATGTGCCCTGACCGGGAATTGAACCTCCGACCTTTTGGTGTACAGGACAATGCTCCAACCAACTGAGCCACACCAGCCAGGGCCATACTTTTTTTTTTTTTTTTTTTTATTCATTTAGAGAGAGTGGAACGGAGGGAGAAAGAGAGGGTGAGACACATCAATGTGTGGAGTCCCTCACTGGGGACCTGGCCTGCAACCCAGGCATGTGCCCTGACTGGGAATCGAACCAGCAACCCTTTGGTTCACAGCCCAAGCTCAGTCCACTGAGCTATACCAGCGAGGGCCAGGGCTGTACTTTAAAAAACTTTTTTAGCAAACTGAATCCAGCAACATATAAAAGGGTTTGGGATCATATCCAAGTGGGATTTATCCCAGAAATACAAGTGTGTTTTAAACATCTGAAAATCAATTAATATAATATCTCAATTAGTAGAATGAAGTAGGGGCCAGCAAACTTTATATATGGGGTCAAATAAGGAAATATTTTAGGCTTTGTTGGCCATGCAGTCTTTGTCATGACTGCTCAACCTGCTGATGTTTTACAAGAGCAGCCGTGAACAAATGAGCATGGCTGTGCTCCAGTAAAGCTTTATTTCTGGGCGCTGAGATTTGAGTGTCGTAGAATTTTCACGTTACAGAATAGTATCTTTTGATTTTCTTTCAACCATTTAAAAATATCGGAACCACTCCTGAATTGAGGGCTGTACAACAATAGGCAACTGGTGAGATTTACTGCCTTCTGGAATAAAGAACAAAAACTACATGATCATCTCAACACGATAGTCTGTAAAATGGCCCCTCAGTCATTCCTGCCTCCTGCTGGTGTTCGCAGCCTTGTGTGACGTTTGCTCCTTGAGCATGCTCTGGACTGAAGGGCTCATTTCTAACAATAGAATACTGCGAAAAAGATTGGATGTCACTTTGGAGATTCAGTTACAAAAAGACCTCAACTTCTGTCTCACTCTACTTTTTCTCAGGGCTCTGACTTGGTGGGGAGCAGGGCACATTGCCCTGTTTTGAGTAGTTCTGTGGAGAGGCCCAAATGGCAGGGGATTGAGGTCTTTGGCCAACAGCCAGTGAGGACCTGAAGCCTACCAAAAACCAAATGAGTAAACTTGGAATTGGATCTTCTGAGGTCTGCCAAAAGCTACTTAGATGAGCTTGGAAGGGAATCCGTACCCAGTTAACCTTTGAGATGATTGCAGCCGTGGCCGATACCTTGATTACAGCTTTATGAGAGACCTGAGTCAGAGGCTCCCTGCTAAGTGGCCTGTGCCGGTATTCCTGACCCACAAAAACTATGAGATAATAAGTGTTTGTCGTTTTAAGTCGCTCACTTTGGGATAATTTGTTAAGCAACAGTAGGTAACTAGTACATCATTAGGTAGAAAAAGCACATGAAAACATCCAACGCCCATTCATGATAAAAAAAAAAACAAACCTCTCAACAAACTAGAAATAGAAGGGAGTTTCCTCAATCTGGTCATAGGCGTCTGTGAAAACCTTACTGCTAACCATCATACTTGATGCTGAAAGACTGAATCCTTCACCCTAAGGTCCGAAGCAAGGCAAGGATGTTAACTCTTGCCATTTCTATTTAACATTCTATTGGAGATTCTAGCCAATGCTATATGTTTACTACAGAATTGCGAAATAAAACCCCAGTAGAAGATTACACTCCATACCCACTAAAATAGCTATAAGCAAAAAAGGAGAGACCAGTGGCAAGTGTTGGCAAGGATGTAGAGAAACTGGGACCTTTGTCGGTTGCTGGTGGGAATCTAAAGTTGGTACAGCCACTTTAGAAAGCAGTTGGCGGTTTCTTAAAAAGTCAAACATAGACTTAGTATATAGGACCTAGTAATTCTCCCAGGCGTATAGCCAGGAGACATGGAGGCATGGGTCCACGCAAAAGCCTAAGGAACATAGCAGCCAAATGGAACGTAAGGTTCTTACTTGGATCCTAATTTGATCAAATCAGATTGGCAGAGGCATTTATGAGAGAACTGGGGGAACTTGAATATAGTCTGGATATCAGACATTAAGGAATTAAAATCCTTAATCTATTAGAAATATGTCCTGAAATATTTATAGGTTAAATATGTCTGGGATTTGCTTTAAAATGCTAGAATGAAAAAGGAGGGAAATGAATGAAATAGAAATAGTGGAATATTGATAAATATAGAAGCTAATGATGGTACATATTACTTTCTCTATTACTCACTGTTGTGTATATTTGAGATTTTTCATAAGTTAAAAAAGTTAAACTGAGAACTTGACCACTGTAGAAAAAGAGCCTTAAGCTATTCATAAAGGAAAGTAGGAAGTAATGTTACATAACTTAGTTTGTTTCAACCCCATATTGGTCCATCCTCTGTATATCTTGTAAAAATCCAGTTATACTGCTGCCCTGCAAAATGTTGTCTTGAGCAGAGATTTCAATCTTCATGTGTCTGCTTGCTAGCTGGTACTAGCTTTCTGGTGTTCCTGGATTTGCAAAATGCATGTTAGAGTTATTATCAGCACATATGCAATTTGCTGTTAATAGGTATTACCATTTCCAAATATAAATAAAGTACTATCTTCCTCTCACGTAAATTCTCATACGTGACAGCCTTTTTTATCTTTTGTAAATGGCACTGGTCTCTTCCTTAACATGAAAGATCCCAGGATTTATAACTGCTTTTATTGGGGGTATGAAAATTTTACAGTTCTTATGTGTACACAGGTGTTTAATGAGAATCGTGTATGATATACTAAGGTTGTGTTATTTGTTTGTTTATTATTTTCTCCTTTTTCCATTTTTCAGTACATGTACTAGCCTTAGCAAGTTCTGTTCCAAACTCAGGCACCTTGACTTGGCTTCCTGCACATCAATAACAAACATGTCTCTAAAAGCTCTGAGGTAAATTTCTTATAATAAGATTATCTAGTAATCAAAACAAATACTTATTTTTTTAAAAAATAACTGACATAAAGTTGGAGTTGAAGGAAACTATGTTTTATGGATCTATACTACAGTTCAGAATAGATCTTTTGTTTCCCACTAGGCCAAATCGTAGGCAGTAAAATGATCAGAGGTAACTAGGGTTTCTGAACAGAGAAGTACCTTCTATACATGAATGGCTAGGTTTTTATGAAGGCTTCCTCCCCTCTCTCCCCCAAAATGACACATACTACAGTTTAGTGAGTCAGGTTTCTAGTTTACTCTGGAATCAGGTTATTGATCAGGTACCTTGGACAAACGTAAACCTTGTGAGGTTTTCCTTATCATCTCAGAGATTTGTTATTAGGATTAAACAGTGTTATCATTATTGATAATATTAAGCCAGACTGTATAAAGTTGCCAATATCCCAACAGCATTTGTCTTATAAATGAAAGTTTTATCTGTTTAGATCTAATATATATAAATTGCTTAGCATGTAAACATTCAATAAGTTTTAATTTTTTTAATGTTAATGTATTTTTTTAAAGTATAGTACAGAAAATGTATCTTGAAAAGGAAGGTGAAATGCCCATTCTCTTTGTAACTTTACTTTTTTTAACTTTATTGTTGACACCATTACAGATGTCTCCCTTTCCCCCTGCTTTGCCCACCTGCACACAACCCCACACCCTCTTCCCTTTGGCTGTCACCACACGGTTGTCCGTGTCCATGCGTCATGCATCTGTGTTCTTCAGCTAATCCCTTCACCTTCTTTCATCCAGTTCTCCCCTTCCCCTTGCCTCTGACAGCTATCAGTCTGTTCCATGTATCCACACCTATAATTTACTTTTTATCACCCTTTTATGGTCCCGTGTATTGGTTACATTTATAAATAGTAAGAATTAAACTATTAAAAGAAGAAACGTAAATTTAGTTAAGTAGAGGATAAGTAATCTAAAAATCTAGATGTTCCTTATATTAAGCAAATATGTATCTAAGACTGCTGTGTAGGATCATAGAATAATATAACAACATTTATAGTTTATAACATTCACATAAATGATCTACTTATTTGAAAACCTTGTAAGGTAGATGTAGGTGGGATAGACACTTACAGGTAGAAAGTCTGAAACATTTTTGAATGCCAGGTAATGTGATTCAACCATGGATGTGACTGAGTAAGATACCGTCACTACCCTTACGTCGCTCAGAGTCTAGTGTGAGAAAAAAACACTGAACACGTCATCATCGTACCATGTGGTTAATGCTGTGATACAAGTGCGGCACTTTGGGGAGAACACAGAAATGGCTGTGGCTAATCTAGATTAGGAGAGGTTCCAGGCAGGCTTCTAAAGTGACTTGCCTGGAGTCACACTGTAAAACAGTTAAATCGGTGTTTTCCAAAGAATGCCGTAGAGCTTGGGACTCTTCCATAGTTCAAATCTGAAATCAGAGATCAAAGATGAAGCTAGTGTGTGATAGAAGTCAGAGATCAAATACAATATATTTTAAATTCAGCCTATGGAAATAGTACTTTAAATACTTTGCAGATAAGGATAATTTACAGATCCTCTCTAATTTTGTAAATAAAAGTTTAAATGTCCTCGGTTAGTACTTTGATAAGTAATAGCATTATGTGATAGAGAATCTGGGTTTGCCTCTACACTCTTCATTAATTAGTTAACTTGAACAAGTCACTTAATTTTCATTTCCATCTAAGGAACTTATAAATATGTGATAAGTGCAAAATGAATATAATTTGCAATGTATAAGCCTCCATTAAAATCTACTATATCTGGAAAACAGTATTGTGGTTTGCGCTTGTTAGTTAAGCTGGATTTGAGCTCGCCCTCCTAGTGACAGAGTTCCGCAGGAACACCACAGACACTGATGAGCCCACTTTCATTGTTACGGGATTTCCTGTGTTCTAAATCTACATTAAATAAATATGTATATTCTTGTGGGAGAGCATGGGGCTCTATCCATTTTCCTGACCAAATGGCCAATAAAATGAGACTTTGGTATCTTTGAAATTGGATTTAGTCATATGTGTGTTTCATTTTCTTTTATCCCAAGTGAGGGATGTCCACTATTGGAGCAATTGAACATTTCCTGGTGTGACCAAGTAACCAAGGATGGCATCCAAGCACTAGTGAGAGGCTGTGGGGGTCTCAAGGCCTTATTCTTAAAAGGCTGCACACAGGTAATAAATACTCCATGTGGTGCTTATGGTAGAGAATGAGAGAGAAACCATAAACTTTACCGGCAGCCCCAAGTTGTTAACCTAAGGAATACGTAATTGTTTTGTATTATTGACCAAAGACATATGTTTACCAAAAATTAGTGGGGTTTTTTTAGAGTAAAAAAGAGAGAGAGGAGAAGAATTAACATCTGACCAAAGATAAATTTTTGTTTTTAGGGGAGGCAGCCTGGGGAGACAAAATTCATTTTGAATAAGCACCATAGGCAAGAAGGCTTTCCCACAATTGAATCCGAAAGGAAAACTTGCCATGTCCTTATTGCCTGAGACCTTGAGCTGGGTAGGCAAGGAAGGCGGCTTGGCGGTTTTCGCTTGTTTTGAAACCACCAGAAGGTTTTCTTAAATGTGTCAGGTGTACAGCAAACCTACATTTCATAGCATGGATGCTTATTTCCTGCCGGTCACATTACAGATCCAACTAATTTTGTCATTAAAAATACTACTGGAAGGAATTGGCATGGAAATTAGTGGGTTGAGAAGTGACTGACAATGTAGGGTGAGGTTCTTGTTACCTTATATTTTTAATGGTTATTAAAACCATGCGTTGGATTCGATTGAAAATGCCCTCATTCTTTCATCATGATGGGAGATGTTCCATTGTTTGAAACAGAACTTTGGAGTCTGACTATCGTAAAACAACAGCTTGAGCTTCTAGTTATTAATGGAAGCCTGAAAAATATTGATTGGAATGCATCGTTATAATCAGTTACTTGCCATCTGTTCTCAGCACTGTACTGCTGGCACTGATCTTCCAGCAGCAGATAGACTGTGGATTCTTTTGCCAGCTCCTGCTCCCCGCAATGTAGGGAGTATAGAAAAGTGAAAATTCTTTTAGCTTCATAAATGCTCAGCAAAATGCTGTAAAGCATATCTATCAGAAGAAAAATCCACAATACTGATCATATGAATTACACCTTTATGTAATCATGCATCCTGGTTCCTTTGAAGCTTGGTTGGCTGTATTTAGAGTATGTTGATGAGTGTGTGTGCTGAAAACTCTGTCCTTTAAAACAATGTCAGTAATCATTTTTCTCTCTCTCTTTTTAATCTTTTAGCTAGAAGATGAAGCCCTCAAGTACATAGGTGCACACTGTCCTGAACTGGTGACTTTGAACTTGCAGACCTGCTTAGTAAGCAGTCCTCCCTATAGCTTTTCTGTATTACTAACGGATTTCTGTATTATTACTGTAAGAGTTTCAGTCATCAAGACCAGTGGTTTCTCCTACTTCAACCCTGGGGACGCAGTAGACACAGCTTAGTCTTTACCTGCTTGATGATCCTCACTCCCAGGGCTTTTGACACAGACAAGCAGGTAGCTTATTCAGAATTCCAAATAGGCTAATTATAACTTCATCCTTTTCTTTCCTACTTAAGAATACTTTTTAGAATTAATTATTTACAAACTTTAGTATATAAAATATCTTTAGTAAATTAATTGCAACCCACCAATTAAGATCTATCAGTGGGTCATAACTATCAGAAACCACTGATCTAAACAGATGACAAACAAAATGTACCCTTTAAATTATACTCAAGTAGTATTTGTAGTTCACATTTGGTTTCTTTTAGACTACTAGTTTTTATGTGTCTGTCCCAGAACTCCTCAGTTTTACTTAGAGAGTTTGTTGAAACTATTCAGGGTCCTAGAACGTTGACAGTACGTCTTTAGCTTTTTTATATTGCCTTGAGAAGTATATATGTGTGGCTTTGGAGTGAGAGCCTCTCTTAGCAGTGAAAAAAGTTGATGAGGGTTTTCCTTATTTTTACTAAGGTTTTTGCTTCTTATACTCTCCCTTTTTGTTTAATCACCTACAGCTTGAAAGCATAGTGGCTGTTTGGTATAAAAATGGTAATTTTAGCCCTGGCTGGTGTGGCTCAATGGACTGAGTGTAGACCTGCTAACTGAAAGGTCACATGTTTGATTCCCAGTCAGGGCTCATGCCTGGGTTGCAGGCCAGGTCCCCAGTTGGGGGCGTGCGAGAGGCAACCAATTGACGTACGTATCTATTGCACATGGATGTTTCTCTTCCTCTCTTTCTCTCTCCCTTCCCCTTTCTCTAAAAATAAATAAAATCTTTTTTTAAAAAAATGTGATAACTTTAAAGGTGCTACATTTTGTTCAATTTAAGCAACTTGCCCTTCCAGGGTTGTGCTCTCTGATAATGATCTGCTTAAAAGGCTTCTGGAGACTGAATTAAAAGAATGACATTCTTTTTTAATTCTGATCACCTCTTCCTTTTAATTCTGATTGCCATACCTGCTAACTACCAGAATTTGCCTAATTTCATTTATGAAACTGAAATATTTGGCCTGAGAGAAAGCTTATACAACTGTTGTTAAGCATATAACCGTCACCTTACAGTGGCAGGAAAGAAGTGCTTTGGGCATCTTCAGATTTTATTTATATACATATACACACATTCTCTATACATGTGTGTATAAGTATGTTGCATGCACATTCGCACGTATGCATAAATATTACATATATACCATACCTATCATTTACTGTTTTAGTTTCCTTTCCTTTACCCTTCCAACAGACAGAAATCATAGTTGGTAAGCATAAAGAACCAGTTCTCTCATGTGTTTATTTTACTGTTTTCCTTCACTAAGATATTAGGGCACAAGTCACCCCGTCATTTCTTCCTTACAATGTGAGGAAATGTGATTCTCAACATTCATAGGACCTCACCCTCCTGCACCGAACTGAAGTGACCAAAGTGCATTCTGGACCCATTCTCTTTTTCTTGTGTCATTTGAAAACATAAGTTCAGTAAATTTTATTCTTTTTCTTAAGATTTTATTTATTTATTTTTAGAGTAGGGAAGGGAGTGAGAAAGAGAGGGAGAGAAACATCAGTGTGTGGGTGCCTGTAGTGCACCCCCTACTGGGGGCCTGGTCCGCAACCCCTTGGTTCACAGGTTGGCACTCAATCCACTGAGCCACACCAGTGAGGGCCTAGATTTTATTCTTTTTAAAATTTAGTGGTAATAGGGCTGACTGTTCTCTTCTTCCTCAGTAATTCCTTATAGACTTTAAAACTTTAAAAAGGATAATATAAGCCAATGTCACCCTAATAAATTTAATAAAAATTTTTAAAAACATTAAAAAGGAAAAGACAGTACAACCCTACAATGCTTTACTAATATTGTGTGACACAAGTTCCACTGGCCTGGTGAATACGCTCGTTTGATTGTTGTTTCCCCCTTTACATTTCAGTTTTCCTCGTTCAGCAGTAATGATATTATATCACACATGCGTGGCACTTTTTTAGGTTCTTCCACATGTGTATACACCCCATTAATTTATCCTTATGATGAATCTTGTACCTGCCTTAACATCTATTTTTATCTGTATTTTGTTTCAGTTGTACAGTATTGAGAAAACAGCTGGTTTAAGCAGTGACTCTTTCAAGCTTGATTTTATTTTTTTCAGTGGTCCTTGCAGTTTAAGGACACCAGTTAAACAGAGATGGCAGGGGAGCTTTTCTGAGGCTTACTCAGACTTAGTGAGTCTAGCAGGACAAATTGAAGTTCTGGTTACATCTGATCACATCCAACATGTTTAAGACATTTATACATGACTTTGTTGTTTTTTTTTTTAATCCTTACCCGAGGACATGCTTATTGATTTGGGAGGTTGGGGAGAGAAACACATCGATGTGAATGAGAAACATCGATCGGTCGCCTCTCATACACACCCCGACCAGGGATCAGGCCCGCAGCCTAGGTATGTGCCCTCACTGGGAATTGAACCCGCAACCTTTGGTGTGTATGGGATGGTGCTCCAATCAACTGAGCCACCCCATCAGGGCCTATATGACTTTTTTTTTTAATATAACATCTTTTTTTTATTTTAAAATAATTTATAACATACAAAACTATATTTGAGTTGAACACAACTGTTTATCTCTATAAATTAGAATATTCTTCATTAGAAAACAAATATAGAAGTAAATGAATCTGTGGTTGATACGAGATTGCAACTGTCATCCACAGGTTGTTTTATGTTTTTAGTAATTTAGTATCAATTTTGAACTTGTGCATATGTTTATACTATTAAAATACTGCCATTCTTACTTGTTTTGTAGATTTTAAAACCATTTAATTGAATCTATACCATAACGCACCCTGTGCTGTTCCCAGTAAAAGAATCCTATTATAGCTTCTTCCCTTTATCCCCCAAGTGAGCACAGATTGTCTTGCAAACTTAATGAAAAGGAACTGGAAGGAAGAAACAAAGTGTGTTCATTTTCTTTTACGTCTGCTACTTGATTAATATTAAATCTGCTTTTACTTCTTTTTGGTACTTATTTTCACTGAGATATCTTTTTTCCTTCTTTTTGTTCTGCTAAGTTACTAATATGTGTGGGGGTTGTTTGCTCTTGTTTTTTAGCAAATCACAGATGAAGGTCTTATTACTATATGCAGAGGGTGCCATAAGTTACAGTCCCTCTGTGCCTCCGGCTGCTCCAACATCACAGATGCCATCCTGAATGCTCTAGGTCAGAACTGTCCGCGGCTTAGGTAAACATTTCTTGTTGAGCTCAAAAAGTCGAAAAAAGAACAGATGCCTCCTTCCCTTATATTTATTCCTTGGAACACCTTTTAGATGCCCTCCTTCTTGCTTTATACTTTATTTGACTCCATGTAATTGGCCTGCATCAAGGGATAATAGTCCCCATTTTCTACTTCCTGCTCTACATACTAGGAAAAAAATCGTTTTATCTTATTGCTTGAGGAAAGAAAGAAAGGGAGGCATTTTTTCTAATTAATGCTTTAATAGACAGTCCCTGACTTAAAATGGTTCAACTTATGGTTTTGACTTTATGATGGTGCAAAAGCAATACACATAATAAATTACAACTATATTCAACATTTTGTCATAAAATAAGCTTGTGCTATGTGATTTTGACCACCTGTAGGCTAATGTGAGTGTTCTGAGCACATTTAAGGTAGGCTAGGCTAAACTATGATGTTTGGTAGGTTCGGGGTATTAAATGCATTTTCAACTTAACATTATTTTCAACTTATGAAGGGTTTATCTGGACATAGCCCTATCACAAGTCAAGGAGTATCTGTAATTCCTTTCTGAAGAAAGATTTTGAAGGTCTGTTCTGTGGTCACTTATATTGTAATAATGATGCAAGGTGCGTAACAGAGTATTGGAAAAAAAACAGCTCCAGGGGTGGGCTGGGGTAGGAGTAAAAGGCAGAAAACTGTACTTGAACAACAATTAAAATAAAAAATTTTAAAAACAGCCCCAAAGGAGAACCTTCTGTATGCTGGTTAATGGTATTTTAGAGCAACTTGTATTTCTTTATCACTCCACCTATCTGGCTGAATATAGGATTGGCTAAATATTTATTAAGAATGCTGTGTTGGGGGGGAAATCAGGACAATTGTTAATAACATAATCAATAAAATACAATAAAAAAAAGAACGCTGTGTTAGCATGCACGTGGTAGCATGCCCATGCTATGGATCCTGTAAGAGCATACAACACGCTATTCAGTCTCCATGTACCTTTTTCATTTTTTTAAATAAAACTTGTACTTTTATGTTAGATATGTTAGCCATTGTTTTAAGTGATTCACAAGTATTTATTTAATGTTTAAACACTATATAAGCACTGTAATTATCTCCATATTATAGATGAGAAAACTGAAGCCCAGAGCAGTCAAGGTCTCACAGCTAGGAAGTGCAGGAGCAAGGGCACACACCCAGGTTGTCTTGCTCCAGAACCCGTGAAGCTACTTGTTTTACATGTAATAATCATTTAAACCAATAAAATCTTTTAAAACTTTTTTTGTAATCACCTGGCCATAGGCCTAACTGCAATTAGTAAAAGAAAATTTGCCTACAGTATCAAAATTCCCTAATAGATCATAGACTTGTTGGTCAAAATTAGTAATGTTGGAAGCCTAGAGTAGAGGTTTATTCAAGAGCTAAGGAAATAGCCAAACTCCATCTGAAAATATTGCCCATTCCCTTTTTGTTTTAGAGAGAGGGGTGTTTGTTCAGCTTCCTCCTCCTTCGTGGTTTATCTATCTGTTAGAACGAAAGGGGCTCCAATGTGATACTTGTATTGGGTTCAGTCAGTTCATGCTTTTCCATCAGATACAGCATTTCATTTCTGATTGATTGTCTGTTGATAATGATTTCTTACATGTTAGTGGGGTTTTTTTTAATTCTATAACTTGTAAGCAGACATACAAATATTCTATGGTACTACCATGCAGATGCCACCAAACTTTTCCCGGAAAAGCTGCTTTTTTTTTTTTTAAGATTTTATTTATCTTTAGAGAGAGTGGATGGGAAGGAGAGCTGGAGAGAAACATCAATGTGTGATTGCCTCTGGTGCGCCCCCTACTGGGGACTTGGCCTGCAATCCAGGCAATCGAAACGGCAACCCTTTGGTTCCCAGGTCCATGCTCAATCCACTGAGCCACACCAGCCAGGATAGAAAAGCTACTTTTGATTCCTGGTCCTGTGGTTGGTGTTTAGCAATTCCTGAGTAGAAGAGTAACTGCCAACTCAGCTTCCCTTTCCTCTGGGCCTCCCTTGGAGCCTATGGGAGGAAGCTTAGGGTATTTTTTCATAGATATGGAATTTCATATTTGGGATAGTCCTGTAATTAACCAGTTTCTTCATTACATTTTAAAAATCTGAGTAGACCTACGTGTAAAATAGGGAAAGAGAATAATTTACTTTAGCAACAGATTAACAGAGCATCTGCATTTCCGTGTTCTAGGAACAGGCTGCCATCTGGGGGTAAGCAGTATGCCATCAAGAAGCCTTTTAAATGCATTTCTCATGCATTTTGGCATTAACTACAAGCTTCTATTATATTCTTCTGATTGCATCACTCTGAAATGTGCTATTTACAAGATCACTTTATGATGACTCAATGAAAATGAATGGCAAGATCTGTATACAGACTTGCTTCGCTATTAATGTCACTATATTACATATTCCTTAGGGAATAGGAGGTTGTTTTCTTAAATTCTTGCTGTTTTAATAAATGTAGTTTTCAGGGACCAAGGGCTTGACTTCCGCTTTGTTTTTTAACAGAATATTAGAAGTGGCAAGGTGTTCTCAGCTAACAGATGTGGGCTTTACCACACTGGCCAGGGTGAGTATTTTCTTCAGGTTCTGTGTAGGTTTTGTTTGGGATTTTTATTTCAGAAGAGTGAGCAAGGAGGGAGATGTGGACTAGCAGGAGAATTGAGGATGTGGCGTGTGGGGCAGCTTACCTGCAGCTGGTGTTCTGAGCTTGCTCATGCAGCAGCTGCAGGCTCATAGAATACGCACTGCCCTGGAAATGCAGGCATACGTTGGCTTGTAACTGTCTTCCACCAGTGTAATGGAACGAGGGAAAGGGTGTTTGCTTTCAGGCAGATTGATGTTTAATACCACTTAGTTTTCTGCTCTTATATTTTTCCCGTGCTTTAAATGTTTGTATTGTAATGTTTGCTTTTGTATCTTATAGAATTGCCATGAGCTTGAAAAGATGGACCTAGAAGAGTGTGTTCAGGTAAGAGTGTGGGTTTTTACTCAGAAATACAGTGCGATAGACCCTTGCATAACGTGCGCGTGGCAGCGTCCACTCCCCTCCCCGGGTGCAGTGCCGGGCCTGGCAGCACGGCTGACTCTCCATCTCCTCAGGTGTCCCCCAGGCACCCCAGGCAGGTAACTCATGGCTGTGTGTTGGGGAACTAGGAAAATATATGCCGTCAATCAGGTTGCCATTGGGAAGAAAGAAGGCCTAAACATTAAAGCTACAAAGATACTTCCTTAGACCTACAGGGTTTTGATACTAGTAAATAATTAAAGCACCATCACACTGAGGAGCACTGCCCCCTTTTAGCTTAACTGGATGGTGGGCCCCTTACATCATTAGCCCTGGAGACCTGACTCTGTATGGAATCCTATCCTTCAGGCAGGCAACCAAATATCTCCTTATCAACAATTTCTTTTCTTACCAATTTTAAGACCTTTGGGATTAGTTGATTGGGGAGAAACTAGAAAGAAGATAGAGCAGTGAATTGTTTTAATGGTAAAAATAAAGAAGATATTTGGGTAACCATTGAGGTCAGTTTTTTTTTAATTACTTGGTATCCAACACTACTCAGCAGCTATTAGTTCTTATCGAACTAAAACTTGTTTATGTTCATTTATCTCTTGCACATGCCTGAGTGTCCTGCGCATCCTTCCTGATGTTAGTCCTGAGTGATGGGCACACACCTGCCTGCCCCAGCTCCCCACCCTTTTGATATTTCGTAGCCCCTGTGAAGCTATATATATTAGAATAGTATATCTCAAGAGTTAGAAGAATTTGAAAAGAAGCACTGATTTACTTTTTGTCCTAAAATAACTATAAAAAACTGTCCTTCCTTTAGGAGGTTTTCCTTCCTGAATGTTCATAGGTAACCCAGAGTTCAGCAGCCCTTTGTGCTGCCTTTGGGAAAAACTGACACCCAAGGTATCAATCCTGGCAAGGCTTGTAAAATACAGGTCAACCATCTAAAAATTTGAGGACATTTACATTAATGTTTTTTTCATGGAGCAGTGTCTTACAGTTGTTTTCTGTGATGGTTCTTAGGAAGTAGAACAAAGAGTCCAGTGCATAAGTTACTAGGGCACAGATTTTCATTCATTTCAAAAATAAAGCAATTTTCAACAGACCTGTTCAGACATCAGAACTAGAGAATACCAGGACTTCTGGCCAAGATGTAGGCGTAGGTAGACATACTTTGCCTCCTCACACAACCATAAGAAGGATCACAACTAACTTCTAAACAAAAACACCCAGAACTGCCAGAAAATCAAACTGTGTGGAAGTCCGACCACCGAGGATTTAAAGAAGAAATATTCATCTAGACAGGTAGGAGGGGCAGAGACAGGGAGCTGGGGCAGAGAGGATGCAGTGTGGCGGCAGTTGCGAGGCAGCAGCGGCAAGGAGGTGGTGGCAGTGGCTGGCAGAACAGGTGGGCCCACATTCATGTGTAGCAGATAAAAACCAGGAAGAACACCTGGGGAGAAAACCATCCCAGCCCTAGGCCAGATCACACAGCCCAGGGTTCCAGCACCAGGAAAATAAAGCCTCATAACTTCTGGCTATAAAAACCAGTGGGGTTTGGGGTGGTGAAAGAAACTGCCAGTGTCTCAGGAGAGTCTGTTAAAGGGCACCCGTGGTCCTAAGATGTATGCAAACCCACCCACTCTGGAAACCAACGCCAGGGCAGCAGCTAGAGGGGTACCAGTCGTATACAGGAAGTGGGTGAAATGACTGGAAATGGGGGGAGTGCTGAGCAAGCAGCATTGTTCCCTCTCTGACCCCTCCCTCACATACAGCACCACAAAGCAGCGGAGGGTCCAACCCCCCACCCCCCGTGATGCCTAAGGCTCTGCCCCTTGCAAACCAAGACAGGGAGTCAAAGCAGCTCTGTATAATACACACAAACAAACACAGGGAGCCTGCCAAATTGAGGAGACAAAGAAATGTGGCCCAAATGAAAGAACAGATCAAAATTCTAGAAAAAGAAGTAAGTGAAACAGAGATAGCAGAGTTCAAAACACTGGTGATATGGATGTTCAGAGAACTCACTGAGTATGGCAAACGCCTGAGAAGAAGGCTATACTTAGTGATATCAAGAGAAATCCACAGGGAACCAACAGTGAAGGGAAGGAAGCCTGAGTTCAAGTCAGTAGTTTGGAACGTAAGAAATAAACAGTCAACCAGTACAGAAGGAAGAAACAAGAATTTAAAAAAAGAATAAGAAGACTCTGGGACATCTTCAAAAGTGCCAACATCAGAATCATAGGGATGCCAGGAGAAGAGGAAAAGCAAGAAATTGAAAATTTGTAAGTCCAGGAGGCACAGGGTCCCACACAAGATGGACTCAAAGAGGACCAAGACACATCATAATTAAAATGCCAGAGGTGACTTCCGGCCAAGATGGAGGCATAGGTGGACACGCTGTGCCTCCTCTCACAACCAAAATTAAGGACAATAAAGGTTTAGAAACAAGAAAACAACCAGAACTCATAGAAAATTGAACTGTTCGGAAGTCCAACAACCATTCATCCAGACTGGTAAGAGGGGCGGAGTCATGGCAGGAAAAAGTGGAGGTGCGGACCGGGCTCGCAGGCAGCAGCGGCTGGCAGCCCCCAGGTGCACAGGCAGCGACTAGCAGACCCTGGGCACGGGGTGGCAACTGTGCAGACCCAGTGAGGCCGGGCAAGGCGGCTGGCTGACTGGGTGGTCCCACATTCACACGCAGATAATCCAGGTAAAGGGGAAGCAGCGGAAGGGACTGGAATCCGAGAGTGAGCAGAGCAAGCGCCATTGTTTCCTCTCAGACCCCACCCCCACGTACAGTGTCACTATCCAGCGACTGGGCTGCCCTGCCCTGGGGAACACCTCAGGCTCCACCCCTCACTACCTAACAGCTGTGACTAGGCCAAAAACACAACAACAACAACAAAAACGAAACAAAAATGGCTCAAACCAGAGAACAAATCAAAGCCCCCAGAGCCAATTTATCTAAGCGACCAAGAGATAGCCAACCTATCAGATGCACAATTCAAAGCACTGGTGATCAGGATGCTCACAGAATTGGTTGATTTTGCTCACAAATTAGGTGAAAAAATGAAGGCTACAATAAGTGAAATGAAGAAAAATGCACAGGGAACCAATAGAGATGGGAGGAAAACTGGGACTCAAATCAATGGAGTGGACCAGAAGGAAGAAAGAAACAACCAAACAGAAAAGAAGGAAGAAATGAGAATTCAAAAAAATGAGGAGAGGCTTAGGAACCTCCAGGACATCTTTAAACATCCCAACATCTGAATTATAGGGGTACCAGAAGGGGAAGAGGAAGAGCAACAAGTGGAAAACTTACTTGAACAAATAATAAAGAACTTCCCCAATCTGGCAAAGGAAATAGACTTCCAGGAAGTTCAGGAAGCTCAGAGTCCCAAAGAAGGTGGACCCAAGGAGGAACACACCAAGGCACATCATCATTACATTAGCCAAGATTAAAATGAAGGAGAGAATCCTAGAAGCAGCAAGGGCTAAAGGCAGAGTCACCTACAAAGGAGTTCCCATCAGACTGTCAGCTGATTTCTCAAAAGAGACCTTACAGTCAAGAAGGGGCTGGAAAGAAGCATTCCAAGTTATGAAAGTCAAGGACCTACATCCAAGGTTGCTCTATCCAGCGAAGCTGTCATTTAGAATGGAAGGGAAGATAAAGTGGTTCTCAGATAAGGTCAAGTTAAAGGAGTTCATCATCACCGAGCCCTTATTATATGAGATGTTAAAAGGACTTATCTAAGAAAAAGAAGATAAAAAATATGAACAGTAAAAAGACAGCAAACTCACAGGTATTAACAACCACATCTAAAACAAAGCCAACTAAGCAAACCACTACAACGGGAGCAGAAACACAGAAGTGGAGATCACATGGAGGGTTAGCAACAGGGGAGTGGGAGGAGGGGAGAGGGGGACAAGATACAGAGAACAAGTAGCACAGATGGTGGGTAGAAAATAGATGGGGGAAGGGCAAGAAGTGTGGGAAATGTAGAAGCTAAAGAACTTATGACACATGGACATGAGCTAAAGGGGGTAATGTGGGTGGAAGGGGGTGTGCAGTATGGAGGGGAATGAAGGGGGGGAAATGGGACAACTGTAATAGCATAATCAATAAAATATATTAAAAAATAAAATAAAATGCCAAAGGTTAAAGATAAAGAGAGAATCTTAAAAGCAGCAAGAGAAAAGCAGGTAGTTACTTACAAAGGAGTTCCCATAAGACTGTCAGCTGATTTCTCAAAGGAAACTGCATAGGCAAGAAGGGACTGACGAGAAGCATTCAAAGTGATGAAAAGCAAGGACATACAACCAAGAATATTCTGTCCAGCAAAGGTATCATTTAGAATTGAAGGGCAGATGGTGCTTTCCAGACAAGGTAAAGCTAAAGGAGTTCATCATCATCAAGCCCTTATTATATGAAATGTTAGACTGATTTAAGAAAAAGAAGATCAAAACTGTGAACACTAAAATGACAACAAACACAACTATCAACAACTGAATCTTAAAAAAAAAAAAACTAAGCAAACAGCTAGAATGGGAAAAGAATTATAGAAATGGAGATCACATGGAGGGTAATCAGCAGGGAGGGGGAAGGTGGAGAATGGGGGAAGGTACAGGGATTAAGAACCATAATTGGTAGGTGCAAAATAGATGGAGTGTTAAGAATAGTATGGGAAATGGAGAAGAATTTAAATGCACAACCCGTGGATGTGAACTATGAACTAAGGGGGGTGGATTTCTGGAGGAAAGGGTTACCAGGCGGAGGAAGGAAAAGGGGGCACTGTAATAGCATAATCAGTAAAACTAAGACTAGAGAATACTAGATGTGTTGAAGCCTAGCTTCTCAAAAAACAGATTCAGATAACCATTGGGATCTCAACCTCAAGATTTTGTTATTTGATAGTTTGTCAATCAGGATATCAGTTTAGATTATACCTGTAGTCAAGAATGAGGTACAAGCCATGAGGTTTTTGGGATTACACCTAAAATAAACTTACATGTTTCTTTCAGATAACAGATAGCACATTAATCCAACTTTCCATACACTGTCCTCGACTTCAAGTATTGGTGAGTTTGACTCTGAAAATTTTATGTTTATTAGATTTAATCAAAAGCCAGCTCTTACTTTCCTTTTGGTGTCTGGCTACCATTTGGGTAAAGTATGTTTTTTCAAATTGCCAACTTACAGAGGACCAAGGAAGGAACTAAAAGTCAAATGTTTTCTTTATTAGTACTTAGAGATTGTTTAAAAAAAAACTTTGGAGATTGAAAACTGAGGTGGAAAGTATGAGTTCTCTCTCGCACTTGAATTACTCTAAACTGAACGATGTTTAAGAGGTCCCAGGGACAAGACGGCCCAAAACGTAGTTTGCTTCACCTTGGGACCAAAACAAAAGCAATCAAGACTTTCCTGCAGGGAGTTCTCTGCTACTGCCTCTACTAACAGTGTGGGGAAGCCTTCTCGTTGACCATTCCGTATCTAGGTTCATTTTTGGTGTATTTGGTGAGACTTTACTGTCCAAAATTGGGTCAAGGGTTTTGAGTTTTCACGTGTAGGAATGAAGGCCTTAAGGATAATTGATAAAGTGAAGGGACTTATGTGACAAGGTAACCACACCTGACAGCTGTAAGAATCAACTTCCTTTAATTAACTGGGCACCCCCCTGTACCAGGTGATCAATATTTAGTCCAAATTCCAGAAATTTTGGTGCAGGAAAAGCTTGAGCCCTGCTTGTTCATGTAAAGAAAAGTGTTCATTTGTCTTTGGGGGAGATGATCGTATTTTGTTTATGGAACTATTTCACAGCCATTACAGGAATTCACAAAATATATTTTGAATCACACAGAAATGCCGATCATTGTCAAAAGCAGAACCCCAGCAACTCTAGTTTGCTTTCTTCACTTTACCATGTGAGTCTAGTGATGGTTCCACATACATCAAAATCAAATTAGAAAGGTCTCCTCTCCGATGGTAGGCAGGCCTCTGGCTAGAAGAATGTCATAAGGTATTTCAGTGTCCTTTCTTGCTCTATTTGGCTGCAGAGTCTGTCTCACTGTGAGCTCATCACAGACGATGGAATTCGTCACCTGGGGAATGGGGCCTGCGCTCATGACCAGCTGGAGGTGATTGAACTGGACAACTGCCCACTAATCACGGACGCGTCCCTGGAGCACTTGAAGAGCTGTCACAGCCTTGAGCGAATAGAACTCTATGACTGCCAGCAAATCACGCGGGCTGGGATCAAGAGACTCAGGGTAAAGATGGCTACGTCACTCTCCGGCTTTCTTGTTCTCGGCACCCTTTCCTTCTTTTAGTTTTTTAGATTTAGATTCCTGTGATTATTCCATTTACTTAGACATTTAGCACAGGGGAAAAAATGGAGGACAAACCTAAAGGCAGATAGTTTCAGCTGGAAATTTAGTAGAAAAATACCCACTGAAGGGAAGAAAAGGAGGTGGTCTCCCAGCAGAGTTTCTCCAGCAATGTCCAGAGTTTAATAACATGGCTGGAGTCTAAAGCATATGCCAGATTTTGGTTCTAAAGGAAAGAAAGAAAATATTTAGTTAGATAGGATTTAAGAATTTAATTCGTATTTCCTTTCACATCAACCCCTTTTATTGGGGTTATTTTCTAAGGCAACAAATGGATCAAGTAATTTTCTCCCTTTTTCTTTTTGCCCCACCTTCCGTAGTAGAGAGAGACCCATGCATAGTCAAATGACCAGAAGACAGGTTGCCAGCAAGGAGGTTGTAAAACGCTGGATGAATCTGTGTATTAGAATATTCAGCTCAACAGACGTTTATTGGAACATCTGCTTCACACCTGCTGTGAGAAAGGCACTGTGCTTAGTTATCACTCACAACCAACCTCTTAAAAAATTCCATGTTGGCCAAATGGCACCTGATCACGTAAAGGAGCACCACCAAACCTCACCTTGGTTTCCACTTGGCCTTGGTCCCGCCTCTCCCATCAGACCTTCAGGACCGAGAGCACGACTGCAGGGGGGACTCCTTGCAGCCGTGTTTCTGCTGCTCAGAAAGGGGAGAGCCGCAGGTCCACCGCAGCCCCTCTGTGGCCCACTCGTACTAGGGTTCCTGGCTGTCGGGAACCTCTTCCATCTCTGAATCTTCAGAGTCTTTTTATGCTCTTCAAGTCACTTAACACCTCTTCCACTTTAACTTAGCTGTTTGTGTGCAAGTCTAGACTGTAAGTTCCCTAAGAGCAGGATTCGTCATATTGACCATCTTTGTACCCCGCTTATGTAACTAGTACAGTGCCTTGAACATAGTAGTTATTCAGTAACTATTCATGTAGTAAAAACTAGAAGCATGTTGTTAAAAGAGGGAATTTTGGTTTTTTAACTATCGGAAGAAACATTGTCTACAATGACTTGGAATAAAATCTTACTTTAAGCTTATATAGTTTATTTCAACTATGGGAATCAAATGAGGAATCTCCTTTGGCACAGGTTAAGAAACTGATAGGAAGTTTTCCCCCGTTGTAGTGTTACAGAAGCAGGTACCAAAGTTATGTGAGGTGAGTTAGTCATTTAGGATAACGTGGGGTGATACAGAGTAGAACCAGCCCTCTCAACGTCTGGCTGCTAGTGTTCAGCCTCTGGCCTGCTTGCATGGCCACTCAGCCCCTCAGTGTTTTTTCTGAAAAGCAGCATTGCTCTTTCTGTTTAAGCCCTCTCTCTTAGTAATGTTTCTGTCTTGTTTCAGACCCATTTACCCAATATTAAAGTCCACGCCTACTTCGCACCTGTCACTCCACCCCCATCAGTAGGGGGCAGCAGACAGCGCTTCTGCAGATGCTGCATCATCCTATGACAGTGGAGGTGGTCAACCTTGGCGAACTGAGTATTTAATGACACTTCTAGAGTTACCGTGGAGTCTCCAGTGGAAGCGACCCCAGTATTCTGGGCAAGGGTTACAAAGTGAGGCAGCATCCAGATTCCCAGAGCCACACGTACACACACACCCACGCTCACCCCACCCACTCTAGCTCTGTGACCGGGGGACTGAAGATCGTGCTGGCTTTATCAAGTGGATTGGTAAAACTTTACCATTCCTGTTGGACGTACCCAGAAGAAAATTATAGGCGAGGTAGGGGAAGGGGGCATTCCAGCAAACCCAGTGTTAACTGCTACTGCAGTTTATTTTGTTAAGGGTTTTCTTTGGCAAATTTGGAAAAGCAACTGCATTCCTCCAGGGTCAAGGAAAGCATAGAAAAACAATATATGTTGTATCCAGGGACCAGAAAGGAAATTTCTTTGCATCCTATAAATGGTAGCTGTCCATTGTGAGATGACTACACAGCTTCTGTGCTTCCTCGTTCCCATGCCAACATGCTGAGCATGCTCACAAAGAAGGCTCCTCCCTTCCACCTTCTGTTTTAGTATTTGGCCCAGAGGTTTCCTGAATGATTGCATTGAAATCGCTATGGTCCAAATGTGACTACTTATTCACTCAAATTGTCGCTCTCGGTAGCACTCCCGTGCACCTGTGTCCTCTGTTGCTCCTGCATTCTCGCTCAGTCTGTCATCTGTTCATAGTCTGCTTACTCCCAGTTGTTACTCTTTTGCTGTTGTGTTTACAGTTTGCATTTTGGATGATTAGTTGGGGTTACCAAACATTTTTAAAAGAGCCATTATCAATAAATATTTTTTTAATTCTAAATTTTAATACTAGGGGACCCTGCTTGAATCTTTGCCAGTCTGAAGGGAAACTATTACAGAAGAAAGGTTATGAAAAGAAATTGAGCTAAAACTATTTGATGAAAGTAAACTTTGCCCTTTGGTTTCTGTTCCATCTTGTGCTGTGATACGCATGAAATGCCCAGCGTTCCCCTGCACATCTTTCCTTCCGCCAAGTCCCACTAACTTAATGAGGAAAGCAAAATGCATTACTAGCAAAGAGTGGAATGGCAGATCCCAAAACTGAGCCCAAAAGCCCCTACCACCTGAGTTCAGACATGTTGCGTGTTCGCTGAAATCTAGGCATGATCAGTGACATCTCTGATTTGTGTCTGAGGTGGTTTTGTTTTAGCAGGAATGCTGGTAGAGCAGCTGTACCGTCTAGCTGATCAGTCCCCCCACACCCTGTTTCAGCCCATCAGGAATGCGAGAATGACCCCGTAACAGCTGGTCCACTGCAGGTCAGTGTTGGTGGTGTCATATCTAATACTGAAGCCTCAAAGGACCAGAACCTTTTTAGAACCTGTCATCCGTATCTCTCTTGTGCTCCAGACTTCCCATGAATGAAATACAAGTGCAGGCAGATGGAGAAATTGGGGCAGCAAAAAGAGAACATAGAGAGGAAGTGGGGGGTTCGGCACCTCTGCCAGCCTGGTTACCAGACCTAAGGGTGAGGGAGAATATCCAGCGCCCATGTCTCAGTCAAGGGCGCTTCCCCTCCCCCACCCCACAAGTCATGCTGGATGAGTTCAAGTAGATTTCTAAACCCCAGGGTTAGAAAGCTTGCATGATTTTTTAATAGGTTGACTTTTTTTTTTTTTTTTCTTTTTAGAAGGTTAGTGTGCAGCCCACCATGAGAGTAGATCATCTGCATGACCCAGACGGTTAAAAGACTTGTTTTAGTGGTTCAAGTGCAACGAGCATGTGTGAGAATTACGTGATTTATTTCCTCCCAGGCAGTCACATGAAAGGGTCTTAGAAATGTGTATGACCTATCAGTATTTAATATGTTATATTTATTTTAAATTCTATTTAATTATTCCCTTTTAAAAACTCAAATTACTTACAGTTTTAATTCCCATTTCCCCTTATCTTGTTTGCAAATTACAGTGTAAGAAACATACTTTTTAAAGTGAAACCCACTCTCCTGGCTGTGCCCCATGCATATCTATATATATATACCTGTACACACACTTCCAGATGTGGTTCATGATATTCAGATCCCCAGGTTACTCATTCAGACAAAACTAAAAAGTAATATTTAGGAGCCATCTGCTCTTTTAAGTTTAAAAGACCCTACTCACCAGTGCTGGATGTCCTGGAAATGCTCTTTCTCTCCGTAGAGAGTGCACCCATGTACAGGGCCATGTGGACTTGCCCAGGTGAGCCCTGCCTGTCTGGGCAGAGAACTGCTGAGTGACAGAATAAAAGTCTGGGGCGTGCAGCAGTATGTGGTCAGGTAGGAGACTTGTTCCTTTCTCGAGAAAATATCAGGCCCATCAGGCCTGGAAGGAAATACATTTTTTTATGCCAATCTGCAACCTTCACCAGCCAGCTGATGAAATGTACCAGGACTTTGAGAACCCAGAACATGGTAAGTTTCCGGTCAGGTGGAAAGGGTCCCGTTGTCTCCCTGTTTCACCATCAGGGACATTTTCAAAAATTTAGTAAAGTTTCATAGGTGTAACTCACCTTAGGAAAAGCTTATTGTTCTATTTGTCTGACTCCAGAGCCCCTCCACACTATGCCTTCTGTAATGGAAAACTGCAGCGTGAACAGAGAAGAGAGTGGGAAGAAGTAAGAAGGTACCTTCAAAGTTATTAAAGTTACAAACCTGCCAATAGCCAGGAGGATTATTGCAGTGTCCTCTGGAGAGAGTTACTAAACATCCGCATCATCGTTTTTCCAGGCAGCCTTTCTCCCCTTACATTTGCTACATCAGTATCTCTTACATCCTCTTCATTGGCCCCATCAAAGTGATTCCAGCTCTTTTTCTTAATTGACTTTTGCCATATCCTTCTTACACCATCCTCACTGTCTGTTTAAAGCCTCCCTCTCACCCCCAGTGATGCTGCTTGTCCCTGAGTTCTCCAGTCTGACTTCCTGTGTGGGTCCTCGTCCTGACCCAGGCAGACTCCTGGGCAGCTTTGCCTGCAGTGACCGGTGTGGCCCGGGCCATGTTTCACTGGGCGCTCTTTGATGTTTGCTTATGGAATTTGAAATCAAACCTGGATATGAGCGGTTAAAGGGGATCTGGCTTCATTTTTTTCTCCAATATTTGGAATATGAAAGCACATTGTACTTCATGTAAAAAGGGTTTTCTCCTGTTCTGCTCTTTAGTGGATGTAAAAGTATTTCTTAAATGTGTTTTGTAAATTTCCACGTTCATGAAGTAAGTTTGATTTAGCAGACATAAATTAGAAGTTTTACGTATTCTTTATATCACACATCTTAGAGGGAATACCTGGTGAATATTTTTATGATGTTTTATTTTGGGCTTTCCAAACTGAACAGTCAATATAGCTGTACTGCTATAGCAATCAAGTTCTTATATTCCAATTGCCTTGTAAAATGTGTTGTTACTGGTGTGATAGCTCACTAACGCCGTGGGCGGCTAGATGAAGCGTGTGATGGCGCCTGCCTCGTTTGGAGCTGTTGGGAAATACGATGGTGTCACTGGGAAGAAAGGGGCAGTTCCCTGCCATCCGAATTGGCGGCATACCCTTAGGGGCCTGGATTGTTCTGGAGAGAGAGAACACTTGCCCATCGTGGTTGCAGACCCTTGGCCTTTTAATATGTGCTGTGCTGGAAGTCACCGACTGCTCGTGACAGTCGCTGCCTGTGAGAGCAGAGGTCGGTCTAGCCCTCCTTCCCCTCCTCATATTCATGATTGAAGGGTAGGATTCTGTCCCTGTTGTGGGTCCTGCCGACAGACTCTTCCAGTAGTGTGCTTTGAGCTTCTGGAACACTTTAAGAAAAGATTGCCTTCTCTGCCTGCCCCCCGGTTCTAGGATCTTCACCCACCTCAAACCCAGGCCATGTGAATTGGCCAAGTTTTGTTTGAGAAGAAGTTTAGGATGTTTGGACTTGAAGCAGAGCCCATCCTCTTACAATGATCTAGGAGCAAAGAACCCTAAAGCGGTAGGAGAGTGAGGGGGGAAACCTGACGTCTCCACCTCGCCTCACCTTTATTTCTATCATAAGTTTTAATTGTTACATTGGAAGATACAAAAAGCTGCCAAAGACCATGTCATTAGTGTATGATTAATAAAATTTGGCTGTATTTGCTATATCCAGATGCCCTAACTTACCATCTTGGTTCTCTAGCAAACAGTGCTTCCCCAAGCTTACCTTGTCACTTGGGACCTTCTGTCTGCCAGAAGCTACCATTGAGGCAAGTGAGTTTTCTGCCCAAAGGGCTTTTGCAGCTCCCCCGTCAAAGCGAGTCTACCTGTTTTGTCCATTTTTATTCTTAAGAACATCAGTTGCACAGTTCTGAAGCATTCGATCCTTAGGAAAGTTAATAAAAACCTCTCAGCTGAGTGAGTGAATTTTGGAGCCCGAGAGAGTTACACTCAATTTTCAGCAGAAAAAAATGTGTCGGACAAGCTCACATGTGGGATGTTAAGAGGGATTCCATAATGCTCTCCTTCGGCCCCTGCTCCGTACGTTTTTTGAGTTAGCCCTGGTGGAATTGGATTCCCAGGTGTTGACCCTCAGTGCTTCCTCCACCCACGTGGTTCACCACCCTTTAGGGAAAAGAACCATGAGCAGCCGGAACAATGTTGACTGACCCTGTGTTTTTCAGTGTCTTGTTTTGAAGAATTGGGGTGGGAAAATGGTAGGTGAGATTTTTTAAAGTAAAGGAGAGAATCAGTTCTGGAACTGGAGTGCTTTGATTCAGACACAAGCATCTGTCCTGAACGTACAGAAACAGCTGCTTCACATGCGAATGGGTCCGTACTGTTCTTATTGGCAATGAGAGCTGCTTTCCACACACCTATCATCCACATGCGGGGGCTGGCACCATGGAACGAGAACCCCAGGGCTTCCCAGTTGCTTCTGGACATAGTGTTCACCGGGGCCAGGACAGGTAGGCAATGTGAGTCCCCACCCCAAAAAGAGGTGGGAGGGGAGAGGTGTCCAGACATGCCTTTTCTCTTCTGCCATACCCCAAGAACCCAAGGAAACCTTTGAAGCGATGTCTTTAATTAAAGTGGAAGAACTTCGCCCCAGTAAGTTGCACTTGCATTGTCTCTTGCTACAGTCTCATTAATTCGAATCTGTACTGCACTGCTCTTCACACATGTATGTGTTTCTGACCTTAGTCTAACCCTTCTCAGCACCTGAAGTCACTGTTTTGTTTTGTTTTGAAGGCACTAGTGAATGAGAACCTAAAGTCTTAGAAAATCCTACTTGAAAAGGAGTTTCTAAATGGCATGGTTTGATTACTTTTCCTTCCCCCCCTAAAGACTTGAATGATTTTCTTTCCTAGTGCTGTATAATAGATCTGTAATACGTGAAACCTTTGCTGCTGCTCTTCTGGGTTTACGAGTTTTCTGCTTCCCTTAAGAATAACTTATCTGTGCTTCTCTGGTGACTGTTAATTTGTTTTAAATGCAGTGAGCCTGAGATTTCTTCTCTTACTCCCCCCCCCCCCAATTACACACCGACCTCTACGACTTCTGTAGGATGGGGCTCATCAGAAGCTACTTGTGTTTTTTCTCAACCTGTTGCAGCCTTTGGAGCTGGCCCCTGAGGGTCTGTGGCTGCCCAGTACTGAGGGTTACTTCTTAATTTTGCCTTTCTCCATTCCTGTTTTATGACTCAGCTTTCAGATGCCTCCCACTCTGATCGCCTCCGTTTTCCTCCCAGGAATCACTTCCAAGTTCTTGCCTTGGGCGTTGCCCAGCTGCTCTCCAACCCCGCCCCCCACCCCGTTGCCCGCCTTGCAGTGGCCCTGAGAGGGCAGACCTGAGAAGAGGGGCCCGTGCGGTGCTCAGAGCACTGTGAGGATGGTCCCTGCCTGGCAGGCCATACTTGGGGGCAGAGATAGATGGGTGAATGGTACATGGTGCTGTGGGAGACATTGGTGTCTTCAAACCAGGCTCTTTCACCCGCCTCCCTGCCCTCCCCCCTGCCCGTGCTGGCCCCCCTCTGATCCCAGCCCCTGAGGGGGGAAATGCAGAGGATGTTGACTGGGAGTGTCTGATCCCAAACATCGGTGTCTGGCCTAGGCCTTGCCCGGCCGGCCCTTCAGCCTACCCTGGAGCGCCTCAGAGTGTGGGCGTTGCTGCTGACAGTCTCCACCAGGCCTGCCCGCGCTTAGCCAGCCAGTCCCTGGGACCAACACAGTCCCCTACGCGGTGACTTCACCCCAGGTTCCATTAGCTTTCCAAGTGACTGTTTCCACCCAATACACTTGAGATTGTGGGGGAGGGAGCATTATTCAAAATAAAATCCAAGGTGGCAGTAGAGGATTCCTTCTGCTTTAAAATCTTTGGACTAAAAAGAAATGTTTTTATATATAAATATATAAATTGTTATGTAACTATTATTGTTTCCTGTATGTTCTAATTTTGTTTTATGATGTAATTAAAGGAAATAAGCTGTGAAGACTTCTCATTTTGCTGCGGAAATAGCCTGACTTGGAGCTGTGATTCTTAACTTTCTTGAACCCTACAACTGCAGACGCTCCTGAGGCTGAATGGAGGGGCTTCTTTTGGCATCCTTATATTTTAAAATATTATTTAACTAATAATCTTTAATAGCTTATTAGTAGCCTTTTTAAATACCTTGAATGTGTCTAAGAAAAACAAAAGACATGTAAATCAATTTCTGAAAATTTTTGTCTGTCTTTGACGCTAACAATTCAGCCTGAGTCCCTTACCTGCGCTGAGGGTTGCCTTTACCTCGGCTAGGACGGGGCGCAGATGGGGCAGTGAAACCGTTAGACGCACGAGCTCCCAAGTCCCATCGCCCGGCTTCCACCCGAAAGCCAGGTGTCCTATCTCACTGTTGAAGTAGGGGTAACGGTACTTAGAATTGTGACAATTGAAAGAGTTAATAATGGCACGTTGTAAACACATGTTACCTGCTTTTATTCACTTCATTTCAGCAAGTAATTTCAGTGTCAGGTCTGTGTTAGAGGATCCTAGGTTGAGAGATACGCAGAGGTTAATGATACGGGGTCCCTGTCCTTTTGGTGGAGGTGTGCAGTGGAGCCAAACCTGCAACCTAAACTTAAATCTCAGGGTGTCTATCCTGCCATGAAGCACCCCTGGGCAGGCCTGTGGGCTAATAGGCCCTGCTTCAGATCTACTCATCCTGCATGAGGTTAAAGGCCCAGTGTGAACTGGTCATCTAGGTGAGGCCAGGTGCCTACTCAGTTTTCGCTATTGAATCATCCCTGAATGTTGAGGGGAGGCACTTAATAGGTCTCCAGGGATAAGCAGACTTCCCCTTCTCCATCCATTCTTAGTTCAGTCAGTGTTTAGAGCCAGCCTCCTTCCCAACCTCCCTAGCCAGAAGCTTTGTGGTTTAAAGCTCACCAAAGATGGTCAGTAAATGGTAATTACTAATAATAAACTAAGCAGGTAATCTTTAAGAAGGTGCCTTGGCCTTTTTCTACTCCATGCATGTGGTTTTTCCCGTTTTGGTATGTTTGAAACTTTTTATGATAAAATTTTGA
The DNA here is from genome assembly GCA_004027475.1 of Anoura caudifer. Taxonomy (NCBI): domain Eukaryota; kingdom Metazoa; phylum Chordata; class Mammalia; order Chiroptera; family Phyllostomidae; genus Anoura; species Anoura caudifer. The sequence continues at coordinate 450,169 of PVKU01000028.1, forward strand.
GAGAAGGGGATGAAAAGTAAGAGTAAGCTATAGCCTGGTTTCACTTTAAAAAGCACTTAATATAATTAACTTTCTACTTGGAAAAATATACACCAAAAAATCAGTTTCAGATGGATTACAGATCTCAAAGTAAAATGCAAAATTAAAAGTTAAACTTTGAAAAATGTTTATATTTATGACCTTAATATAGGGAAAGACTTAAGACCTAAAAAAGAGATTAATAAATTCAATTACATTTTAAAAGTACAACTGTATGGCCTCAATGTTCAAGAATAGCGATGGTACTTCCCAAATATCTAGAACCACAGTCAAATGAGCATAGTGATTTGACAGTTGATTGGCCTTTTGGAGGCTGTATCAAATAGTTTTTGCCGAAACTAGTTGAAAATAAATCCAGCCACGTGTATTTATTCTTTGTCCCAGACTCCATCCCTTGCCCTAGTCTACAGTTTAGGCAGAGGACATTTCTCCAGGAGGACCATTCCACCAAGAAGCTTGAGCAAGCATTGTGTGTGTGCGTGTGCACATGCAAAAATGAAAGGGGTAAGTCATTTTAAACACAAAATAAAGGACGAAAGCTCATCCCCAAAACCATTTCCTGGGTTTTTTGCCCCAGACCTGGCCAGCTCAGCTCCTCTTGGGAAGCTGGGTCCTGGAGTCAAGCAAAAAAATGTGAGCCTGGTGGTTGCTGGCTTCCTCCCCAGGGGAAGGACACGAGGTGGTTTGGCTCTTCACCTGGACTGGAGCCTGGTGAACAACGAGGATTTTCTGGTGAACGTGGCCCGGGGGGACCGGGCTGGCGTTAGTCTCCGCTCTAGGTCAGAACCAGGTAGTAGCCATCTGGATTCTGCGCTGCAAGCAGTAGAAAGGGCACCGCTGGGTTGGGGCCGGCCCACAGCCACCACTGCGGCGCGACAGCACGCTTCCACACCCAACTGTCCTTTCAAGTCCACCTTTTTTAGGGAGCCACCCGTGTACTGTAGTGTCAACAGCGAGGGCAGAGGGCGGGCGTCCAAATAACCAGAACTACCAGTTGCTGGTCAGCAAGCACCTGCTCTCCTCGGTATGATTGTTGCACGTTGGGTGGGGCAGAAGAGAAACAGGGTCTTCCTTTGTCATAACAAACTTTCTAACAGAAACTGGGGCACTTCCTCCCTCCCCCCTCCCCCATTAGGAGAATGCATTTTTTTCCAGTCACCGTTTTCCTGAGCAATAAATAGCTTTTATATATGAATCTCTGTCCCTTTGACAAAAAGCTAGCATCTCCCTCTAAAACCCCTACCTTTCTTCACCACAGCCACAAAGTATGATTCATCTTTAAGATTCTGAACCACCTGCAAGGGAGAAGGGGTCGCTAGGAAAATTCGGCCCTTGCAGCCAAACAGAGTAAGCCAGGGCAGGGAGAGGGAAACACGTGAGCCAAGGCCCCTGTGGATGCTTGTAAGGGAGCGCCACCCCTTTACCTGGTCGCTGAGGTGAATGAGAATCCCCCCAGGGCCCTGGTGGAAGAGGCGGTGGATCTGATTGGCTGGGAGGGCCAAGAGCTCTGCCAGTTTCCCCATCAGCTCTATGGCACTGAGTTCGTTCAGAGAAATCTCTTGATAAAAACCTGGGATGTGAGCAGCACAAGGGCAGGGGGTTAGTGGGAGAGGGGTTCCAGGGGTGGCCCCAGATACCAGAAGGATGAGAGAGCACGGGGGGTGAGGGGAAGAGTAAAGAAGAGAAAAGGCTTTGAATCCACTTAGTCTTCACCTACTCCTCATCTTTGGGGAGCCCTCGGACTGAGGGGAGCCCCCAGTTGAAAGAGGAGATGGGACTTCTATCTACATCTGACTGAAGCCCAAGTACACGAAAAGAATTAGAATGTTCTAATCCTGCAAACAATGACAAAATCAAATGGGGTTAGGGAGAAAACAGAGCAAGGAACCCAGCAAGACATCTTGGAAAGAGGACTAATCTGGTCATGGGAGGCGGGGAACCCTAAGGAGTGCACTCTGGGTCCCAGGAATTGTGGACCATCACTCTCCCCCCCCCAAGCCAGAAGGGATTTTGTGCAGCCACACCTGAATTTCTTCTGGAGAGAGAGTCCAGAACCTCACCTGAGTCAGGGTTCTTAGAAACCTTATTCTCTTGCCCAGAGGCCTCCTGAGCCACATACAAAGTCAGCCGGTGCCGGATGGGCCTGAGCCAGGAAAACAGTGTAAGTATCAGCCCTTTTTATCCAAGCAAACAGCTCCCCCTTTGAGCCCTCATCCCTGGGAGAGACCCCACTTCCTCTCAGGTCTCCGGGGAGAAAAAAACGAAGCATTTATCAAGCATTTAATGAATGCTGGATCCTGGGGAGGAGATGAGCCAAATCTAATTGTCCCCAGAAATTGCGTGAAGCATGTGGGACGGCTGCAGAAGTCTAGGAGCCTAACTGTTCGCCCGGTCCTGCCAGCCTGTTTGTGACTTCAGGCAGGTCAGTGGCCTTTCTGGGCCAGAGTTTCTTCCCCTGTGGAATAAGTATCCCTTAAGATTGCCTCTTGAGCATTCTGTGAAACACGACTGCTAGCTGAGTTGGTAGGTGCCACTAGAATGGGAAGGGACCCTGGTTGGCAGTGCCCAGCACCTGGCTCTAAGAGTGTTGAAAAGGCGGATCCCGTCGGCAGCCCCGCAGATCTGGATAAGGTCCTGCCGGGTAAGCTTCAGCAGATCCGTGCCTGTGGAGGCAGACAGGGCCAGATTGGGGGGAGAGGCCTGGGAACAAGGTTGGCAAGGGACACGGTCCCACGTTAGTCTGCAAACAGCCCTAGTATACCCGGAGAGTCAGACTTAGGTTCAAACCCCAGCTCTGCTACTTGCTGGTTGTGTATCCTTGGGCAAGTTATTTGACCTTTCTGAGCCCTGTCCTCAATGGGTAGTAAGTAAATTACATAGAATAATAGAAGAGAACCTAGCACGCATGGTACCTGGCAACCTTTAGTCCTCAATAGTAGTTGAAGGGCACAAAGAAGCCAGCACAGGCCAGCGTCCTGCTGAGTGTCCCACCCTCAGACCCCTACAGCCTCACCAGTGAAATTGGCCAGAGTCCGGCAGTAGCTGGAGAACCTGTGCCAGTGTAACCACTGTTGCGTCTCCAGGACGGAGGCTCCTGGGTTCAGATCCTGAGACATAAAAAAGGCAGTCCTGGTAACACCATGGACCCACAGACTGCGAAAAAAGGGGTAGGGGACAGAACCTCGCCCTCAAGGACCCCAAAGTCTGAGAGGGAACGCTGGTCCTGCGGGTGAGAAGTGCCCGGTCCCATCAGGGAAGTTTTGTGGTCTGTTGGCCATACCACATCTTTCCACCAGGGGGCAGGGCCACCCTGCTCCGAAGCGTGAGATGAAGCAGCTGAGAAGGCTTTAGGATAGAGAGTAGGATAATTGGAAAGCAAAAACTCACCTCAGCTGGGCTGCCCCCCAAGGTGTCCAAGATGAACGGGGGTGAGCAGCAGAACCTGTGGGGGAGTAGAAAGTCAGGGGCTCTGCGGAGCAGTGCAGCCTGCTGCCTGCCCTGGGAGGCAGAGCTTGCCAGGTGTCATTCCACTTGTTCCCCAGAGCACAGGACTGAGCCTCTTCTCCAGCCTCAGCACACGTCTCAACCCTGCCCTCCCCAATGTCTTCTCTTCACCGTCACCCCAAAAGGCTGGTAGGGGGTGTTCATCCCCACTCACCTCTCTGGGGACAGGAGCTTGCAGGAGTGGGGGGAGGTCAGAGCCAGAGGGCTGAGAGCCTGGTAGGGTCCTGCACTGGACTCTGGCCACGGTGAGCACTGTGGGCAAACAGCAGCGTGGGCCTGGACAGTCCGAGGGCAGTGGTGGCTGTCCCTCACCTCCCTCCATCTATTAACAGCTGACAAGGTGTCTCCCTTGGGCCAGATTTGGTCCTGGCCCAGGAGTCTGTGACAAGCAGATTAAGTTTCCACACACAGGAAGAGAGTAAACTAGCCTGCAGGTTGGGCTGGGAGAGTTGGGGCAGGCTTCCTAGAAGAGCTAGCCAGAAGCAGCAGCAGGGAGGGAGGTGCTCCAGGCAGAGGGAGCAGAAGTGCGGTGGCAGCGATGGCCGGGCACAGGCGAGGCAGCCTGGAAGGTGTCAGCTCCTGAAGTCTTGAAGACATGGTGCAGTATGTCTTTGCAGGGAGCAGGTGGAATCACAGAGAGGGAGGTGACTGTCCTGGAGCAGCCGCAGTCCGTGAGGCCTCAGTTTCCCCAGGTGTACAATGAGGATCTTTCCGTTAATCCTCTCTTCCCATCCCTGCCTCCCCAACACACACCTCCACGAAGACCGTGCTCTCACAGGCCATCTGATACTTGTCTCTCTCGTGCAGGGGCTGTTTCTCAATCTTCTCCCGGTCAGTTTTCAGTTTGCGGTCAGCTCCTTTGGGCTACAAGAGGGAGACATGGAGACCGCAGAGGCCCCACTTCACCTGCACACTTCTCATTAGAGAAAGGGCTCTAAGAAAGAGAGGAAGCCCCATGCCTCTGCGCAGAGAAGGAAAGACTCCCAGAGATGGGACTGTAGGCTGAGGGCCCACAGCAAACAGAGCCAGAATCCACGCAGCCAACAAGGCAGGGAGTGGGGGGACCCAACGTTGCCTTTACCTTGAACACCTTGATGAGGCAGCCAGCTGAATGCAGGTGTTCAAGTGGAAGCTCCTTGTCACTGGGCTTGAAAGTGTCAATCTGGAGGCGGAAGGGGACGCCTTTCTCTCCACCTTTCTTCCGAGGCGTGAACTCAGTGCTGATGCAGTGAACCTGAGGTGGAGAAGAAGCAATGCGACTCCAGGTCCCACCTAAGTTCCAGGGATTCCACCTAAAACCTCTTGCCTGCCTGTCACCTGCCAGCCACTTTCCATACCCAAGCAACATCTATGCCTAATGGGCACGTTTACTAGGTTCTTTCTCGTGTTCAAAATCCTTCAGCAGCTCCCCAAGGCTATGGGATGAGAAGCACAGAGCATTTGAGCACCTGGAAGAGTCCAGGCAGGCCTCACCACACAGCTGCTCTCTCTCACCCATAATGAACCTGCTGACCCACCTAGCCAGCCTGTGCCCCACACTCTTGCAGAGTTTTCCCTGGGACCCTCTGCCTGGAAAGCTCTTGCTGCTCACATCTGAGCCAAAACAGCCCATTACAGGGTAGGGTTGCCAGTTAAAATACAGGATGCCCGGTTAAATTTGCATTTCAGATAAGCAACAAATATTTTTAATTAATTTTTTTTAAGATTTTATTTTTGGAGAGAGGGGAAGGAAAGGAGAAAGAGAGGGAGAGAAACATCAATGTATGGTTGCCCATGTGCCCCCTACTGGGGACCTGGCCCGCAGCCCAGGCATGTGCCCTGACTGGTAGTCAGCCGGTGACCCCAAATGGTTCGCAGCCCGCGCTCAGTCCACTGAGCCACACCAGCCAGGGCAACAAATAATTTTTTAGTGTAAGTATGTTCCATGTATTACATCAGATATACTAAAAACATAAGTCTTTATCTAAAACGCAAATTTAACTGATTGTCTTCTTTCTTGTTTTTTTTTTTTTTTTTTTTTTTTCTCCAAATCTAGCAGTCTACTCCAGGAAGCCTTCCCAGTCTGCTCCCCACATGGCTTGTAACCTCTGGGTTCCTCTTAGCACCAAGATTCCGGGGGCAACTGGGGTCTTCCCCTCTGTTCACACTCACTGCTCACTACAGCCCTCCCACAATCCTGTGAAGAAGTTACAGGGTCTAACTTTGAGGGTGGGGAAACTGAGGCTTCCAGAGAGTATGTGACCTGGGCAAGGTCCACGCTAGGAAGCGGTGGATCTGGCATTGGGCCACAGCTGCCTGCCTCCTCGGCCAGGTGTTTAGACCACGGTGGGCACCCAAAACAGGGATTACAGGTGACTTTGGCAATATTCTTTGATTAGAAAGGGAAATCTACTCAACACGGCAAATGTAGAGAACACTGAAAAAGTATAGAAGAATGCAGGCATCTCCTATCACTCCGCCCCCTCAGACGCACTGCCGGCATTCAAGTATCACCTCCTCCCATCTTTTCTCCTGGCAAGAAATGGGGGGAGATTGTGAATACACACACACACACATTTTTGGTTTTTACAAAATAGAAATTAAACTTGAAATACAGTCTGTATTCTGCCTAGTCTTCACATATAGGGAAACAGTTTTCTTGTAATGAAATATTTCTGAGTTATCCCTTTGGTGGCTACACAGTTTCCATTGTAAGTCTGTGCTAAACTTACTTAGAAGTCAGTCCTCTCCTGAGGGACATTTTGATTATTCCCAGACTTTTATAGGACAAATTTCTTTAAGTGGAGCTACTGGGTAAAAAGGTATGAATATTAAATTTAATAAATTTAAGGGCCACCACACCTACGGAGTGGGCGTACCAGTCTGAGGTCTCAGGAAAGGAGAGCGCCCATTTCCCCAGCCTTATGGATAATAACTTTTTGAGTCTTTGAACAGTTATATATATGAAATATTTTTTAAAATCTTTTCAATTACAGTTGACATTCGATATTATTTTTTATTATTTTGGGTGTACAGCATAGTGGTTAAACATTTATATAATTTATGAAGTGGTCTCCCCCAGTAATTCAAGTCCCCACCTGGCACCACACGAGGTTATGACAGTTTTGATTACATTCCCTATGCTGTACTTTACATCCCTGTGATGTATAAGAAATCACTTTTTTTGCATTTTATTTTTATTTTATTGATTATGCTATTACAGTTGTCCCATTTCTCCCCCATCATTCCTCTCCACCCTGCACACACCCTCCCACCCACATCCCCCTTTAGTTCATGTCCATGTTCCATAAGTTCTTTAGCTTCTACTTTTCCTACACTATTCTTGCCCTCCCCCTGTCTATTTTCTACCCACCGTCTATGCTACTTGTTCTCTGTACCTTGTCCCCCTCTCTCCTCCTCCCAGTCCCCTGTTGCTAACCCTCCATGTGATCTCCATTTCTGTGTTTCTGCTCCTGGTCTAGCTGTTTGCTTAGCTGGCTTTTGTTTTAGTTGTGGTTGTTAATATCTGTGAATTTGCTGTCTTTTTACTGTCCTATTTTTTATCCTCTTTTTCTTAGATAAGTCCCTTTAACATTTCATATAATAAGGGCTTGGTGATGATGAACTCCTTTAACTTGACCTTATCTGAGAACCACTTTATCTTCCCTTCCATTCTAAATGACAGCTTCGCTGGATAGAGCAATTTTGGATGTAGGTCCTTGCCTTTCATGACTTGGAATACTTCTTTCCAGCCCCTTCTTGCCTACAAGGTCTCTTTTGAGAAATCAACTGACAGTCTGATGGGAACTCCTTTGTAGATGACTGTCCCCTTATCTCTTGCTGCTTCTAGAATTCTCTCCTTCCTTTTAATCTTGGCTAATGTAATTATGATGTGCCTTGGTGTGTTCCTCCTTGGGTCCACCTTCTTTGGGACTCTCTGAGCTTCCTGGACTTTCTGGAAGTCTATTTCCTTTGCCAGATTGGGGAATTCCTCCTTTATTATTTGTTCAAATAAGTTTTGCACTTGTTGCTCTTCCTCTTCCCCTTCTGGCACCCCTATAATTCAGATGTTGGGATGCTTAAAGATATCCTGGAGGTTCCTAAGCCTCTCCTCATTTTTTTGAATTCTTGTTTCTTCCTTCTTTTCTGTTTGGTTGTTTCTTTCTTCCTTCTGATCCACTCCATTGATTTGAGTCCTAGTTTTCCTCCCATCTCTATTGATTCCCTGTGTGTTTTCCTTCATTTCACTTATTGTAGCCTTCATTTGTTCATCTAATTTGTGAGCAAAGTCAACCAATTCTGTGAGCATCCTAATCACCAGTGCTTTGAACTGTGCATCTGATAGGTTGGCTATCTCTTGGTCACTTAGATGAATTAGCTCTGGGGCTTTGATCTGTTCTCCCATTTGAGCCATTTTTGGTTTTGTTTTTTTTTTTTTTTGTTTGTTTGTTTGTTTGGGGGGTTTTGGTCTGGTCGTGGCTGTTATGTAGTGAGGGGTGGAGCCTTAGGTGTTCACCAGAGTGAGGCAACCCAGTCGCTGGGTTGTGATGCTGGATGTGGGGGCAGGGTCTGAGAGGGAACAATGGCACTTGCTCCACTCTCTCTCAGATTCCAGTCCCTTCAGCCACTTTCCCCAAGCAAATTGGGCCCTTCTGGTGCTGATTTCCATGTAGGTGGGCTTGTGAACCTTCTAGGATCCTGTGGGTCTAACAGAGAGGCTGGGATTCTCTCCCTGCACCTCAACCCCCACAAGTGTTTTCAATCAGTGCTTTTAGGCTTTATTTCCCTGCAGGGCCCTGCGTTATTTCCCTTTAGGGGCCCTGCATTGTGTGGTCTGTCTTGCTGCCCGTTTTCACCTGGTTTATATGCGTGCGAATGTGTGACCGCGGTCAGCCGCCTTGTGCCCTTTGCTTGGTCTGCTCATTGCCTCCCCACACTCGGTAACCGCTGCCTGTGTGCCTGGGTCCACCGGCCACTGCTTTTTCCTGCTGCGACCCCTCTCCATTGGTCACCAACTCGGCCCCTCTTACCAGTCTGGGTGAATCGTTGTCAGACTTCCATACAATTCAATTTTCTATCTGTTCTGTTGGGGATTTTTGGTTCTATATTTTTGTTGTCCTTAATCTTGGTTGTGAGAGGAGGCACAGTGTGTCCACCTACGCCTCCATCTTGACCGGAAGTTGTATAAGAAATCTTAATGATCATTGGATGAGGTTGACCTGCCTACATTTAGTATCCTTATATAAACTGTCTTCTTACATCCTTCACCTATTTTTCTACTTGGATTTCATCAATTTTTTTTCTTATTGATATAGGAGAACTTTTTATATATCAAGGATATAATACATTAGCACCTGTTTTTCCCATTTCATGTCTCCTTTTCATTTCACCCAGGTATTGCAGACCATGACTTTGCATGAGGCTACATCCTGTGTTTTGTAGTTTCCTCCATTGCTCTAATGTTCAACAGGTCCTGCCTTACAATGAGATTTGATAAACTTTTATCCATATTTTTTCCTCAAGGTGTTTTCTGGAAGTGATTTCTTCTTGTCCTCTCACCCACACCGAAACTCCCCGCCCTTTCCGACCGCTGCTGCTGCCACCTCCACGTGACCGGCAGCTTCAGACTCACCTGCAGGAAGAGGGAGGTCCTCTTGGCTGGGTCCCAGTGAAACTCCACCGCGTTGAGCTGTGAGGGCGGCGCCTGAGGTTCTATCAGCCCCACAGACAGCGGCACATCTGCAGACACAAGGTGGCAAGCAGAGAGCAAGGCCCCGCCCTCCCCAGCCACAAGGGCTTCCAAGCCCGAGAGTGGCCCCAAAGGGTCCATGGCCCTCCCCACTCACCGATGTCCAGGATGCGGTCCCCCGGCCGGCTCCATCTCCACCCATCCAGCTGTTGCTGCTCCGTGTACTGCAGGCGCCGGTCATGGAATGCCACACGCGCCACACTCTGCAGGTGCAGGCGGGCACAGCGCGTGGGTCAGGGTTCCTGGGCGTGTGGGAAGCACTCCCCACACCTGGTAGGCCAGCCATCCCACCCTTCCTCCCCCCACTTGCTTCCCACTCCCGATGGGCGTAAGTCTTAGAATCACTGCATCTGTGTCCAGATGCCCACCTGCCCCTCACTCACAAGCTGTAGGTAACTTAGAGACCCTGAGCCTCAGTTTCCTCATCTGTAAAATGAGGGAGTTAATCCCGCCCCACTCTTAGTCACTCTACACTCTCTTTTCTTTGCAGCACTTATCAATTTACAATTTGTAAATCAACTTCTAATTACATATAATTTGTGTAATTACACATTTGTCTCGCTCAGTAGAATGCAAGCCCCCTGAGGAAACGAGCTACATCTGTTTCTTTACTGCTGAGTCCCCAGCTCAGAGAACAGTTTCTGGCAATCAATGGGAGCTGCATGAACAATTTTCTGAGGGAAAGAGTCATGTGTGAATAACTTGTTTCTAAATCCCAGTTCTGCTACTTACTGACTCTGTTTCCTTGAGAAATATTTAACCCAGGGGTGTCAAAACCCATTTTCACCAGGGGCCACATCAGCCTCGAGGTGGCCTTCAAAGGGCCAAAATCACTTTAGGACTGTACAAATGTCACTACTCCTTAACTGTTAAGGAGTTGAAATTACACTCAGCCCTTTGAAGGCCACCACGAGGCTGATGTGGCCCCCGGTGAAAATGAGTTCGACAGCCCTGCCTAAACCTCTCTGTGCCTGTTGCCTCAACAACTCCTGCCCATCACTGTGAAGGTCAAATTAAAAGGTGGACTTGGGAGGGTTCTACTTGACAATGACATCACAGTGATGACATTGGCTTCTTGCCCAGAGGGACAGTCATACCCAGCCTTTGCCAGATCCGGGAGGAGATGCACCCACCTTCAACAGCCGGGGTCCCTGGGTGGCGTCACCGAACTTGGAGGTGCAGAACATCTGCACCTCGTAGGACTGGCCTGGGAGAGATTAAGGGGATGGGTGAGGCCCACTCTGAGGGGCTGGTGCCCGCCTCCCCAGCCCACCATGACACAGCCCCCAGAGCTCGCTGTCCCATAAGCCCATTCCTTCCCAGGCCCAGCGTACCCTGGTTCAGGTAGGTGAGGGCCTCCTCCTGCTGCTTCACAGCTGGTGAGGTGGCTGCACAGAGCACATACTGGAATGTGGGGTCGGGAGGCTCCCTGCTGGGGATGTTGGGCAGCTCCTCCTGCTTCAGGTAGGGCAGGGGCAGGGACTCCCTGCTGGGGAGAGGAGAGTGCTGCCTGCTTTCTGCCCCATCCACCCATCCCCTGTGGGGCCAACTCTCTCTGCCAGGTCATATCTCCAAGGAGCCCCCAGGGTTCTGAAGCAGGCAGTCTAGCAGCAGCCAGGGCCAGACAGGCCCCCATTCAGCTCCTGTGGCCTCCGGGAGACCCCCGTTAAGATATACGTCCCAGATACTCCCAAACATCCGCAAACAGCTGGAGTCAATTATTTGTTTGCAACCTCACGGCTTGCCTGGTATCAAGTCAATGTCCAACCAAAGTCCCCTGAGCAGGTGGTAGTCAAAGTGTTTTGAGATGGCCCAGGACCCACTAAACTCCAGGTACATTTGACCACTGCCCACCCTTAAAGGAACCCAAGCACAGGAAGCCCATCACCCTCCACCTGAAACAGACGGCCCTACCATGTCCACCACAGCTCAGACCAGGGCCTTTCCTGGGGACGGAGGGAAGCAGGTCTGGCTCTTACCTGAGCAGGCTACTTGGAGGCCCAGAGTACAGTTCCCCAGGGCTGGGCCACAGGTGCTCCGGCTGGTTGTGCCAAAACAGCATCTTGGAAAGGGAGCAGGGCCAGGTGTGTGGCAGAGAGCTCCTCACTGGGCTGGGCTGGAACCACTGGGCTGTCCACCTGGGGCCTTGGCCTCTATATGCAGAATCAAACCCACTGAAGGGTGGGGGTGAGGCCTGGGGCCTCTGATTGGCTGAGTACGCAGGGGTCAAGGAAACTCTGGACCTGTTAGGCAGCCCAAGCTGGGGGTTAATCAAGAAATGGTGTCCCCAGTGCTCCCTACCAATCATTAACTTGAAGAGGAGATGGTGGCACGGCAAAACGAAGACACAAGGATGGGCATCCATGCCCCCACCATTCCTCAAGAGGCCCGGAGACAATGAGGGATGTGCTTAGGTTTCAGGACTGGTCCCAGATCCATCAGCCACGTGGAATCCTGAGACCTGTGGGCCTGGACCCCTGCATGACCCGTGGAAGGAACCTGACCTCCCCCAGGGGACAGGACAAGCAGACACGCAGCATCAAATGGACCTGCAAAGGGTCTTTGCTCCTTGCTGGCCTCGCACCCTTCTCTCCTCTGACCCCAACACACAGGTGCAGTGATGGTAGGACACCTGTCCCTTTGCTGGGGCTGCCTCGCCAGGAGAATGGAGTTTACAGAACATCGTTCAGCTTGCTGTGGAAACGACTTAGGGAGGGAAAGCCTGCCTGTGGGGAGGAGCGGGGTGTGCCTGGGGGTGACCCGGCCCAGGGCAGTAGAAGGAGTGGAGCTCCGGTGGGGTGGGTTTCTTTGTCCCTGCTCCGCCCTGGGGTATGGGGTGGATTGTGTTTATGGACAAATACAGTCCACCTGGGGGAGGGCTTCCTTCCCCGTGATCAGCCCCTGTTTTCACTGTACACAGACAACCCCAGCCCCCTGTGCCCATCAACCGACTTCTGTGTTTGGTATAAACAGACAAGGGCCTTGCAGAGCAGCAAGACAGGGCTCTAAACACGCAGCCTGAGCTCAGGTGATCCTGGTTATCCAGACTTTGCGATTCTGAGGAGATTGCCTGGGGTGGGCGGGGGGAGAAAAAACCAAAGTGTCCCCTGCCCCACACCAGGCAGGGCACCTCCATCTCCAGGTGCCTGGCCCTTGGTTCCTGTACCTGCTTTCTCCTTCAATAAAGCCAGACAAAATGGAAGAGGGGAGAAGGAGGGAATGGGAACATGCCTGCCAGTGGAGGCCAAAGAAGCCCAAGTACCTGAGATTCCCATGATAAGATCCCAAAGACTTGGAGGGCCCACCCACCGTCCAAAGCTGGATTCAAGGCAAAGAGATCTCCATGGAGCCCTCCAAGGTTGGGTAGAGCAGGATCCCAGGAAGGCCAGGGGAAGGGGCAGGGGTGGGGTCCTGGCCTCCTTGGCCCTGGCCTGGGAACAGCAGGGTGCAGGGCCGAGTAGAGAAGCAGCTGGATGGAAGTAGGAAAGGTGGAAGCTGGTGTGGGCCCCCTTTGAGGACACCCCCAGGAGCAGGTCCTGGGAGGGGAGTCCAACCCAGCACCCAATCCCCTGCCCTCTCACCCACCCTCCACCGCCCAAGCTGCTGATCTCCTCCTCCTCCCTGGGTTCCATCTCCTCCCTACTGGCTGCCACTCCTTCCTTCCATCCTTCTGCACTTCTGTCCCCACCCTGGTGTTTCTGGGCTTGTTCCTGGTTCTCTATGGCTCTCTCTCTAAGGAAAGAGGCTGGGCTTGAGGCAGTAGATCCTGGCCACTTGAAACCCCACCGCCACTCTTGCACTGTGCCCCCTGGCCAGCATGGCACAGTGTCTGAACAACCCACCCTCAAGCCCAGAGAGGCCTTAGGAAACTCCTGGTCCAGGCAGCCCACTCTCAGAGGAGTCTTAGGCCCTGGCAGGTGTGAGCCCCCGCCCCCACCCCTGGAAGGCAGAGGCATGGCCCAGAAGCCCTGTTTACCTTTCTGCATGGGAGCAAGGCTTCTCCCCGTCCAGCGTGGTGGTGAGGATTAATGGGAAATCTGTGGCGCTGAATCTTTTTCCAGGGTCTGAGATAGCGGGGGACACCAGCAAGGACCCCAGTCTCCCAAGCCCTGGGGGGTACAGACATGACTGCCCCAGAAACTTCCCCCCACACAGACAATTTCAGGGCAATTGTTTTGGGTGCAATTTTTTAAACAGATTTTTTTTGCCACCCAAAATGCTCTGTCATTTTCTAGGCCATGGCATAACTCCATCCTAATAATACCCTCTTGGGTTCCTTAAGCCAAGAAACTAACTTTTTATCTGTAAAAATGCTGAGAAATAACAATTCAGTGTCCTTTTCTCCTCTAACCAAAACATTTCGTTTGGTTTTGCTTTCTATCCCCAGGCTACATTTGAACCTGGAGAGTTGAAGAGTGAGGTCTACCCCTCCCTCAGAGAAAGAGGGGCTGAGAGGAAATCATTCATTCATTCATTCATTCATGCATTCATTCAACAAAATATGTTGAGTGACTGCTATGTACTGTTCTCTCTCCCTCCACACAGTATACCTGGGTGGGTGGAATCCTGCCTGTAAAGGGCTCAGGAGACACCTTTTGCTACCCCTGCATTGGTGGTCAAAAGGCCTGGACCCTGAGTTCCAGGCGAAATTATTTTAAAAAGGAAGGAATGAGAGCACGATTTTTTTGACATCATGCGCACACACACGCACGCACAGAGGAAGCTGACAATGCCATATGGCAATTCCTGTGTGGTCTGTGTGTCTGTGGACACAAATACCTCCACCCCCAAGAGGCGGTCCCTCTTCCCAGTAAAGTGTCTCTGAGGACTTGGGGTGCCCAGCTCCAAAGGGCGCCACACTAAGCAGCGCCCCCTAGAGTTCAACAATGCTTAGGCCTGGATCTAAGCCCCTAATCCTTTATTCTGGAGAGTCCCTCTCAACCACTACTAAATCTGGCCTTGGAAAGATACCCACTCCGCTTTTCACGCATCAGACTTACTGCCTGCTTCTTAACCCTTCCGGCAGCACAGCCAGTTGGGGCTTATGTTCTCCATGTCCTGTCTCTGCCCTTCACCAAATTCCTCCACAGCAGTCTTCTGAGGTACAGTTTATTCTTTGTGTACTTGGTCTATTTTTCCCCCAAAGAGTGGAAGTCCCTTGAGGGCAGGGACTAAGACAGTTTTGCTCGCGTTGAGATGAATGGTATGTTTGTCAAGATAGCCTGAGTTCAAGTGCAGCCGTGTGGCTTTGGGCAAGTAACTTAACCTTTGGGAGCTTCATGCTGCGAGTGTGGAAAGAGGAGGATGAGAGCCCCTCCCCCGCAGGGCTGGCGTGGAGACCAAGTGCGATGATAGCTGAGCCCTCAGTGAATGTGGGTGTCTTTGTTTTATGTGTCCCCAGCGCCTCGTACATCACAGGTTTATTTATTCAACACTTACAGGTTTATTTCCACAACATATAAATATAGAGGGCCTGTTTGTCAAATGAACTATTCTTAGTGTTTTTCAAACAGTCTACCTTCTGAGGAAGATGCTATTATTTTATTACCCTCCCCCATTACACAGATGGGGAAACTGAGGCTCAGAGACGTAAGTAGTCATCTCAAGATCACACAGCTAAGAGAAGACAGAGCCAGGGTTTGAGCCCAAACTATCTGGGTCACAGTCCCTGTTCTTGTTCACTGTCCTGTGCCCCACTCTACCTGATGGAATTAGTATCGAATTTTACAATCAATCTCCAGACAGCATTCCAACCTGGAGAGCCGAAGAATGAAGTCTGCCTCTCCCCCAGAAGAAGAAGGGCTGATGGGAGAAGGGAAGCAGCTTGCCCTGGCGGTAGCGTTGCGCGATCCAGGTGGAGAAAGCCCAGTCCCATTGCTCATTACAACCGCCCTGCAAGGGAGGACGGTTCCCATTTAGAGCGGGAAACAGAGGGCTGCACCTCACCCAAGATGATTAGCTAGCTAGATGGGGGCTGGAACCTGAGTCACCTCGCTGCCCTGCACACCTACCGCCGTCCACCCAGGCCAAGACACAGCACTCCTTCCTGCCCATCCCACGGCGAAGCCTTTGGCTAGAGGACCCTAAGAGCCCACCACTTCGGCTCTCTGTTTCCATTTTGTTGCCTTTGGGAGCCAGAAGTCTCCCCCTAACACAAAGGAACGACTGCACCGCTCCTCTGTGAAGAGCGCGCACGTTCCCCCCTCGTTCTCAGCACTGTTCCCGAGCTGGGCTGTGAAAACCCCTGGGCCATGGCCCGTCTTCCAGGGCACCAGTGACACACAATGGTTAGTGCTTAAAATAATTTTTCGGTAAGAAAACTCCCATGGATATTCTTGGAGTCAAATGCAAAGCTTGCCCAAACATTTAATATAGAGCCTCGTCTTTAAAATGCTCTCAAGTTCTGAGGGAACCACTTTGCCAGCTCTCTGCCGCCCCCACCCCCTCCTTCCTCCATGGCACTGCTGGGCTCCAGCGAGTGAGTTCGAGAAGCCACTTTGTACAGGAAACTCAGCTTCCTGGCCCAATGTTCGAGGCCATTTGCCCACTTTTTTCTGCCTTCCCTTCTCACCGCTCCTCCCCCCTCTTGTTTGCCTGCCGCTTCCAGAACAGGCTGTTCTGTTTCACGTTCCTGCGCCTCTGCCCAGGCTGCTACCTCTGTCTAGAATACGCTGGCCCTTCTGCCTTTCAGTGGGCTTGATGGCCTGTCAGCTCAGCTGGAAGCTCATCCACCTCTGTCCCCAGGGTTCCCTACCCCCAGCTCTGCTCAGAAAGACCCTCTGAATTATTTCTCTCTCTGGGTCAGGTCTCTAGTGCAGGGACCAGGTGTCCCAATGCCCGTTGCCATTCCAGGCACTTAATAGGACCTCATGGTTCAGATGTCTCAAATGTAGACCCTCAAAAGCAGGACCAAACATGCCCTGGTGCAGGACATCCTGTGTTGCTTTCTGTGTAGCCTGCAGGGGGCGGTATAGGCCCAGACCTGCCCCAGGCTCCCCTATGCTGCTTCAATTAGCTCTAGATTTTCCCAGCCAGAAAACCTCTCCCAGCAGTTAAAGGGCTGGACCCCACGCAAGGAGTTACAGTCAGATTCCACCCTCCCTGCCTCGAAGTCTCCTTGGCATCACCACCATCCCCATGCTTCTTCCACATGGTAAGCCAGAGTCACCTCTAACTCTGGATCCAGTTGCTTCCAGATTTCATCCTCCCTCTTTTCCACCAGCTCTTAGCAACAGCCTCTACCCAGTCAGTGTCCAGAGCCCCTCTCCAGCAAAAGGATCTTCCTTTAATGGTTTGGGGTCCCCCAGTGCTCATCTCTCCAAAATTCTATCTCCTGAGAGTGTCCCCAGTCCACTGGGCTCCACCCCCTTGCTCACCCCAAAGGATAACATTCCTGTTACCTTGGTAACAGACGTTTTGCAGGTGGGTTGGGGGAATGAATGGACTAGAGAAAGAAAGCAGCAGCTCAGGACACTATCAGAGGCTTGGGAGGTGGGTGGTGGGCAAACTGGCGCAAGGCCTGGGGAGGGGCAGCCAGGGGCTCCGACCCACCCACCATGGCTGCCATTGGCCATGTATCCCCAGCCTCGAGGAGAAAAAGACAGAGTAGAAGGGGACATCTTCCTGGAAAGAAAAGTTTTCTTCATAGAGGAGGGGGAAACATCCCCAACCCCATCGTCCCCTTCACACAAGAATAGGACTCCTGGACAGCCCGGGCTTGGCAGGGGACAGGGCCAGGACTGTGTACACTGGAGCCCACATTGCTCCCCTCCAGAGAGCCTGGGGCACAGAAAGAGGGAACAGCTCACTCAGCGCGTGGTATGGACAGTGCCACAGGCAGTGGGAGGGTGGCTCTGTGCCAGTGTCCTGAGCTCTAGGGGTTGGTGGCAGCAGGGGGTGGAGGGGCCCTATTCCAGCCCCTGGGGACCTGGCTGTCCCAGATGCCACAGACGGGAAGTGTGTCAGGCACTTGTGTAAGAGCCTTCTATATTTCCATAAAGTCATAATTACTGATGCCTGCCATGAGCCCTAGCTCATTAGAGTGGTATCTGCCCCTGGGGCCCTGGGGTGGGCTGGCAGGGGGAGGTGGGGGAGACTGGGCGAGGCCAGGCCACTCCTGGCATGCTCTGCATCCCCAGCCCCACGCAGCCTTCTGCCTCTCCCCAGCTTGGAGACAAGAACCCAGACTTAGACTCCCCCACCCTGAGGTGTCAATTCTAAAGCTAGAGGGAAAGGCCAACCACTCATATTTTCAGCTTGGGCTGTCTTTGGCAACCCATGGGGGCAGAGGCCACAGTGGGAGGGGCCTGAGCTGAAGGTTTTCATGGGAGGAAAGAGGTCAGTTCTTGTGGAAGGAGTAGCAACCCCTCACATCAGAGAATCTCAGCCTCTCAGTGGAGGGGCCCTGGGGGTTATTCAGACCAGAGGTTCTTAATCTTTGGGAGACCTTAAATTCTCTGAGGAGCAGATGAATGCCCTGACTCTCCCCCGGAAAGTGCTTATCCTCCAAAATTTTACACAGCTTCAAGGGGTTCATGAATTCCCTGAAGCTCACCTGCAAGCTCAAGGTTAAGGAATCTTTAAAAATAATAATA